>WKFP01014124.1:69067-124541 GCA_011057875.1 Pterocles orientalis | reverse complement strand
ACAAAAACACCTTGATTGGGGGGGGGGGGGAATCTGGAATTGCTTCCAAAAGCTGGAATTGCTTCCAGCTGTCTTGTCACTCTTCTGGTTTGGGATGAGTATCCTGAGTGCAGTTATAGAGGCAGTAAAAACCTTACAGTTAACATGACCAGCTCTGAGTTGGGAACTGATATCAAAGCCCTCTAGTGAGCTATCACATTTATGAATGTGACAGCTCTGATACTAAGTCTTTACCTCACTTTTTTCCACTGTCTAGAATCGCAACCCTGCTACACAAGTGAAATGTTATGGATGGGTAGTCTTCAACTGCTGCCATATTCTGTGGCTGCTGGCAGCAGAGGTGGTGGCAGGCTTGGCTGAAGACAATCATCAGATTAAGTTGTTTTGACTGGTTAGACTGGCTGCTCAGAGATACGAAGGGAAGCTAAAGCACAAGTATAGGTCATACATGCCTATGTGTTACAGCATATAAATATGTATCTCAGGAGTCAGATATGAAAAAAATAGACAAAATGTCCAACAAAAAAGACATACCATACTTGTTTTTTATCTCTAAGTTATTTTTACTCTTTCTCTTTGAACTGGTCAAATCCTTGCTTCTGATCATAAATATGGTCCTATTAACAACATGGAAAGGTGATGCAGAGCAATATTAGTAGAAAGTAGAAGATGCTAAGAAATTTTAGAAGGACTTCATTGTTGGTCTACAGGACAACAGCATGGTTAATTAAACCTTTCACCAAAATGAAAATAAATCAGTCAGGGATGACAATCTAAACTACTCTTTTCTTTTCTGTCATGGCTTAGTGAAGATACCCGGACGTTGTTTCAAACAGCTCAGTGGAGATTCTCACTTAATACGAAGCTGAGATCTAGGACCCAATCAGACAATTGGTCCAAACTTGATGGGCAAAGAGGGTGGAGTGCAAAGGGACGGAGTATGGAAAGGGGATGCTGCTGTTCTAGGGGATTCTAGATCATCTACGAAGGCAGTGAGACAGAAAACCCAGCTAAAGTGCCTTTATACCAACGCACGCAGCCTGGGAAATAAGCAGGATGAGCTGGAAACCGTGTTGCACTTGGAAAGTTATGACCTTGTTGCTACCACAGAAACATGGTGGGATGACTCCCATAACTGGAATACCACCATTGAGGGGTATCGGCTCTTCAGAAGGGACAGGCAAGGTAAGAGGAGTGGGGGAGTTGCCCTCTATGTCAAAGAGGGGATAGATTGTGAAGAGCTGTGGCTGAGGAACAGCCACGATCAGGTCGAGAGCTTATGGGTAAAAATCAAGGATCGTTCCAGTATAGGGCATCTAGTGGTTGGGGTCTGCTACAGGCCACCTGATCAGGGGGAGCCTGTTGATGAGGCCTTTTTGCTCCAGCTGCAGGAGGTGTCCTGCGTACGGGATCTTATCCTGATGGGGGATTTCAACCACCCAGATATCTGCTGGGATAGTGGCACGGTGGGTGGCAGACAATCCAGGAGATTCCTGGAGTCTGTCGAGGACAACTTCCTGGTCCAGGTAATAGATGGACCCACCCGAGGAGAGGCCCTACTGGACGTGGTCCTCACAAATGTGGAGGAGAGCATTAGAGAGGTTAAGATTGGAGGCAGCCTGGGCTGTAGTGACCATGCCTTGGTGGAGTTTGTGATCTGGAGGAATGTGGGCCTGGCTAAAAGCAGAGCTAGGACCCTGTGCTTCAGGAGAGCAAACTTCCGGCTGCTCAAGGAGCTGCTGAGGGGGATCCCCTGGGAAACTGTCCTTAAGGGCATGGGTGCAGAACAGTGCTGGCAGCTCTTTAAGGACACCCTTTTGAGAGCGCAGCGGCTCTCCGTACCCCAGCAAAAGAAATCAAGCAGGGGAGGCAGGCGACCATCGTGGCTATGCAAGGACCTGCAGCTTAAACTGAGGGAAAAGAGGGAAATGTACAGGAAGTGGAAGCAGGGTTGTGTAGCCTGGGAGGAATACAGGGCTGTTGTCCGTGTGTGCAGAGATAGGATTAGGAAAGCCAAGGAGCAGATGGAGCTGAACTTGGCAAGGGATGTGAAAGATAACAAGAAGGGGTTCTACAGGTACTTAGGCAGGAGGAGACAGGCCAAGGAGAGTGTTCCCCCTCTGATGAAAGGTAATGGGGAGCTGGCTTCCTTAGACATAGAAAAAGCTGAGGTACTTCATGAGTGCTTTGCCTCAGTCTTCACTGGTTGTCATGCTTCTTGTAGCTGCCAGGACCTCTAAATTGGCGAGGTGTGGATTTGAAGGATGGACTGTACGACGGACTAGGAATTGGCTGGCCGGATGCAGCCAAAGGGTTACAATTAACTGTTCTGTGTCAGGGTGGAGGCCAGTCACGAGCGGTGTCCCTCAGGGGTCCGTCTTGGGACCGGTGCTCTTTAACATCTTCATCAATGACATAGACGATGGCATTGAGTGCACCCTCAGCAAGTTTGCAGATTGATACTAAGCCGTCAACACATTGGAAGGAAGGAAAGCCATCCAGAGGGACCTGGACAGGCTGGAGAAGTGGGCCCGTGTAAACCTAATGAGGTTTAATAAGGCCAAGTGCAGGGTGCTGCACTTGGGTCAGGGCAACCCCAGGTATTTATACAAACTGGGGGAAGACGTCCTTGAGAGCAGCCCTGCGCAGAAGGACTTGGGGTTCCTGGTGGACGAGAAGCTGGATATGAGCCGGCAGTGCGTGCTTGCAGCCCGCAAAGCCAGCTGTGTTTTGGGCTGCATTAATAAAGGGGTGGCCAGCAGGGAGAAGGAGGTGATTGTGCCCCTCTACTCGGCTCTTGTGAGGCGCCATCTGGAGTACTGTGTCCAGGCCTGGGGCCCCCAGCACAAGAAGGATGTGGAGCTCTTGGAGCGGGTGCAGAGGAGGGCCACTGAGATGATCAGAGGGCTGGAGCACCTCTCCTATGAGGAAAGGTTGAGGGAACTGGGCTTGTTTAGCTTGGAGAAGAGAAGGCTCCGGGGAGACCTCATTGCGGCCTTCCAGTACTTGAAGGGAGCGTATAAACAGGAGGGGGAGCGACTGTTTCAGGGTGAATAGTGATAGGACAAGGGGGAATGGTTTTAAACTAAGACAGGGGAGGTTTAGGTTAGAGATTAGGAGAAAGTTTTTCACCCAAAGGGTGGTGGCACACTGGAACAGGTTGCCCAGGGAGGTGGTGGATGCCCCATCCCTGGAGGCATTCAAGGCCAGGCTGGATGTGGCTCTGAGCAGCCTGGTCTAGTGGTTGGTGGCCCTGCATATGGCAAGGGGGTTGAATCTAGATGATCACTATGGTCCTTTTCAACCCAGGCTATTCTATGATACTATGATGATTCTATGACTGTGTCTAACACTTATGAAGAGGAGCCTGCTAGCATCAACAGATCAGTATCTGGTACAGCATGGCATATCCTGACAACAGTAAAGAACTGTCACATTTTTGTGGAGTTGTTAATTCTCTGTGCTTAGTCTCAAAGATACATCATTGTAAACATTTTGGCATTCGAGACAGTTTTATTCAGGCATGTTGGTCTGTCAGCTATTCAAAGGGTGCTATAATATAATTCAGCAACCAGCTTTCCAAAAGGTGATGCAACACCACTGAATATTTTTAAGGGCTCTAGAATCACAGCCTAAGAGAACACCAAGAGCAGAATCATTTTCACCTGCAAGGTTGGTTCTCAAATCTAGAAACAGGGTCTCAGTGCTTAGGTCAGGACCTGCTTGAAAAAACTTCAAAAGGGTAGGAGGTGAGCACATTCTTTAAAAAGTCATCTTTCTCTATAGCTTGAAAATTCTGCATTTAATATATGACAAGTAAATAATCAAGTATTAAGTATTAAAATTACTATAAAAACCTTAGTAGTTACGAAGGTAGGTATTACAGTTTTCCATTTTATATATTGTCTGAAGCTACTTCAATTTGGAATGAATAATCTACTGCAGGCTTGTGTGCCCAGAAATAATTTGAAACAAAGAACTAACTGAATTTCTAAAAAAGCAACAGATGTTGCTTAGTGTGTTGTTGAGATGATAGCTGGGAGAAGGCTGAGAAAAAAAGAGTATTGGGAAAACTGTCTTTGCTCCTCCCTTTTTATTAACACAGGCTTTTGTGTTGTCTCAGCTGCCTACAGAGTTGCAGTTCAGCAAGACCACATAGAAGCCTCTGAATCTAAAGTCTTCTATCAGGGGACAAAATGAAGGGTATTTTAGCTTTTACACTCATGATTTTGTAGTTGCTAGCACTACCCAAGCAATGACAGGATCCATCTGTCCTATCTTACAAAGGCCATATACCTGGATTGCTCTGCAGCATAGATCTTACTATCCTGTGTGGTTCTGCATTCATGTTTGCAAAATACTGACATCTTTTCCTATTTAAAAAATCTGGTGAAATCCTAGGTTAGCAGTCAAAGTGTTCCAGGACAACTGCTCTTAAAGCACAGATTTCTCATCTTCACAGCTTAAACTGCCACAGCAAGGAAACCCTCTCAGCTTTAGCCTGATAAGGAGTTCTCATTGCAATGGGACAAGCAATTCTTGCATAGGAAATTAGAACACATCCTTAAATAGGTTTGTGGGTATTGCACTTTTGTTTCTGCCACAGCTCTATCTGGTGTCAGATACTTAGCAAGCGACAAAGATGTAGCAATCCTGACATGTCTGGACTTTGCCACCAATTCAGGCTAACAAGCAGAAAGACAAAAGTAGAAATACTCAATTTAAACAAAGCAAAGCAACTTCCTCAGGGTCTTACTGCTTGAAAGTGTTTTGATATTCCCGACTTCTGGAGCTGTTTAAATGCCTTGGTCCTTCCTAAACAGCTAAATATGTTTAAAATTTTATTCTTCGGCATTTGCCAGCAGAATTTCCCATCGCAAGTAAGAAAAAATCCTGCAGCTATCCTGCAAAAAAGTTTTACAGAGAGCAGTTTTATCAGTAAAAAGGATTCTTTCGATCCTCTCCCCACAGTTCCCTTGTTGGCAAAAGGAATTTCATTAGCAAAAGCAGCAGCACCATTACCTTTTCAGAAGAGATAAACAAATTAATCAAGTTAAGCAACTAGGGCAACATTGTCTGAAGGGAAAAGAACAAGTGGGCTTTTTTGCAAGTCAGTTCCTAAAGCAAATGATCACTTATTTAGGATAGCTTTATGCATCATTTCTGTCACTACCACAAATTTTGAGGTTATTCATGGAGCAGGGGGTATTGGCACTGCTTTGAAAAGGAGCAAAATCAATCCTGCGCTATCCCATGTTGAATATAAAACACAACCTCTAACTCAATAAAGTGGTCTAGTATCTGCATTTCATTACCAAAGAAGGCAATGTTGAAGGAAACAGGCAAACCCAGCCTTCTGGCAGAACAGACAGCTTAGTCACCATCTACAGTTCAATCCTGCAAGATACTACATACTTCAGCTTCCTACAACTTTTAACTCCCTCAATTTCCATGGAAATTAAAGATGTTGGAATTGAGTACTACTTCAAATTTATTTAAAAATAAACACTAAGAACATACAAGAGAAAGCTAAACTCCTCTATAAAAGGAAAAGTTCAAGGAAAAAAGGTTAAAAGCTATGAATGAAAGAAATACAGGGGTTTTTTTTCAAGATTGTTAGAGATCGCTCTTTGCTCAGTATTTCAATCCTAAATCAGCATACCATTTTAAAAAAATCCAGTGTTGGTACAAGCAGAGACTATCGCAACCAAGTAATAGTACTGCTACAGTACATTTTAGAGTCTATAAAGACCAATTAAATAGTTTACAAAAAAGCGTACAGCTCTGGTTCCATACACTACCAGTCTCTAGGTAGATTTTGTGACACTCCAATGTCTAAAAAATTCAAGATAGGATAATAAACACAAAATGAACTCCAACATCAACAGTAGCATGTACTACGGGGTAAAAAAATCAAGGCTGTGCATCACCAAACACTCCTTACTTTGCTACAAAAAAGCATGACGAAAATATATTTCCCTTGACCGCCAGGCACAAAACACGTGTAATGGTAACCTCAAGTAGAATTAAAGACCTCCTGCCTCTTCCTCCCAGAAAAGTAACAAGCAGGTCAACCACTAGATGTATACGCAAATACAGGAAAAGGCCTGTAATAAGTGGCTATTAGCAAAGTAGATCCTGCTTCTTCATCCCACTAGATTTTTCAACTCCAATTCTTTGTCATAACTATCTGATTAATGCCCAGTGCTACAGTTCCAACTTGTCCGTGTACCCTAATTCAAAAAAACAAAATACCATTAAGCAGTTCTTAACTCAGAACAGAATAATACTTTGACTACACCAGTCCACACAACATATTTATGTACTGTTCATAATGACCAATATTTTCCATTTGGAAATACTGCTAATACACCAACTATTTTCTTAATAAAATCCTTTACTAATCTGCTGTGCTAGCAAGAGAAGTAAGAATTACTAAGGCTAAATTATCAACTTTTTGAAACAGCCGTATTTTTACAAAGATTTCCAAATGTTCTATGTAAAATAAAACAATAAATAAAATAAAACTATAGTTGTATTCTGTAAAATACAGAAATGCTTAAATCCAAAAATAAAACTGAATCGAGAAAACCCACACACAAAATCAAAGTTTTAGGCCTAGATCTGAAGAACATGAACCATTTGAACTGAAGGAAGGCTGCTGGTGAAGTACTATGGAATGGACAAAATTCCTGATTTAATAAAGCTTTCTGGGCATGCGAAAGCTTGTTCCTGCATGACTACAGAGCTACAGAGACTAGTAACATAAATTAATACAAAAGCATTCAGCAAGAATGTGCTCTAAAATCTTGGGCTAACCCTAATCAGACTCAGAAAGACAGTCTTAATGCAGCTCAGCTTGCAATTACCATTCTCTTAGTGACAGCCAATTCTACACGTAGCTAGACAGAGCTATTAAGATCCTTTCAAAAATTCCATGTGTATATACGTAAGTATGGTGTCACAGCTGGCGCACAAAAAGTTGCACAGTACACAAGTCTGCACACAGCACAAAATCCCACATACATGCTTTTTCGGTTTTAGTACAAGGGAGAGGTGTGGGGCGTGGAAGAAAGCTTACCTTCTAAAGGTGAGAAAAGGGTAAGAAACAGGAGAACAAAAACAAAGATGTATAAAGTAGTCATAATAAGGAAGTGATAGTGACAAAATAACTCAAAAGGCAAACTAAGGGTCAAGTGCCAAACAATATAGGTCAGAGTGATTTTAATGCCTAGATTATATCAGTGTTAGATTTCCTGCAAGATCTCATTTGTTAATAAGTCTGGCTTGAGGTCTAAATATTCCCTTTAAATGTATTTACAGTTACTTGTGTCTTATAGTACTAATCCTTAAGAAGGGTCAGCAATTTACTTCAAGGCACCCCAAAAACTGTCCAGAATTTCAATTATACAGTTACATTTATTTGTAAGCCCACAATAACACTAACAGTTCTGTCTGTAAGACCTGCTTTATGGTCTGCTAGACATTCCGGTATCCTGAGTGGGTATCACTTAAGAGCACCACTTAACTCCACGTAAGTGGTTGCAGTCACTTGCACAACTTGACACCAAGTTGTACAGAACCAAGTGTCCGTACACCAGCGTCACAGACATCATACTTATCCAGAAAGGCTGTCTAAACTAACATGTATTTCTTTGAGACATGGCAAACACTTGAAATTTACTCCCATGTCCAAACTAAAAATGGGGCAGGGGGCAAAGGAGGAAGTGTTCAAGAAGGGATCCCCAAAAATGGACTGAAACTTCTCAACGTCAGGCCTTTCGCACAAGGTCTATGAAAGCAACCTATCTTTTCTAGTACTATCTAGGAGAAAAATCTCAGGTCATCTTACTCATGAATGCCTAGCTACAAGACCAGTTTAATGTATAGAACGACAGCTTTTTACCTAACTTTCCTATCAAATATGATTATGTAGCCACTGAGTCACCTTCAAATGCCACACTCCTTTAACCTATCTTATTGAAAGCTGATTTGAAAGATACATTGATATAATTATCTCTCAAGATGTTCTTTGACCTTAAAGAGATTATAACATGTGATTACAAAGTGTTACAAAACCAATGCACAAATACATATTTCAGTCTCAAAAACACAAGTTTATAAAGTGTACAATGCAGTACAAAAAGATTAGACTTCTACATACAAATTTACATGTGAAGAGTACCTTGCTTGCCCAGGCATCTTCATCCCACGAAGTGAGTTGTAATACACGGATTATTTCATTTATCTCAGCACTCATTTTCTCTACTGTGAAATTGCGATTTTTCAACGCCTCTTCTATTCCCTGGCTTTTAGAATTTTTTGTGGTTACAAAAATCTTCATAGCTGTGAAAATACCATAGATCAGAAAAAGGTACATGCAAGACACAAATCAATGCTAAAGGTGACCTCCTATTGCATTAATACAGAAGCAGTACATTTTATTTTGCATGGGCTATTTTATCTCAAAGAGTCTGTAGTTTTAATACAAGAAGCACAGTTATTTGCAATCAAAGCAATGTCAAGGCTGGTTTTTTCAGTAGACATAAAACATTGGAACTCCAGCCCAAAATAGACAGCAATTGAGTGTGATATGAAAAATTAAAGCTTAAAATACCTGAAATAAGTACTGGCAATAGCTCCTTCACAGTATTCATGGAGTTTACCAGCATAACCCTATGTTCCTGATGAGTTAATTCCTGTTGTCTCTCATCTATCATCTTGGCCATCTTTGTCATTCCTAAAGACCAAAGTAATTCAACAAAGTAATAAATAAAGAAATGCAATATTAAGTCTAATTTGCAACAGTTGAGCTTTCTAAACATGAACAAAGTGTAATGACTTATGACAACTATATGGAAGTTTAAAATTTAGTTTTTATATTAGCAGTTGTTACTTAAAACACATTCTAGATGCTTCAGAGAAGCCACCGATTCAAAACCTAGCCACTAGACAAAGCACAATGGAATCCTCAAAATTCTTGATTTAAAATCCTCAAAATTCTTGATTTAAAATCCTCAAAATTCTTGATTTAAAATCCTCAAAACTCTTGATTTAAAATTCCACTAATAAAATAGGAAAACACCAGAAACGACTACTTTAGGACAAAAAGTCACCTCATGAACTCCGGAAGCTAATTCACGTGTTTTTTTTGTTTTATGTTTTGTTTTTTTCCCTTTTCTGTTAAGACTTGATCAAAGCTTTAACTGTGAATGGCAGAAAAAGGAAACATAAGTGGTTTGTTTGCTTTGAGTTTCTACCAGAGTTCAAGAATTATATCTATTTATACTTCAGTTCTGATAGAAATATTTCAGTGCTCTAGGAATTAAGTCTATTCTAGAGCATATCTATTTTCAATAGCTAAGACTGGTGAGATTTACCACACACCACATGTGGAAATTTTAGACATAGCTTCATAAAAATTTAAGCTGATTTAAATCAGTGCTGCTGTGGTCCCACTCTTTCTCCTACAGAGGACATAAACTGGAAGAAAGCCGTATACTCTGTGGCTGAATTACTCTTCTGCTGGTTAGCATCTTAGGAATCTATATAACAAAAAGGTTAAATGAGCTGTAATTACAACACTAAAAAGTAGTAGAACCCCCACACCAACAACATAGAGGAGTTACTTGTGCAGAACCACCTTTCCTTTCAAAGAACATAAGCCTAATTAGGTAATAAATAGGTAACTATGTTCCCCTCTACTTCCAATATAAAAAACCTACAGGCACTTTGGTGATTTTAAGTGTACATACTCTTATTCCTTTTATTTATGTAGTGCTCACATTAAGTTCAGATGCCCATTGATACAGCTGAAGGGAACACAGACTACAGGCACAAGAAGTTGTGGGTATGGGCTGTAAGTGTTGAGCAACATTTAGTTCGGGCAAAGACAGTGCTTCTAGAGCATGCCAGAAGCACAAGACTAGCTATTTATTCAGAAAAGCATGAGTTCAGAGAAGATTATTTGCAATAGAAGGTACAAGCCAAGATCTCACTTCTAAGAATTAAGATACTTGCCCAACACCTATTACCTCTATCATACATATGCAACAGGAAATTATGTCTGTGAGGTTCAATGAAAAGTCCCAAATGCTTGTGACTGACCCGAACAAAGTAAACTGAAGTTTGAGAAAACTGCCATTTTAAAGACATGGAAGATTATGATCACAGAGAAGCTGAAATTGTATACCAAGTGAAAGAACAAGTTTCATGGAAATAAAAGATTGCCTTTTTACTTCATCTTTTCCTTTTCAAAATGAGGCAAAATTGATTTAGTTGAAGGTCACTTCTCACAAGACATAAAAAAAGTTTAGAGAACAGTATGCCTTTGCATGGAACTTAGTTTGTCACATCTAGAAACAGCGTGAAGTATACACATGTTAAATAGAAACAGGATAATCTACAAACATGCTCTGTGACATGAGAGCTGCTAGTCATTTCATCTATGAGCTAGCTATTTTTACACCACATATTATTCTAATGTATATATAAAGTATAACTAGACTCCTGCTCCGTTTATACAAGCATTCTTTAGTTCAGTGTTACTTTAATTCCAATGTCTCCTTACGTTACCACCACAACATCTAGATTGTATAGAATGCTTTTCTTAAATAGCTAAACTACTTTTATGCTTGCTGAAACTAAAGCATTTGGAGTAGTATATGGCAGAAATCAATTGTAGGTTTCCTCTATAGCAACCCAGTGCTTCACTTACCAATCACTCACTTCCACTAGTGAAAGTGTGAGTTAACACAGTGAAGTAATGAGTAGTAAAAGAGCATCCAATAATGAAGAAAAATATTTTTTGTAACAGCTGTGCTTTTGTGTTATACTGCAAGAGAGCTGTTTCTGCAACCTCGCTAAGATGCTAATATATGATATGTAGCTTGTACTACTCCAAGAAATTCCTACTAGGCCTAACTATCTGTTAGTACAGACATTTTATCAGTTTAATAGACTTTATAGCTATGAGTGCTTAATTACAAGGCTTTTTCAATTTTTTGTTTTTACTACTACTACTAATGCATGCTTACTTCCCTCATATAATATAGTGTAGGAAAATTCAATACTTATCATCTGTGTAGTACATATAATTTACCAACATTTTGATTCTTCTGTATTCTGAAGAGAGAATGTGAATCAGAAAACAGTCATAATTCACCCTGTAGCTTAAAACTTTCCAACAGACACTTTCACATCAACTGCTTTATCATTGCCCAAACACTTGAAACTTGGGTGAGGAAGGTGCTAGGGGGGGAAAAAAAAAAAGGTAGTGGAAAAGACTATACTTAGTATGTTTATGATAGGCTGTAGCAAGTCAAACCTGGCCCTAGATTCTTTGTATATGTCACCAAATCCTCCATAGTCTCTACTACTTCCGCCACAGTCAGATATTCCAATATTCCTTTGCAGACACGGATGATTTTACGGACCTAAAAAAGGAACATTCCATCATTTATCAGATGAAGCTAAGTTACACTGGAATTAGAAATGCAAGCTTATTATTAGAACAGAACAGGTATAACATTTGCTAACATGACATACAGGCAATCACATAGGTCTGGGATACTGATTAAACTACCCACCATGTCATTACTCAAGAGTGACGTATTGACAAAGACAATATTATAATCAGCATTCCACTACTCAGAAAAGCAAAATCCTAGTTCCAGTGCTTTCACTTTATACGATCAATGAAGGATAGCATTGAGAAAACAGATCATAAGGAAGGGCATTTAAATATGTTGGCATGCTTGAAGTTTTTCATTGTAATTTCATCAATAAAAAAATACTTAAATCACAAAGCAAAGCTACATAGAAAGCAGATTCCAAGCTTTCAGTGTGCTGGTTTTGTCTGGGATAGAGTTAATTTTCTTCACAGTAGCTAGTATGGGGCTATGTTTTGGATTTGTGCTGAAAACAGTGCTGAAAATGCAGTGATGTTTTAGTTACTGCTGAGCATTGCTTGCACAGAGCCTTTTCTGCTTCTCACACCAACCTACCACCAAGTAGGCTGGGAGTGCACAACAAGTTGGGGCGGGACACAGCTGGGACAGCTGACCGCAACTGACCAAAGGGATGTTCCACACCATATGATGTCATGCTCAGCATATAAGACTGGGGTAAGAAGGGAGGAGACATTCAGAGTTATGGTGTTTAGCTTCTAAAGTAACCATTATGTGTGGCGGAGCCCTGCTTTCCTGGGGATGGCTGAACACCTGCCTGCCAACAGTAAGTGAATTAATTCCTTGTTTTGCTTTCCTTGTGCACACAGCTTTTGCTTTACTTAAACTGCCTTTATCTCAACACATGCCTTTTCTCACTTTTACTCTTCCAATTTTCTCCCCCATCCCATCAGGGAAGAGTGAGTGGTGAAATATTATACAGCTTTACATATAGATATATATGTATAATATATGTAGTAATATATGAATATATATTAATATACCATGCAGCTTTACATATAGATAAAGCATTATCCAGCATTCCAGTAGATCCAACATCTTAAGCTTTACAGAAAAATCTGTGAAGGCTGTACTTTATTTACCTCTGGACATCTGCCTCAGCTTAACTTTTTCAGTTCATACCCGATTCCGAAACAGAGTCCTCTGACAGTTAATCTAACCTCCTGAACATTATTTCTGATGCCACCACATACAATTCTCATTGAAGAATGAATTAACATTTAATTCATATCAACCACATGCAGTGTTCAGTCCCTAGAACAGTTCATAGTTTCTTCTAAACCTCATTTCAGTTTTGTCCCAGTATTAGTTTATCTTGAAACATAGTAGGACAGTGACATGTCAAGTTTTGTATTTATTGAAAGTACGTCATTCTAGACTAATATTTGTCTTTTTGTTAACATGCAGTTGTCAGAGGCTAGTTTAATGAAGCATTAGCTCCACAGAAGTCAACTCATTTCCTAAACACTTGAAGCAGGAAGATTAAAAGCCACTAACTTACTTGCGATTCTGTTCTAATTACACTTTGTAGTATCCTAAAAACCACTTAAAATAATGTGTAATCACAAATGCCACAGAGATCCCATAGCATTCTCCTCATTTCAGAGGAATGTGCTAACAGTACCATGCGCTGATTAAATGAGACACAAGGATGCCATGTTAGACTACTCAGAACAGCAGAAAGAGTAACACAATTTCACAGATTAACAGATTGTTACACAGGTAAAATTTAGAATTAACACCAGCATTTCTAACCGTGTGAGCTTCATTTCTTCATAGTAGCACAATGTTTGCTATTTAGAAAGAATAAAGACTGCATTCCCAGAAAGACCATCACAAGAATAAGTAAGATTTGTAACAAAGAAACATTTTCAAATATAAGGCACTCAAAACATCCTTTTTACGTTTTCTTGCAACTTTTGGCTTTTTTGTCCATCTAAGGATGGACAAACAGCACTTCCGAGCCACTTGTTGGCTTGTGCAGCAGAAAAAAGGTAGGAAGTCTTACATCTATCAGAACACATCTCCTGGTTAACCAGCCAGACAGTCCAAATTTCTATTACCTCCTGGGCCCTAAGGGCAATTAAATTGCCACAGCTCACAAGTCAGACAGATATGTTAGGAAGTGGCCAATGGCTTCTCAGTGAAGGGATAGAGAGAATACAGGGATCAGTAATGAACATAATGAAGGGGGTACAGAAACGTGACAGCAAGATGTAAGACAGGATTCACGGGATCTGGCCTTTTTGAGGAATAATCACAGGCAACACCTAAACATTATGTCATACAACGATATTCTTAAAGCAGAGCAACAAGCCTAAGCTCCTTCTGACAGAAAGAAATGCAAAATATGCTTCCAGTCAAGCTTAAATGATCAAACCCACATTCATCTACTCAATAGTTTAGATTAGCTATTATATTAGTTGGATAGTTGAATTAATAATACTATTGTGCAGATACCTATTCTCAGTCATGCTGAAATTCCTACCTCTGCTTCATCAAATGTCAGAAGTAAGTCTGATGTTCCAGAAAGGATGCCTCTTGATCCATCAATTAGATAGTCACGAGCTGGTACTGAATAAGGATCTGCTTGCAGCATTTGGGCTGCCCGAACAAGTTTGGTGCAAGCATTCTCCACCCTGTGGAAAGTCAGACAAAACTTACTGGTTAGTTTTTGTCTGTATGACAACAGACTTAAGACTGGATTTGTTCTTAACTTCACTACTTAAAGCACTGCAAGCAAACTGATCTTCTATACCTTTATAGGTTAAAAATCAAGAACATTTATTTTATTTATTTTAACAAGAAAGTAACCAGCAACTGTACAACCCAGTTTTTCAGAAGTCATGCAATCTTGCAGTGTAGGGAATGTTTGAAGTATCCAACATACAGCAGTCAATACAGCATCATTAAAGAGAAGCCCCTACATGGCAAAACACGTTTCATTCTTAATGACAAGGGCAGGGGACAAAACAATTATTCTTTTGTGACTTCACAGTCAAAGTAATTGCTAATCTTTATCAGCCCTGTATTTGCGTTGTCATTCAAGAAGGAACTGCTCCTAATAAACATTAAATGATAGCTACACATTAAGACAAAGGAACATAATATTAAGAAAACCAGGACACTGTGCCCTGCTTCTTGAAGCTGCAGCCCAGCTCTTCAGAGCCTGCTAATGCTCATCACAGAAATAGCATTTTAAATAGCCACAACGTTTAGTGATAAGGTATGCATTTCAAATGCAGTCTGCAATTCCACACTTAAAAACAGAAAGGAGGCTTTGCAAGATATTACAGTATGTAACTACAGCAACACAGAAGGTACTACAACAAGCAAATGAGGACTGAAATCAGGTTCCATCAAGTCATTTAACACAAAAAATAAATCAAGAACTGGAACACTGAAAAGCTTTTTGTTTTGTTCTCTTGTTGTAATTAGTTCATGACAGCTTAGAGAAATACAAAACTCAGACTTCACTTCCGTGTTAGCTATGCTACTCATGACTGTAGTTATTTACTACACTGTCCTCCGTTCTCTCCCACTTCTTTGACAGAAATATAACTGCAGTCTAATACATAGGCTCTATGCATGTGAGTGCCAGGTGTTCATTCAGGTTTCATGAAGTTCCAACAAACATTAAACCCTTTTATGACAGCAATACTATCTTTTATCACAACTTTTTTATGCCTCTCATGCAGTTCATTTTCTGTTGAGCACTTGGACACTCTTTTATCATACTTTCACTTAAGTACTATTGGAAAATTACACACCCCATTTTATTCCCTACATTCCTTGTTAACACAAACGGCAGAACTGAATGGTTACATCTAAATCTAACTATACTAGAAATAACATTCACTACAGGAAAACTTACTTTTTTCACAAAGTAAGTTTTGAGTTAACGGCTCCCTAGAGTAGATCAAATTGGGACAGCTGACCTTATCATAACCTGCTCTTTAGCGAGACATCAGCTCTGCACATCAGATGGTGTTATCTCACAACTGAATAAGAAAATGCAGGATGGCTTCAAGGCAGAAAGTGGGAATGGCCTGCTCATTACTATGCAATGTATTTAGTTGTATTATCAAAGTCAACTGACTTCACTAAATTAGATTTCCACCCTTGCTTCTCAAATTTATTCTTTTCAGCTGTGCCAAGAAAGGGATTAAACAAATCACCTATTCAGCCAGCTCAGAGTTATACGCTCAGAAACACTTAATTTCCTACAGTTCAATTTCATGGTCATCTGTTGATTATTAATGATTATCTCAAGGCTGGCTCTTTCATTTGTAAAGAAAGGAATATGAATGTGTATTACCCCAGAAGTCACCATAATTAAGAAAAATGAAGTTTCTAAAGTTTAAGGTTTTCTTTTCACAATTTTTTCAAGCTGAACCTCCAAAAGGTAAACTTGCATTTCACTTGTACAATGTCTGCTTTGTATAAGCTTCCCAATGCATTTGAAATACTTCAGGAGTGTGCACTATGTACAAAAAAGCAGAGAGGTGTTTAAAAAGCAGACACCCTACAACCTCTGCAAAGCATACACATTAGGAAACAGAAGATTAGAATTTGGGGAAAAAGTAATTCAGGTAGTTTCATTTAAAAAGAAATCCACACTAAAAATATTAACTGCAATGAACTGCTTGTTCCATCACAAGAATCAAACATATTCAAAAGTTTTTTATGGAAGTTCATTGCTTTGGTGAACTTTCTAATTGCTGTGTTATATGGCAACCTAAAATACTCCCAGCTTTACTAAAAAAATATATTCATATTCAAAGCATGTTTACAATAATCTATGTTAACACCAGACAAATTATTTGTGGAGAAGACACATGTCGTGATATTTCCAACCATACTACTTTTGGCAGTCAATCAGCCTAATTCCTGTTAGTGTCCTCTTTACGAAATGTGAAAGAAAAAATTTAGCTTATGCTAAACAATCATTTTAGTTCTCAGGTGTTAGAATTGACCTCAGCTTTTCCAAGAGATGCCTGCCCAACAATGCCAGACAATGCCTTTGATGCTTGAATAATGCTCATTCCAATTTCAAATCACTTAAATTGTAGTGAGTTTACTCACTACAGTTTAGATTACTTGCAGTTCTAGAAATATAAATTAAAAAGCAAATATTTCACATTAACTTTTTTTTTTTCAAACAGCAACAATGCAGCTGCAGCTTGGCTACCAATAACGTTAGTATAGAAGAGCACTACTGCTTGATTTGTTAAATGAGTTTGCATGTGCAAGTTAAACAGAAAAATTTTTATTCTCAGTGTAAACAAACCAGGTATTACACTATTCTTTGCCTATGGATTACAGCTTTTTCCTTCTTCAAAATATAACAACAGAACACACTGAAAAACATCTGATGTAAATTATATGCATTACTTATAATCCCTGGTGATTAAAGATAAAGAACAGAGTTTTTTAACTCTAGGTCAATAGTTCCAATGTGGTTTATGTCAGTACCAAGCAAAGAGATGCATGATAGCTTCTCAGCAGCTAAATTATGTTGCTGCACAATCACACTCCTACTGAAAAACTTTACAGATTACTATCATATATATTCATTATGAGCCCTCAACATCAGTCTCAGGCAAGGCAAAACCCCAGTCTTTCAAAAGAACAAAGATATCTTCTCTCGTCCTCAAAGAGTGGTTCCCTTAAAACTGGTGGTCCTTCTGAATGGAGAAAATATAGACAGGAAATGCGGTGCTAGCACATGTGCACTGCTCCTTACCCCATGACGCATGTGCCAGTACAAGTTCTCCTGGAGCACTCCCTTAAAGAGGAATGCCAAATCTGAACTAACAGTTTAGAAACAAAAAAGAAAAACACATGTTCCTCCTGGGAAAGAAAAAAAACCCACCCTTGTTTCTTTCACTTCCTGCATCCAAATCCTGCCCTTTCACGCACAAACAGGTAAGACTCCCTTGGCAGCTCACCTGTGACTGCCACTTGTCCCTACAACACAGATAACTACAATACACTCCAGAGTGTTAACAAGGAACTGTTAATATGTACTAGCTCCAAACTCCAGATTAATAAAAAAATGCAATAGATTATCATTCATAAAGGCTATTGAATATTCCTAACTCATATTACCACATCTAGGATGGTAAGTACTATGTGAAGTAGGTTTCATTACTGTGACAGATAGCTTCATTTCTCATTTTTCATTAGATCACAATTCAAGCAGTCATTAATTGCTGCAGGAAAAGTTCTTGCACCCAGCATAAAGTTGTAGTATTCAGCGGTGTTTGCATTCACATTTCTACAGTAATTTAACTAGTTAAGTCTCCACAATATGCTAAGTGTTGATCAAAGACTGGTTGCAGTATAGCAATTAAAATCCCCTTTCCTTAATCTCTTACTTGTCTAGGTGAACAACAAACTGGAAATTAACTAACAACTCTAAATATCCTAGAAAATGAGCACAATCAAAATTATATGTTTGTATACAACTCAAAAAGAAATAAGTTTTGGTCTCATTTCAATACACAAACACTCCCCTCAAAAAAAATATCAAACCCCTCTACACCCAAATGAGATCACATACCAGGAACAGTGTAATAAATACTGTAGTGCATTATATCAAAAGCACATTTCACTCAGTACCCTGTCTCCAAAAGTAGCTGCAAGTAGATGCCTAAGGAAGGTTAAGAACAGGATAAGCATTTATCACACTTCCTCTCTGGGAGCTCTCCCATCCTCCAACTGTTTTCAGTTCTTGGGATTTCCTACATTTTCTCTATTTGATAACCCACAATGGATTCCTCCAAGTACTTATCTATTAACCTTCAAACCAACACAAAGAATTGTAATGGTACATAACTTGCTATACAAAGTATATCACCCTTTTGTTGGTTTATAAACTACTAGCTTAAAGCAATGCCCCAATCAAGTTCTTGAACAAGAAGAGAAGGGCAAGTTTCCATTTTCTCCATGTAACTCATACTTCCTTAGACCTTTGTCAGGGCCCCAATACCCTCTGCCACCTCTCCCAGGCTTAAGAGTTCCAGCCTACTTAGGTTTGCCTTATACAGAAGCAATTCCATACTTCCGATTGTTCTCAAAGTCCTTCTATGAGCTTTTTCCAGTCCTACTACAGCCTTCCTAAAATTTAGGGACCACAAGTACACGCAGTATTCAAGGTGTGGGAGAAAAATACAGTGACATTTTGGTCTCTTATCCTTTGCTGATAAACCTAACATTTGGTTTACTTTTTGACCACTACTAAGCACGTAATAGACGCTCTCACCAATGTATAACAGCTCCAAGACCTTGCTCACTTACTGGTAATGATCAGTTCAGAGTCAATGATCCTATTTGAAGCTAGAACTGCTGCTCTCCATGTGTGCATCATTTCAGATCTTTCAAATCATTTCATCTGTACTTAATATCAAGTCACTCAGTTTAACAAAGTCTTTTAACTTCTGAGTCATCCATTAATCCTTACACCCTGTATAAGACTTTGGATCATCAGCAAGTACTTTTGACTCAAAGCTCACCCTGGTTTCCAGGGCATTTGGGAACATGGTGAAAAGCACAAACCCAGCAGAGAATTCTAGAGCCCTACTGATTACCTGCCACCATTGTCAGTGGAAAACATGTAATTTTTCCTTTCACTTTCAATATCCTCTTTTTCACACAAGAACCTTTCTTATTACCCTGTGGCTACTTGATTTTCTTAAAACTCTTCAGACTTTGCCAAAAAGTTTAGAAATCAGTGTATATTGTATCACCGAGACTACCCTTATCCCCATTTGTGATATTTTTGGTTTGTGTTTGGGAATATAGAAAAATATTCAGCCATTCTGCACACATTGGACAACACTAATAGAGCAGTCACTACATTCAGTAGGTTGTAGGGCAAAGTCACTTCAGGAAAAGTTTGTCAGTTGACAGTAAGAAGCTTGGCAATTCCACAAGGAGTAATATACGATTTTTAAGACATAAGGCAGCAGAAGTCAGTTGTCCTCGACACTGAGCCATGGAATTAGGAGTATCAGTCACTGCTCTTTAAATGTCTTAGACTTCCAGGCACTTACAACATGCATCAGCTGCCTATATGGACAAGTTCACACTTTTCTACCAAATTTATACAAAAGATTGAGAAAACTACATTATCTCTGACACTGTTAGGCAAAACTACAACAGCACATAGATAACTACCATTGTGACTCCTTGTTTGTTTGGGGTTTTTTTAAGGAAGAAATACCCTAGATATGTACCCATATATATGGAACGTAACAGGAAAAGTCCGTGTGGGCAGAAGGGTTGTTCCTGACAAAGGTCAGCCTCAAGACCTCAAAGAGCTATTCAAACATGAGTATTTTTTCATCTGCACAGCAGGAATGAGTAACAATGTTCTATCATTGGAACAGGTTTCCTCTACGTACAATAGAAGATTTACAATAAAATGAATTTACTTGATAAATGCTGGTGGCATATCCCTTTTCAAGATCTGGTCTTCCGTTGTCTGCACAGTCTCTTTTCCAACCTGCAGGAAAAAGAAGTCATACTTAAGATTCACAATGTCACTGTAAAACCTATATGAAAACAAATAGCAAAATAGCAACAAAAAACCTGATCTGTACTAATGATAATCCCTTTCACCAAATTTGCTGTTGCTGTGTCTGTTTTTGAGACCACTATATACTGTGGTTAGTCTAATGCTTTAGATATCACATGTCATTTCCTTTCAGTATCTCTACTAAATTAAAAAGGGAGGCAGCCACTTTTCCCTCTTCCCACTCTCCAAAGAAACAATGCTATTTGTTTGCTACACTTAGTTGTGAAAACTTAATCCCTGTGCACTCTGTAGGCTTCCCTCCCTCCTAATCCCCACAAATCAGAAATCAAGTACAACGTTAACAGAAATTATTCCCACTTTGCTACTCAACCTAGTCTATCAGAAAAATGTAGTTGATTACTGAGAATACACCCCACATCCACATTCACACCGGCCTTTAGGCAAACATAATTATGCAGAAGCTAATCAAGAAAGAGATGGAATAAGATCTGGAGTTTTCCATATACTAGCTCTTGTCTTACACAATGGAAGTCTTTTTAATTGGTAGCCGGCTCTTTGGACTATGAGATCACCAACTTGACAAAATATTTCCAGCTCCTTTGTTCACTGTATTTTCCTGCTGAATAAGCTATTCAGAAAGGCATCACAAAGCAGAAGGTCTTTAACCCAGACACTAGTTTGTGTTAAGAGCTGCCAGGCCTGCTCAAGCTAGACAAGAGAGCCATGCGAATCCCTGATCAGCTGGTGTTTAAAGAGTTGCTGTTGTTTGACTGAAGCTGTAGTGTGCCAGGATGCACAGCCTTCCAGAGGCAGCATTTCCTTGCAAATTTCTGCTGCTTGCCAAAAACTCTGTCTCCCTAAACCTAGTCCTTTTCAGTGGAGCTTTACAGAAATACATCAGGCCTAGTTATTTTATTTGGTTCAAACGCAGTCAGCCTAGCCTAGTTTTTTTCTTTTTAAATGTATTAGTACTACACTAGCAAGTAGTCACATATTTTTATAAGCAATAAAGGGAAGAGGTAGGAGGACATTAAGTGTCCTCGATTTCATAACAGGTTTCTGTCTTATAGTCATTTTAGGCTCACTACCAGCCCTGCTCCCTCTTGGTGTACAGTAACATACACATACACGTACATAAACATCTCATACTCCATTTCTTGGGACAGGGTTACACGCCCCACCAGACAGCATGCCAGCTTTGTTTGAACTATTTGCATTGCACTCATGAAAGACTTTTTATATTTCTCACACGTTTATATGCACACACGCATGATAAAGATGACACAGAAAACAGGTAACTTTCATAAACTTTGGATTACACATAGTTCAGAGAAGTCTGTCACCAGGTGAAAATGAAGAGCAATACATTATTTCCAGAGAACCACCAGGAGGAAATCCCATCCCGTTTCCTTCAATATTTATTTCTCTTGGAGCTGCACCAATTTGCATATAGTTCAGTTTATCTAAAAAAAAAATGAGGATATACAGTATCTAAAGAATGCATGAAAAAGTTTACAATGGGGAGGCAGCTTCAATTTGAAAGTCATTCTAACAATCATGATTGCTATTCTATATTGAACAGTCAGTCAGAAGCAACCAAGAAACAGTTTCTGCTCAAGTTACAACACACTTGATGCTTGATATAAGTTACTTCTAGTTTTATTACACCATACAAAAAGCATTTCTTCATTGAGTCTGGAAAGTGTAAGTATCTTCTAAGTCCATTACTCAAAGAAGCATTATCAACTAATTAGAAGTAGATATATACACACTAAATACGTACTTTATATATTTATACATACACACACATATGTATGGACATTCTTTGCTATGCCGAGCTAGGATCTTTAGTCTTCAAATTAAAGTAAAATAAGAGTCAATTCCCATTTTCATTTCTTATGGGGAGTTTTAACCTCAAAACTTTCCTGAAACAGACACAGTCTTTGCTTTAAACTCCAAAACCAGATCATTGCTCTTCCAAGTCCATCACAAAACAGAAATACTCATTCCTCCAATATCCTCAGGACTATACAGCACACAGACAGGACATAAGATTTCAGGCAGTTCCAATGAGGCCTCAATTTAAAAGGTCTCCTACCTTTCTAGAAAAAAAGGACTTTTTACCCTATTTTAAGCACTAGTACAGGACATACTCACTGCATCTGTTTAAACATAAAACCTGTGCCTCAAAGAAAAGCATTTCAGATTCACACAGCTGTTAGCTAACCTTTCCAGAAGTTGCTCTTTGCATTTGTAGCCAACATAGAGATAGAATGTAAAGAACAAACGTACTCTGCATACCATTTAAGGGGCAAAGTCTCATAATATGAAGCCACATTCATTACTAAAAATATACAACCCCAAAAGAGTTTTGCAGGTTTTCCTTTTAAGCTTGGGGGGGGGGGGCTTGTTTGTTTCTTACTTTTTGTTTTAATAAGATCCTGTTTCTCGACACGAAATTTTACATGGGTTAAGCAATTTTTGGACACACTGCAGTGTAATACAAGGTAGAGATTCACTCAACTTTACCTTCTCCATACTCCAGAACCAAGGGAATGATTTTTTTTTTCCTTAAAATATACATTCCCTATTTCAGACAGAAGGCTTGTCAAGCTTCATGCCAATATAAGAAAAATTATCTGGGTAACCTGTATTTTATTTCTACCCAACAGTATACACGCGGAAAAAACAGGATTCCTACTTGGGTTTCAGGTATTCTTACCTTATAAGATAATTTTTCCCTAACTAACCAGGAAGCAACAGTCTCCACAGAACAGAAGCAGCTTCTGCTCTTAACTAATACTGAAGTGGCCATTACTCATGGTTCCAAAGAACCTGCAGCAGTTAACACAGTAAAGAGACCATAGCTTCTTGAATGCTGTACCTGCCCAGAAAAGCGCAGAAGGGAAGCTCTCAAGGAGAACTTACAAAGGTACTTTCGTAGTTACAGCTTCTACCAATCCATATTAATTTCCATACTTTTTGGGAAATTAGAGGCAAATCAATTGAATCAAGATAAAGAATGAGCTACTTCCCTGCTTGCTCCCTGCAACAGTGAACAAGAGGCTGACAAGTCTAGTAATTTAAAGGAAATGGGACACGCACAAGTCAGAGGGCAAATATGGCCACTGAAAAGCCTTCCAGGAACATCGCTGTAAGAACCAAGAGACTGAGATTTCCTGCTGCTTTTCGCTTTTAAACTTGCTTGTAGGTATCATGTACACTTAGTAGAAGATCAGTGTGTTTCCTGCCAGGGAGTATTGTTTCCACAGCAAAGCAAGAAGAAAAATTTCTTATCAGGCTGAGCTTTTTCCTTATAACGAGTTTTGCAGCTTTTTGCCATGTCTGTTTCTACTGCAGGAAAAACATGAGCACCGCACACCCCATCTTCTTAGCCTGCTGGATACAGCAAAGAAGAGCTGTTCAGTGAGGAGGGGAAATAGTTTCAGCTTCTGTCATTCTCCAAGAGTCAAGACACCAAACAGTAATATCCAGTTCTGTTAATATCTACAAGTTTGAAAGTACAAACTGCATGTATCATATAGAATAAAATGTAAATATTTAAGATTAGTCTGAAGTTTGTTTGGGAGTGGTTTCTTTTTTTTCCCCTTTTTAAACAGAGATTCTTCTGAATGCCTATATTGACAATACCAGTTTGACAATTTGCCAGATGCTGGAAGTGAAATTTTCCTTGCAGCTTATAGGATTACCCAGTTAAAAAGGAAGACAACCTTAGAAGAACTAGTTCTTGCAATGTTTCAGAAGCTAATTTAAAACATCTGCCATTCTTAGCAAGGAGCTGAAGAATATTCCTGCATCGTCATTCAGAGAACACATGCAGGCCAGGCTGTAACAGTAGCAGAGCCCCAGGTTTCTCCCAAAGAATAGGCTACATTAGGAGCTTTGCTTGACAGATTAAAGTACCACTCAAAGTGATCTAGTCTGTATGCTGTGAAAGCAATCTTACATTAAAATCCAATTGCTGATTTACGGTTTCTTCCATGTTTTCAAGCTTACTGGAAGAACAGCAACATGACAATGGGAGTGTTAAATCTCACATCAGAAATTTGTTGTACATCAGTTTGGTTCCATGAAGTTCTCTGCAACTTTTTTCAATTTCTTCAGATGTCTGTTCTGAAAAAATAAACTTATGTATTTGCTATAACTCTACAACAACAGCAGTTTCCACATTGCATAGCCACAACTAGAATCCATTTCAAAATAGATTTGCCAGTCATTTCTTACCACCCCACATTTTAAGAAATTGAAACTGGCCTAGATTTCAAGACTATGAACAATTTATCAAGCAGAGCTAGAAGGATAACAAAGCTACACCAAATTTACGCCTACTCCTTGCTGGCATAGATGATGTACATTTCAGTCCAGACTGAAAAATACAGCATAGACAGAAAGAATTAAGTCTTCATGAAAGCACTTTGAATTCAAGTGACAGACTGAGGGGGTCTTACACTTGACAATGTAAGGAAAATTATGACTGAAGTTAATGGTATCCGGTTTTGTATCCTATCCCTTTCACGGAGTTTGTCTGTCTCCACAAGGCCTGTTCACTGAGGGCCTAGAAAGCAGATCCTTTATCTCAAACTGAGTTCAGAGACAGTTTGCCTCAGTGGGTTCAAAAGTGGCAAAGGCTCAAGAATCACATCACAATTGTTCAGTTTTCTCTTTGTGAAACCAGTCATTGGAGCCAAATTACACAGAAAGCTTTTGGGAAGGAGCGTTAGCATTAAGAGAAGCAAACAAGTCTTAGCTGTTTTCAGTCACAGTATTTTGATTGCAACCCATGTTCTGTTTTATTTACAGTATCAAGCAAATCCAGTTGTTGGTATTTCAATCTATCTCATCCACTTCTTTCTTAGCAATACAGCTGTTGGAGTGAATGTTGCTTTATCATGCCCTGACTCTTAGTTACCGTAATCCACATGGTAAGCAATAGCAAAACAGAATTGCATACATCCTGGCATAGCAGCAAAGCGTAATAATTTGCCTGATGCAAGCCAAACACCTTTGGGGTACATCATGAAATTTCTTGGTCACTCAAACATTACTGGAAGCTGTTTGTCATCTGATGGTAAAGACAGAACTTTCTGCAAACTGTTAACAGAGGAGATAAGCAATGTTGAGGTGCTTTTAGAAAAAAACCTAAGAGAAGAGGTCTACAGGTTACTCCTCACATTCTAATCCTTCTCATCCAGTACTATACAACTTTTTTTTTAAACACAAAACTATCTTTTTCCTTCAAAGGTTCTCTTGGAAGCATTTAACAATGCAAGTTTCCAATTTCTTCATCATTCCACTCTGATCTTGCTTTGAATTATAATTGGGATTGATACATCATTTGCAATTAGTGAGTTTAACACTGTTTTAAGAAGTTAAGCTTTTCTACTTAACTGTAAGGGAATAGGCCAATGCAATTAGAAACTGAAAAATAAGTCCAAAGAAATATACAGCTGAGTTGTTCTTCTGCTTCTAGTTTACATCAAACAATGCACGTATACTACCAATGACATCCGTCAACAGGACCACTTCTCATTCAAGCCAGGCATGAGCCTAAAGAGAGTGCTGAATCAGAACTTAGCTTCTTTGCCTTTCAGTTAATATGGAAGCTGTATATTGGCTCCTGGCTTTCTCATTATTATCCCGGAGACTGCATTCCAGGCATAGCAAAGTACAATTTCAAAATCATCTGGCATTGTGAAGTAAATTAGAACACTCCAGCCATCTGGTCCTTAATAGCAGCAAAGTGACCTACCTGTCTGCACTGGTGATTAAGATAAATTCATCTGGCTTCAGGCTAAGGAAATCCTGCTGTCCAAGTAATATATAACCATGAAAAAACAACCATACGGAAAAACAGAAATTTACGTCATTTGGGTACCAAAAGACTTTTACTCATGCTGCTCTTGTCTAACTGTTACTAGTACAGAGCTGAGGCTTGGATGGTTTAGCTAATTACAGGATGCACAAGTGAAAGGAAACAAAAGCACCTACTGATTATGTGAGACTTTTTACAGAACAATTACACTTTAGAAATTAGTTATTTTATCAAGAGAAGAGCTTCTTCTAAACCAGTGCTTCCAAGTTAAAATTCCCTTAAGACATTACAACTCCACTTCAGTCAAAATAAGTCAGCTCTGACCTTCGAGCATATACAAAACTGTTATGGGTTTTGTCTGGCGGCAAGGGAGGGGTTAAAGTGGTGGCTCCTCTTTTAAATGACTTAATGAGTCACCCCCCCCAAGCTGTTTGGTAACAGGGGGAGTGGGGGAAGGGACACCACCACTATCACATAGCCTTTTTTTAAGAAACTGCTTGCCCATCTTCAGACTGGACCCACCCCAGGCCAGGCTGAGCCAATTGGCACCTCTGCAAATAACATATTTAAGACGGGGCACAGAGCAACAGGTTGGTGCGGCCCTGGGCAGGGCATGGCTCGGGTGGGCGGTCTGGCCTCTGCAATGTCTCACCCAGGAGCCCTTCTTCCTAGGAGCCAATGAAGACCTTCAACTGCGGAGAAAAGAGAAGCAGGATCCGAGAGATGAAGGAACCACATGGAACTCCAATCAGCGAAAGAGCTCTGTCATTTTCCCTTGCCACGTGGTGAAGAAAAGCAGCCGCCATGGAGGACCCCCACGCTGGAACTAGAAGCCCCATGCCGGAGTCAGGGGAGTCACTGGGGGACTGAAGCCCCGTTGGAAACTCCACATGGCAGCCAGGAGAGACTTTGAGGAGAAAGGCGCAGCAGACTGTAACCCCCACTTCCCCCCGCCCCCCATGTGCCACCGGAGGGGGAGAAGGTACAGAACAAAGCCTTTGGGCTTTGGGACAAAGGGAGGGGTGGGGGAGAAGTGCCTTTTTGTAAGATGTGGTTTATCTTTTTCAATACTCTGCTTCTTGCTGTAAATAGTTAACAAATTCAATTGTTTTTCCTTGTTCTTCAAGAGTGGTGTCTGTTTCTTGCCCATGACCCTAAGTGGTGAGTGAAACCCTCCCTGCTTCCTGCCTCAGCCCACCAGGTGTTTAGAAAAACTGTCCCCGTGGTTTTATAAACCATGACAAAAACTCACCTGGAAAAATAAGATACAGCTATTGTCCTCTACAAATGAGATTCACAGCTGCAACTAGCTACTTTTACCTTACAAATAAGTCTAATTAAAGTATCTCATACCAAACAGCATGCAGACTCCAGAAGCTCCTCCAGTTCGTTTCCATGTACCCAGGCCTACGAATCATCACTAAGTTTCAGAGCATCTCTTAACATAAATCCTGCTGCACATGTATACATAGATTAGTACTGTGCTAAAAGATAACACATGACATCATAAAGCTAAATTCTCTCCTTATTCAGATACTTGTCTGAAAAGCAAGAAACCACCAAACAGCATGACACTGCTGGTAGCTTTGCATCACCTTTGACAATCTGCTCATATCTTCAAGTTGGAAAGAACTTTGGTTTATGATGATCTTGCCTTCCCCAGAAATTGAGATGCATCCTGTCCCCCACACCCTTCCAAGTGTTAAGTCAAGTATAAGTACCTAGGAAGCTTACTTAAGATTAAGGGGCTTTTTCGCTCTGTTAGTAACAGAGTAATAAAATGCCTTACCGCAGGAAGTTCATAGATCATATCCAGTGAAAGAAATATTTCTTTCCAGCTACAACAGAGTAGCCTGTGAGAATTTATGTTTCTAATATAGATCAATATTGTACTGCAGAGAGTCTCTAAACCAACTCAAGCTATAGCTTGACATAGTAACAGACTTCCTCCCCAGGATGGTTTTGTCCATCAGAATGACAAATGCTCTGTAACAATATAATTAAATTGTTATTTCACCTATCCACATGTTGGCACAGAAAATATTCAAGGAGTTGAAAAAAGAGAAGACAAATTAATATCTATTCTCTGTTACTTCTCACACAAGTTTCACATGCAGAACAGCAGAGAACTTTCTCCCTCTCAGGTTTCGAAGATGTGCAACTAAACCAGGTGCAAGGCAGATGTCCATTACTAATGTCTTAATTTCACTTTAATATTCAGTCCATCACAAAATCTGTTGTTATGTTTTATAATCCATTTTTCCTCTTCAAAACAATGTTTGAGAGGTATTGCTAACTACATGAGGCATTTTAATAAACCACAACTGAAAATGTAGTTTGGGTAACAGATACTGTGTTCTAGGATCTTCTTTGTTACACGGAAACTTGTACTGACTTCTGAATACCAGACTGTTCAACACTGATTTTCCCTCTTTCACAGAAAGAAAGGTCAGCACTGCTTCCATTACGAGCTCCCTCCTAGAGGATCAGTGGTTCCAGAGTAACATATTTTCTAAGTACAAGACACTAAGGGTTCCCTGGAGGAAGACAAAATTTAAACAGGAGAAAGCAGCAGCAGTTTTGAAAACCTCTGATAGTAGTGGGAGGTGGAACACCAATCATAATTGATTTTAAGATACAACAAATTAGAAAAAAGACTCACAGCACCTGATCAGGGTAATGCATTTAATCAGTAGGTAAATACAAGAATACTCACCACCCCACTGTTTATGTGACACCGCTTTTTAGCATGTTCTAAATGTAACTATTTTGCCAAAGCCACTGTCATGTGACCACCCTTTATTCTAAGCAATTCTGAAATTTGTACAGTAATTCTCCCTGCCTCTTCTCTTGACACTGTTCCAAGTTACTCAACTTGTTCTCATCTGCCTGCCTGTCATAAATGCTGGCTTATTTACCTACATCCCCGTCAAGCAAGCACCTGTTTTCCCTGCCTTGAGGGGTTACAAAAACTAAATAGGTTTAGTGCTAAACAATGTACTGAGGCAGAGAAGGAATACATAAGAGGTGCTACCCTCATCTATTTACTTAAGTCAACAGGTTCCTGCAACAAATGCAGGAACCAGACACAGTTCTGTCCCTCATTGACTTGGTTTAATCCAAATGTTTCCCCTGAGAGTAAAATTAGATTTATTGATACAGTACATTTTTCACTGAGTTTTTAATACTTAAGATTGTCTTTATGTGTCGAATAATATATGGTTGAAGAAACAAACTCACTGCAGTAATCTTTTTGGTATAAAGCCTTCCCACAGCAAATGTTTCCTCACCAGCAAGATACATACTAACACGGTATTTCATAGTACTATCCACCTTCTGTAGCATATCGGACAATTTGTCTTTCATAAGAGTCTCATTTTACTTAACTAATGGTTAATTCAAGTGTACAATAAGTTAATGGCGTAAGTCATGGCTCACATGTTAAATGTAATGTTTTAATTAGCTAGAACGATATCTAGTTACATTAAATAGAATAAGGACTAGAAATGGTGGGCTGTTTTCCAAGGGACAGTGCTCATTTACAGTACCATTAAAAACTTAAGTGTCAGAAACTTGATGCTATGTGATTATTTTCCAGCCTGATTTTGACTTCAGTGCTTGTGACCATTTATACCAGCTCTGTAAGGAATTCAGCATGTAGAAGACGACCCATTTTTGCAGTCAAAGAATTTGCAAACTATTACAAAGTAGCCAATCAGTAGAAATAACTGACAGAGGATATTAAAAAAAAAAAAATCAAACAAAGTACCTGATCTGGCATAGTTCTGAGTTAGACGAAGACATACTCTGTAACAGAACTCAAACTTACTATGTGGTCAAGTAGCAAACTACTTTTCACATCAAAAAAAACACTTTAAAAACCAATTATTTTCAACAGCATTTGCTATTTAATTCTTGACCCACAATGAAAAAGTGATTCTTTGAATAGATCAAGCTAATAAACTATGGCATAGCAGCAGATGTTACCAAGGCAGTCAGAATCTTTACTATGGAATAACAGCCAATAAGAAAGTTATAATCTAACCAATTCACAGTTTCAGTGGTTTGTTTAAGAAATTAGGTCTGAAGAATGAATTAAATTATAAGAATTCTGACTTTGAACAATGCTATCTTCCATGCTATCTTGAGTAGAATTTGCTCTTAGCCATTGGTACAGTCTACATTGAGCCATTAAATCCTGCTTTCACCCAAAACAGTGGAGCCAGCCTACTTCTAAAAGTGCTTTGGACTAACATTAATGTATACTACATTCTACTTCTCTATGTTCACCCAGTCAAAGCTTTATGAAAGCATTACTCTTACTGTTCCTACTAGAAAGTTTAGTTCACATAATATTGAAACCTGTGGGACTTTTCTTTGTACCAGTGGACTTGTTTAGCCCTATTACTGTAGACAGTAGCATCTGAACATGCTTCACACGGTGGACACATTTTCAGTGTAGCTCTGTAACATGAAGCTCCTACTATTCTCAGTTGTAACAAAGGAGGAAAATTAAGTACTGTAAGCAAGCAACATGAAGGTTACAATCTAGTACATACATATATTTAGGCTAAAACTACTTATTTTCTTAAGTCGCCATGATTGGCAAAGCTAGCCAAAGTCTGGCTTTACCTCTTGCATGCAAAAGGAAAAATCCCAGACACTGTTTGTTCAAAGTTGTGCAGAAGTAAAGCCTCTATAAACATGTCTTAAATTAATCTCTAAATTTAAGACTGAAACAGAGACATCAGAAAGTTCAACCTCTTTAAAACAGAAGTTTTTTTCATTGGAATTTGTTAGCATTTTAGAGCTCCCTTTGCCAGGCACTGTATAAATACATAATATTATCCAGTCCACATGTAACAGCAGACCATTGCTGAGTCACATTAGAAGAACGTTGACCAATCAACTTCACATTAGAATAAGGATATCAAGGTATCACCAACACTTGATAGTATAATTGCTACCACTTTGAGAAGTTATAGGTGCCATTTCTAGCTGTTTGAATCCTTTTACAAGTTTAATAGAAATTAATTTGAAATCCTTTAAATCTTTGTAAGGTAACACAATTAGAGATGTAGTTCCTTTACCTGCTACAAGAATGTGGTTGAAAAGAGAAACAGCAGTACTGCTGCAAATCTGACTGAAAGTATCTTCTATAACAGGAAGCTACACTTATTCCCAACAACATTTCATCTTATTGAGGACATTGGTCCAAATTTAAAAGCAGTGGAACAGAAGAGAAGCACTCTTCTGAGCCACCATTATACTACACAAAACAGGAATACAAGTTTTCAGGCCAACTAACAAGTGAACTCAAAAGCATGTCTGAAGAAAGAAATTACACTTGATTGTGAAAGCAGAAGCTAGATCAATCAAGTTTACAAACCCCCTCTTCACAGCTTACTTCCTCTGTTGCCACACAGTACCAACGTCAGTTACTAGCATCACCAAAATCTTTAACACACTAATAAGCCATGTGTAGGGAAGTTTGCTCTTCTCAAGAAAAAAGTGCAAGACAACTATCTAAAAATCTGCCATAAAGGCTAAGCAACAACTCTTTGCAGTAGTTAGTAACTGCTTCAGGGTCATAAAGTCTTTTTAGTATTTCACTATTCTGAGTAATTGGAGAACACGTTAGAGACCCCAACTGCCCACCCTTCCCAAATTGCCAAAGCAAAATCATCATTCCAGACATTAGCTTGCCATTGAGAGATAAAACACTCCATAGCTTCGAACTACAGTAATCACTCATGTCAAGCAGGGAAGATAAAATCAGGTTGTCAGAAAAATAAATTCCTTCCTGCTGCATGGGGGAGTGGGCTCAATTGGTCTGACAGCTCAAGAGTCAGTGGAGTCTAGTCAGAGAACTAAGGAATGCAGGTTTTCTCCATCATTAAGAAATGCTATTACTTTTTTCTTTCAGAGAAAGATTGAAGTCAAGCTGAAACCCAAATAAAATTCACAAAGGTTCCCACTCCCCACCCCTTGATTCTTTCAGAAAAAGGGAACTTTCTGTAAGTGTGACAAAGAATAATGCAGCACTTATTCAGTTGCTACAGTTAAGTCAGTTGTTTGGCAGTTACTAGCCCTTCACAATCCAATTTTTTTTTTTAATCACTCTATCAGGGCAAGCTAAATAAAAAGTGACCTTTTCATTGCTGCTCTGGACTTCAAGAGAAACTCCATTTGTTTATCTCTATTATTCAGCACAACTATTATGCTGTAAAAGCTGCAAAGACAGCAAGGCTTGTGAAAGTCATTTTTAGTGCAGTCCAACAAACAGTCAGCTTACTAACTTGTTCTCCCTAAAATCTCATAAAAGCTATGCAGTAATTTAAGAAAGAGTTTACACTTCAGAGTAAGTTTTCATTCACATGTTGAGTGTTTTCATGACCTTTTTGTAACCAAACCAGCTTTGGAAGATTTAGATAAAGGATATTTAGACACACATATACACATTCAGAGAATGAAGTGGGAAACATCTTTTGAGACCAATCTTGAGCAAAGGTACAAAAGAAGTAGGATTTTAAAAGCTAATAGATACACCAAAGAAAGTAACCTTCACTGTAACTTCTGACTGGGTGCTTGAAGCAGCATTTTTTACAGTGATAACCCTCAAGATAAATGTTCAGTACATCACAGACTTCTGTATTAAACACCTTTCCCAAGCAAGTTTAGATGACTACATGGATTTGTTAGCAACTGACAAGGTTTCCATATAGTTTAAATAGGAAGGTTGAATGTGCCAGCTTCCATACAGTTAAACCTTAGCACTAATTGTTTCATTCAATTATGTACTACTATTTCCATTTTGGGATTAACAGTTTAACCATTTGTTGCCTATGCACAGATAGATATTTTACTCATAAATAAAAGTAGCCCACTTTTTCAAAACCCAAACAAATTTGTGGTCACCAGGAACCAAATCCACCCAAAACCTCTTGCAGTTTACAATCTGGCTGTCACGTGTACTGACTATCAGTCTGGTTGAAGTCTGTTTGCTCCTTCCAAGGAAGTATTTGTTCAGGCAAACAAAACAAGGCCTGCATAAGAGAAGAGTTTCATTAATACATCCCTCCTCAAAAACAGTTGCAATATGCGGCCTCTTCCGAACTCAGGAGAAAGTTTGAAGACACTAAAGGAAACAACTCAGCTGGAATAACTCAAGTTCCAGACAACAGCTTTTAACAGCTTCCCTGCTTGACAGAAGGAATCTTTAGACTCTTCTGCAGCTAAAGAGCTGATACCCAGGAAAGAGGCTGAAAGACTAGAATGGGCAAGGAAGTTGATAGACTTCCCTGGTTCAGCCTTTAATAAGTGTCCCATTTTGATGCACTTGTTCCTCACATTATATAGCATCTATCTAATGAAAATTTAAAAAAAGAGACTGAGACCAGTCATTACTGTTCGCCACCACACAGTGACTTAGCTAAGGTGACACTTGTGACTTATCCAGTACAGGACAAACTGTTCCTCATCAATTCAGGGGTTACAGAAATAACCACTCTCTCACACTGCTACTTGGCACTTCTGTGACTAGACCTGTTAAAGAAATTAATTTCTGTAGTTATTTTGTTGTGCACTCTTCAGCATTTAAGGAGGGACAGGCTTGTCTCTGTAGCTCATGCGAAGACTCAGCTACCAAAACGCAGTTCAAGTTTAATACCATTACACTTTACTACTCCAACAAACAGAAGATACACACAGAAAAGAACACAGTCTGATACTGCCAGTGTCTCCATTAAGAACAAGATACAAAAAGCAATCTTTTCCATCACCTACTTTAAAAAGATGCATTGTTGGATAAACACCATCACAAGAATATCAAGCAGTCCTGAATATCCTTATGAACTTCAAAGGCATTTACATTCACTACATAACAAGGTTTTTCATCCTTGCCTACTGCTGACCTGAACTGAGCCCACCTTGAAATAATCTGTACCTTTAAGGACAGTCAAAGAACTTCAACAATTTTGGAATTACCATACAAGGTTTACTGTATATTCACCAGGTAACAGAAGTGTCACAATTCTAGCATGCAGAGCACTGAGACCAGAACAGTTGCAGCATACCCAGACATTAAAATGAATACATAAAAATATCCAAACATAAAGCTTGCAAAACTAGCCAAATCAGTATTTTTTCCTCTGTTCTGTTATTCATCATTTCATTTATGCACCATATATACCAGAGTCCAAAGATCAAGCGTAACAGTTGCTCAAGCCAAACCTCCTTAGGCCACCTAATATGAAAATTTCTTACCTCCACTGCAATGAGGAATACTGTACTTTTCCTATCACACATTGAGGTCTAAATACTAACTTTCATTAGTAGACAAACACAGATTGAGGAGCCAAAGAGAAGGCACTCTGCTGTTAGAAACAAGGAAGAACTGATGGGAGGATACAAAGCTCAGGTGCAGCCTCAGCTGCAGTGACCATGAAATTGCATAATTCAAGATCCTGAAAGGATGAAACAAGACAAATCAGACTGTGGGCTTCAGGAGAACAGACTTGGGCATCTTCAGGAATCTGCTTGGATAAATCCCATGGAATATAGTCTTAGAAAGAAGGGAGGTTCTGGTGAGCTCATTGATTTTCAAGAGTCACACCTCACTCAGGATGGTTCACCCTATGAGCACCAAGTCAAGCAAAGGTGGCAGGAGGCCTGAAAGGATGAACAGAACACTCCTGATAAAGCTGACACGAAAAGTGACATGTACCACAAGAGGTAGATGCATGGACAAGTGACTCATGAGGAATACAGACACCACCTGAGCATGCAGGGATGGGTTCCACCCAAAAGTTTATCTAGAGCTGAATCTGGTGAGGGACATGAAGGACAAGAAAAAAATGCTGTGTATGTACAGCAGCAGCAAAATGAAGGCTAGGTAAAATGTGTGCCCACTGATGAATAGGTGAGGGGCCTAGTGACAACACAGAAAAGGCTGAAGTACTCAACACCTTCTTGAACGCAATCTTTTCTGAAAAGATCTGCCTTCAGCAATCCCAGGTCCCTGAGATGCACCAGAAGTTTGGCAAAAGGAAAACTTACCCTCAAATGAAAGAAAATCTGGTTACATGTGCTGCTCTGTGGGTAGAGCCACTGATGAAAAATACAACGCAGTGTCATTACAAATGACTCTTCATAAGAATTCTAAGCCAAAAGCAAAAAGACACAAGTTTTCTACAGGAATGGCTTGTTTCTGTTCTCCACTCTTTACTGGAGGACATTGACATGAATCATCAGTTTCCTACCCTACCCATGAAGTCAGGGTACTGGGAGACTGTTCTGACATGTTCTCTCAGTGACAGAGTTATCAAAATCATCATTATCGTCACTGAAGAGTCAGTATGAGCTGACAGTTTCAGTAATCACGGACAGCCTTTGGGAGTTAAGAGGGTTTTTATCCTTCTTTCCCATTTTATCAGCCAGTATTGTTATCTGTTGATCATTATTCATAACAATTATTCTGAAGCATCAGAATATTACTTACTTCAGAATACAAGATTTGCACCAAAGTGAGTTGTTTAGTGCATTTTCACAGAAAACTTTAGTTCTAGTCTCAGGATAGGGGTATAAGTCATATCTCAGTAGATTTGAATTATTAGGGAAAATAAACAAAGAATAGTTTTGCCCTCTCTACTGATTCTCTCCAGGTTTTATTTACAAATGCACTAGGGCCTGAAATTATTACAGGGACAAATTAGACCTAATTCCAAATATTATGCACATAGAGTTGCCCCTGCCCAATTCAGTTTTGAGCTGCTAGGCTCATGTTTTAAGGAGATACTTATTGGCAAAATATTTGTAACTGAAAAGAAGTTCCAGCCTTTATATTATCATTTCATCTCTCCATGCAGCAAGTCATCCTATATCCCAAGTGTCTTCTGCAATGCAGACAGTTGCAATAACCAGTTATCTGTGGTGCATTTCCATGCATCAACACAAGTTTTTACCATAGACTCCAACTACAGAACAGTATTTAGGATTAGTCCTTTCTTGCCTAATGTCAAAAATTAAGGAAGAAATTATGAAATTAACCAGTACAATTAGTGGGTGCACATATACCATTATAAAGAAGATACTTTACTGTTCAAATCAGATAACAACAGTGTTCCTAGTAAGAGCTCCTATTGCTGTGTTTCAAGATAAATGCCAGGAAGGTTATAATTTTGCAGGAATAAAGAACCATGCCACAGAGAAGTTCTGTATCACGAATTCCTTCTCAGCATTTGACTGAGCAAGTGATAGAAGAGAATTTGTGTCACTAAGGGAAAAAAAGTTACATTACAATGTTTAAGGTCTAGTTTGCCAGTCTGACTTGCTTTTCAGAGTGAGAAATAGCAGTAGAAGATTGATATTCCTAATAGGATATACTTTGTCTTCATAGTTGAGGTGAAAAAATACAGACTTAGTAAAACAATGCAGTCAGAAACAAGAGCTTAGAAACAACATATACAAGCTGTACAACAGAAGTAGGGATAAAAAGCTAGTCTCAGCTATATGTGAAATCACTACCAAAACTAAGCAGTACTCAAGGCAAAGACTGAATAGGACTGGCCCATTCACTCCTTTGGAAAAAGTAATTGTCAGAAGAGTGTTATTTGGCTTTCATTTAAGAATTCTAGCAGATTCAGAATAAGAAATATACCCTACCACTTGCAACAACCAGTTAATGATTTCATGCATTGTTTCCACTAAGTAGCATTAACACCATATGTTTGCTAATACATCTTTAAAACTGTTCCTCCCCACCTCCTCCTCTCAAAGACTTGCTTCATCAATACGAATTTCAGCTACATTGGGAAGGGGAAGATACCGGTAAGCTACACTGCTTATGTCCTGAAGCTACACATTTCTAAGTGTAAAACATACTGAACCATTTTTTATTTGGTTCATTGTTCTACTAAACTCTATAAAGGAATTCCACATCTACAGTCCAATACTACTATATGGGGAAAAGCATCTTCTTGTTTCAAAGCACAAAGCAAAACTACATGATACCCTAAAGTAACAAGTCATCAGAAACAAGAAGAAATTGCTAAATGTTGGCTGTTAATATGAATTTAACAACTCCTCCCTCCTCCTCTGGTGTAATTCACTTACACAGCAGAAAGCACATGTTAAGTTTTCCAGAACAGGTGGTATACACCATATTGTTGGTATATGGAAATTTTTAGTCCAACTACCACTTTAAGGTTATCCATTTTACAATAATATTCTCAGTTTTTATGACCAAAAAGCAAGCTGCATGTAATTACTAATGGAGGCATTCACCATCTCCATGGATATTTAAAGGGACAGAGAACAAAAGATTTCTTTTAAAGCTGATGGAAGAGACTGGTATAAATAAAGTCTCCCAACATAATAGCAGAACAGATTACTCCATTCAAATCAGAAGCTGACTTATCACTTAGAGATAATTCCTAACAGACAAAAGCAAGAAAAGTTTATTATGTGCTTTCGTTATTACAAAGTTGCTTTCTGGCTGATTAATCATTAATCACTCTTCTCCTCCTCCCTCTCCCTCCCATGCACACACCCTAATGGACTCTATCCACTTTCTCAGAGCATATGTCCACAGTTCCCACAATCTAGTAAATTATCCCTAAAGAAATTGCAGGTACACTGAATTAGAATGTTACATAAAAAAAGGAATTTTTTATTATTTAAAAAACTCTCTCCCCTAACACTAATCACAAGTTTCTGTTACATGTAGGAAAAACCTAGAAATCTAAAACAAAAATACTTATTCTTTCCTGATATCATCACAGCTTTTCCAGTACTCTCATTCACTTGTTACTAAGTTTTCAAGTTCTAGAGGTTACACAAGCTACTGTAACAACCTATTTCTTTCAGTTTAAAGATATTCTGGAGGTGAGGAGGCACCAATCTATACATATCCCATGACAAGTTAGAAACATCAAGAAAAAACAAAGTTACTACAACCCCTTGATAGCCTTCTTTTGTGCCATGCCGAAAACTCTGCAAGGAAAAACCTTATGTTTCTCCTTTCTTCTCCATCCTTTTTCCAAGATGGATAAATACATAAACACAAATATTGCAAGTTATTTTTTCTCTCAAAAAAAGAGAAACTGCCCTCAACAGTTCAGTTCTCTTGTATGCCATTAGATCCAGGTAAATCAGCTACACAAGAAGAAACCTTGGGGATGAGGAAGCTGTTTTACCCTCCACACTCCGTAACAGTCAGACCATTTCTCTTGATTCTAAGCTTTTAGCCATGTATTTGACTTTTGCTGCTGCAATCACAACAAGGCTTTCACTGCAGGCCGCATTTTTCACAAATTCATTTATAAGAGTCATTTCCAAGCTGGTGGTTTGCAGGTGTTGATAGGCAATTCACTGTCTGTCCAGGGAAATGCACAGCTCTTTCTACTTGGCCCTGCAAGCCCAGGCAACTTCTCACTTGACAGGGGCCCATGGATACACACCTAGAACATGACAATTGATTCAGCTGACTACTGCTTCTTCATCCCCTAGGATGAGTTAGGACAGCTGCTACAGCCACCATAAGTGCAACTCTTTCACAGTTGAGTTTGTTTGGACTGTTTTAAACTTCATGTCACTGCCTAAGTACCGGTATAAAGTTTCACCTGTTTTGGGAGTCATCTGTGTGGTTTTAGTTATGCCCAGATGGGGTGGGCTTCAGCTGGTGATAGTTTGAAGAGACTGACCTCACAGTTTTAGGAGGTGACAAAAGCCTGACATGAATGACTGTTTGACCAAGTGCTATAGGGTGTTGTTCTCATCAATTGGAAATCCAGTTAAGTTTAATCTTACTGCAGATTGCATTTACTTACTTTTAGAAATAGCTCTTGGCCTGCTCCACTTAAAGGAAACATCTGATAAACCACAACTACAAGACAGGATATTTATAAGGTAAAAGACCCTTAATGATGATTTGTCTGACTTGTTAGTTGTGGTTAGTGACTGGGATGCAGAAAGATGTCAGTATAGTTTCATAAGCTTCTGAATCTCCATAGGTAAATAAAGGCAAATCACAACATTCACCAAGAAGACATTATTGAGAAACATGATAGTTAACTATTTTAGAGAATAAGGCAACTTTTCCCCATAAAATTAATGTCGTGGAAATCGTATGCATGTAGACACAAAACATACAGATTCTCAGCTAGGCAAGTGCTCAGTTCTGAAAGATCTCAGTCACTTCATTTGTGACCATAAGTGTTTTACAAATCTCCCATTATGACAATTTCACACCAGTGTCACTTCCCTCAGGTGACTCAAGCTTAGTCAAAATGAAGGAAAGAAAAAACTGGATAACCGTCAGGCATTTGGTCTCAGGTAAAGCAGATCAGATCTTTCAGACCACTGACCTGGTTCAACAACCCAGCCTCTGAGAAGCCAACATCTCCTTGAGTTGCTGATCCTGCTCCAGTATTTAAATTGTGTACTTCTTACATCCCTTCTCAGGTTCCCCTCTACTATTCTCACACACAGAATTACTTCCCTACCTGTGAAACCGTGGCCTCACCCATGCTACTGTTGGCAGAGCAGCAACAACTCCATGCTGAAGCGGTTCTGTCCAAAGCATTGGAGAAGTGACAAGAGTGGGCTATGCCTGTACTGAAGAAAGCCAAGAATCTGTACCAGGTAGTAGAGAATGGAGTTTAAAAAAATAAGATCAGAGTATTATTTGCTTTCTCTGTTTAGCAGCGATATAACATTATTCTGAACATAAACACTTGTAAATTCACTACTGGAAAGCAGAGATATCCTCCATGAAATGAAGTTATGTTATATAGTGTGGGCAATAGGTTTAAGTTTTCTGCATCATCATAAGTCAACTATAATAGAAAACCCTCTTTTTAAAAATAGGCTATAAGTTTGATGAATGGTTTATTTAAAAATATTAGAAAACCACCATATGGATAATATCTTCCCAGTGAAGTTTGACCAGCTAGAATTCTGAATTCTATTTCACTGCCCACTAAACTAATAGTATATTTGGCAAGCTCTACACTATTCCCTGCCTGTTGGGCTTGACTATTCCCCCTCCCCTCAAGCAATTCTGCTGTCTTACAGTGTTACATCTTTAGCTACAAGAAATACCAAACCAAACCCCAACCCTCCCATGAGAGCCACACATTCACTTCAAGTATCGGCCAATAAAAACATTAAGATCTTCAGTTAAAAAAGGACTGATTTAGTACATTATCAATTTTACAAAATTAATCTAAAGCTTCTCCTTCAAATTCTTGGCTCCAGTCAAAGGTTATTTTGTGCAAAAAAGCATTTGTCACTTACCTCTACATGCAAAATACCTTATCTCACAGTTAAGAAATTTCAAGTTATTTCAAAACAATTTGAGTACTGTTCTGCAAGAGCTATCCCTTAACAGAATATTCAAGACACAGTAGAATTTAACTGTCACATACTGAAACTAATTACAGAAGTGCAGAAAAACAAGTCTTTGGTATTTCCTGTGGGAAAGAGACCAACTTGCAAAGATTTAGTTATTTAACTAATTTCAACACTGACTTGGACCTTGTCTCACCCAGGATTACTTTACAATTAGGTTGTGACAAGGAAGCAGTAGGTGTTGTTGGGCTTGCAACCCTCACATTTAAAAACCCATGAAACTTAAGGCAGCTTCAGGCACACCTTAAAATACAGCGCATCCATTTGTGACAGAAAACCCAGAAATGCATGCTGAATGGCTAACTGAAGGAAAAGTTGTCATATAGAGACCTGCAGTCAAGTGATACATAAGACAGACTCCCTTTCAACTCATCTAATAGTCTTAAGACTCTCATGTCTGTCAACCTCTGTTCCATCTTGGATATAGTGTATTGTGTTAATGCCATCTCAAGAATGTCAACAAAATCTTAAGTTACTGCATGTGGTTCTTTCCTCATAGCTATTTTCTCATTTCCTAGTCTATTTCCCCACAGAGCACATCTTCAAGGCCTTGCACAAGAATGGATCTCAGCACTTCAAACACTGCTACCAGCAGTTACCTACAGATGCAATAGTAACGTTAAATATTGCACCCTCCAGACTGTGGAGTCCTTACTATAGGCTGGTGAGCCAGAGAATGACACTGCTGTGATGACCAGTTATCACTGAAGAAACTTCTCTGCTGGTTATTACTCACCATCACATACACTTTGTGATACTCATGCTCCATGAAGTATCGACAGCAAGCAACACAGAGATAGCAGCTACATTACTGTCCTGATTACACTGACAATTTCATCTTTGCTATCACCTGTGAAGCCACCAGAAGGCCCACAAATAACCTGCCTGCATAAATTTCTCTGCCTCTGTGAAGCTACAGTTTCACAAGCCACCTCTACACTTCAGAATGATGCACTGAAAACAGAGCTCCAGATAGGAAACAGAACTTCAATTCTGTATTTTTCCTAATGTAGTCAAAGCTATATTCTACCAGATCAGGGCATCTTCCTTCTAAGTACTACATTAGATAACACCACTTCTACTTGCTCTGTGTGAATTAACACAGAAAAATGATTCGATGATCTCCCCTTTTATCTAGCTAGGAAGCAAGAAAAGAAAAAGAGGCTTCCAAAACAGTCCAAAATGAAAGAAGAGCTGGCATCAGCAAGCTGCTAGAATAAATTACTTCTGTTTCTGCATTTCTCTAGTAAATGCTACTTTATCAGATTAGGTTTCTCGGGGGGGGGGCAGGGGACAGGACCACAGTCACACAACTCAGTGATACAGGCTAAGCTCTGAGAGGCAAACTGTTACTCTCAAGTCTTCCTTTCAAGGAAAAGTATCTCATACACTCAGGCTTCACATACAGCCAATATACCTATTACATCAGTTCATTGCTGCAGACCAATAGTTCTTCATAAAAACGAGGTACAGCTAAAGTCAGCAAGAAGCTCAAGTATTCCAGACAGTATGTAGTGTAAAATCATGGGGACTGAGAGCTGTAGCTACACTGCAGTAAACTGCAAAAACCTCAAAGTGGCAAGTTATTCTAGCAGCAGAAAGTACCACAGGCCAAAATCTGATAAACACATCATGCACATTAGTCATCTTGACAGCTTCTTATACCCACAAGCCTCACGATTTCAGTGTATTAATACATCAGTTAACAGTGACAGAATATTAACTGTATGTAGCTATTTCATACTAATGTAAAGTTTGCTGGCAAGGGATATCACTTGCTACAAATGAATTCAGAATTTTATAGTATTCAAAGTGAACAAGTACCATCTATGTTCAAAAGTTAACTCCGTATCTGTAATAGCAGGGCAAGGTTAAGTATTACCAGGTAATTCTTAATGACACAGGAGGATGCAACATTACAGTGCTTTCTATATCAAAGATAACACTTCTGCCTCCCAACAGTTTACTTTTCTTTTGATGCAGTACTAATACAACCAAAAATTTTCAAATGTATTACTTGTTTGCACTTCTCAGACTGAAATATCCCCATGGCAGATACTCAGATCTTAAATAAACATGCTATGTATGGCTGCTTTCAAGAAGCTGAGATTCAAGCTGATTTTCAGTCACCTTTAGCTTCCCACAAGCAAACGGTAACTTGCTTTCGAGGCTATGTAACAAACAGAACCAACCACAACTCCAAACTACGCCTAGAAACCACAGGTCTGTCCCACCGTGACTCCCCCGCTGATAAGGAACTGACAACCTTCCCCAACATAAAAATCACCATGAAATGCCTGGGAGGTTCAGGTTTCGGGTTTGGGTTTTTTTTTTAGGATAGGATCACACCAAGAAAGGGTTTAGCCTTTTATAGCGCATACCCTTAAAATAGGGGTTTCCAAGACAGCACGAATCCGCACAGCGTACCAGAGGCGCTGCGGCGCGTTTCGGGGGCAGCCCGCGCTGCGCGGGGAGGACGGTGCGAGCAGCAGGACCCGCGGCACGGTGCTGCACTGTAACACGATGCGGCTCCTCAGGTGGGAGCAGGCAGGCTCCTCCGGTCACTAAGATGGTGAACAGCCCGCTGTCCCGCACACCCCGCCGCTCCGCAGCGCGACTCGCCCAGCTCCTTCGCTTGCCGGGGCGGGAACAGCCCAAGGCGGCTTCCAGACAGAAGCCTCCAGAGGTCCAAAAAGCCTCACAGGTTAACCCCTTCCCGGCCCCTACCTCACCACCGGCGACACGGTGGCTCGCCAGCGGGTAGGAAGCTGGTCTGCTAGGGGCGCCGGTCGGGCGGCCAACGGCTGGCGAGTGGTGTGGGGGGGCACCTGTGCGCGACAGGCCGGGCCGGGCGGGCTCCGCGGCCGCGCACTCCCCCTCCCCCGCCCCCCGAAGTTGGCCGCGGCGGCCAAAGTTGGTCCCGCGAGGAGGCGCGGAGGAGGGCGGGCCGGCCGGCGCTACTCACCCGCACCAGGTTGCTGACAGCGGCCTGCACGGCCGACACGGGGGCAGTGAGGTCCGGAATGGCCTTGCCGTCCACCTCCCCCTCCTCGTGCATGATGACCAGATGGGAGATCTGCTGGGCCACCGGCTCCAGGATGCTCTCGATGGTGCGCGTGTGGAAGACGGGCATGGCGGCGGCGGGGCCGGGGCCCGAAGTCCTCACAAACTCCTGGAAAACTCTGTCCCTGCGGGCTGGCGCCCCACAGAGAACGCCGCGGCCTCCGCGCAAAGAGGAAGACGGAGCGGAAAACGAGCAAACACCCGCGCCTCCCCTCGCCCCGGAGAGCACTGCAGAAGCCCTGAGGAGCCGCTCCCCGTTCGGGCTTACGGCGGCGGGACTCGAACTCGCTGCCCTTGTGCCTCCCCTGGCAGCACCCACCCCGCACTAGCACGGCTTCTTAGCCAGGCGGCGGCTTTTCAACCACCACAACCTACCCCTCCCACGGCTCCCCGCCTTCTCGGCCGCCCTCGCCCAATGGCCTGGCCGGTACCGCGGCTCCCAGTGGCGCAATGCCGTGTCCATCAACATTCCAGGGCCTCCCTCTGCCTCCCCCCTTTCCCGCACCACCCGCCTTCCCAACCAAGCTTAGTTGAGCGGACGCTGGTTTCCCAGCGTTGAGATGACGTCAGACATTCTGGTGTCCATATAAGGAGACGATTAAAGCCGGGGTGCCGGGAGAGCGGCCGGGGAGCGGGGGACGAGGTGGGCGGCGGGATTCCTGAGCCGCGCCCCTCCCACACCCCGCCGGCGGCAGAAGTTTGGTCAAGGGGCTGAGGCGCGATCGCCCGGTGGGGTGCGTGTGGCTGGGTACAACCGCGACGGGGGTGGCCGGGGGGAGGTGGCGCCCCTCGCCCACTCCCCCTGTCCCAGGCCGCCGCTGCGGGAGGCTTCCCGCGGGGAAGGTCGCGGTGTGATCTGTGCCCCCGCCGTGGTTCCCGCCCTTTCCGCAGCGCGCCCGCAGCCGGCCCAGCCCGGCCCGCCCCGGGCGCGGTCCCAACCGCGGTCCCAACCGCTTCCGCCCCCCCGGAGGAGAAGTGGCGGGAGGCGGCGAAGGCCGCTGCGCGGGGGCCGCTTCCCGCCCGAGGGGGGGGAGGGGAGAGGGGTGTCCTGAGGGGACATGGCGGGACAGAGGCAGCCTTCCCGGCAGCGCTCCGTTGGGAGACCTGTGGGGCGGGTCAGTGCCGGGCGGTGGCGGCCCAGCGGGGCGGGAGCGCCAGGAAGAAGGAGAGGAACAGCGGGATAGGGGTTTTGCCGGTATAACCTCTGCTGGTAACAGCGGCACGGGCGCGGGAGCTCGTTTAAATACACTCCGTTGAGCGCCGTGGGTTTGGAGGGGGAATACAACCCGTAGCCGGAGGGTGACACGGCTTCGCCCTTTCCCGTAGCGCTGATGTGCCCGGCCGCGCTGCTGCTGAGGGGTCCGGCGGTCGGCGGCTGCTCCCCGGCACCCTGCCCCGCTGCCGTGTACCGGACTGCCGTCGCCAGGCCTGCGGGTGCCGCTGCCAGCCCGAATGAAACTTGGGGTGTGAGCTCCCAGGAGCGCTGCGCTGCCCGCTCTGCAGCCTGTGCAGCGAGGGTCCCTTGTGACATGAGGAGTGCTCACGGCAGTAAAGTAACGCGTGTGAGTGAGGGGTTACAGGACTGCCGTCTGTACTTCTTCCTTTTCTTGTAACACGAGCACGGAATTAGATTAGGAAAATTATTACTGCCTTTTCGGTATGTTTCTCTTTGTGCTGGTGCTGCTATTTTAAGCGATAAATCAATGTTCCTGCCAGACTAGCTCACGCTCCGAAATGTTTCAGAGCAAAGAGGATGCTTTCTGATCATTGTTTGAACACAGTCAGTCCTGCCAGCAAGCACAGGGACATACAGAAAGAGCAATTAAGTCAGTGAGGCTTCTGGTGTGCGCAAGGATCTGTCTGTGACTTCTAGCCGTGCAGTTGTCGTTGTTGGGGCTGCAGATGTAGTTACAACTTGTAGGCCTACAGAGCTAAGAAAAAAAAGATTTTGTGCAGACTTAGAAATCTTAGTAACACCTTTAGCTCTGAATTTCTATTTTTTTTTGTTCTCTTTTCGTTTTGTATGCTGGGAATTGTGTTTTTACGTGTGTGGATCTGTCGAATCCATAACGGTAGAAGCTAGATTACTAGTTCCCATGTTGTACAAACCAGCTTTGTTTGGAAAGAGGTCTACCTGTAGGCTTGATAACAGCTAATCAAATTATGTTATTGGCATTCCAAACATACTTAAAATATCAACCTCTCAGCAGTAATGAGTGTATTAAGTCCCTTAATCTATGCACCGTTAAGAGTATTTTATGTTGTTAGCTATTGGCCATATAGCATTGTACTTAATTGTTTCTAGTGTATGTATTCCCAGCAGTGCCTCTTTAGCATACTATGGACCAGTAATAATGTGCACATGTAAAAATCCTTTTGGATATTAATGTGCAGCAGCTGGGATCTATGAAAAGCAATTAGTCCGTGTTATGAACTAATAATCATTTTGTGGACATAAGGAAACATAATAAACCATGTATTTAGTCATTTGTGGGACTTGCACAGAAGCTAACTCTTCTGATTAAAAATAATTGCTTTAAGTCTTGGATTTTGTGTACTGAGTTCTAGTTGAAATACGCATGTGCATGCATAGATTTTAAAGGAATAAATGTTATAGTTACAAAAGGCTGTTTTGGTGGCTCTAATACGTATAGTTACTACTGGCAAAATTAAATACAGAACAGATGTACACTTTTAGTTGCCTTCTGAAACTTTACTCATCGACAGGGCCAAAATACATGGGTTTGTATTTGGGGGTGTGTTGGTATTAAGAGTATGTTTCACTATTTGGGTTATATTGGTGTAATTTTTGCCCATGTAAAATAAATTTTTATTGTCTGTACAATGTGACTGTACTGCAGGCCCATCACTGAAATTCCCTGCCTGCTATTGCTGTGCCACATCCAGCGAAGTTCCATGCAATTAACAGAAATACATGTAGCACTGCTTTTTTTTTTTTTTTTAAGGAAACCTGTACAGTGTTTTTCCTTTGCAGTGCTCAGATCTGTTGCACTAATGTCATATGAATAAGAGCTTTGCAGCAGGTACTTTTTTAAAAAAATCAGTTTATTTTGCCCTTTGCACTACTCAGCTTGTAATATACATTAATTATCCTGCTACTGTGAGATCGCTTCTTCATTACCTCTCCAGGTCCTAACAGGTGGTTAGAAAGTAACAATAGATTTGTATACAATATTTTCTGTTTATTGAGCCCAATGTGGAAATGTATTGATTCTTTTGTCCTCTTTCGGTGTGGTATTACACATGCAACAGTGGATTCCCCACTGAAAAAAAAAAAAAAAGAGATGCTGAACTCCTTTGCCTTTCACACACTCAGAGTTTTAGTATTGTTAAGAAGCAATATCTATTTTTAGCACCACAGTGGTGACTAGTATCTCAAATATTTAAAGCAGTTAGAATGAAAAGGTTAGCTTTTAAGACACTCTTTCCGTGTGTTACTATCTCGTAAGAACTCGAGTGAGTCCAGTTAAACCCAATTTTGCAGAGAACTTAATGTCAGCAGACTCTTCTGCTTACAGAAATCACCGTTGACTTTAGGGCGATGTCTCTCTGCCCCAGATGATCAGATAATAAACTCTCCTTTTCTCATATATAACAATGTCTTTTAATGAAGTGAAGAAATCCTCTCTTTACTGCCACTGAAGTGAGATGTATGAATACAGCAGTAACAGGCTTTGGTAGAAAAAGGGCGAACATGGCGTGCTTACAAACAATGTAGCTGCAATGCAGCTTTTTCTACAGTATCTTTTGGACAGTTCTGTATCCTGTGGTCAGCGTACAAGGCACTGCTGCTGCAAGTGGTGGGAGCAGTGGAACAGAACTATTTTCAAAGATCTTCATGGACTTACAGTTGTCTGTAGTTATCGGCTGTTTTTCTAGTATTAATACTTCATTGAAGTACTTGTATCTGGTTAGCTCTAAGCACTAACCTACATTTTGCAGTAGTTATTTTCAGTATTAGGTGCTACAGGAGAGAAGTATTAGGTTTTCTAGGCAAATGCACTTGGCTGTGGTTAATCACTTTTTGCTGGAGTGACTGATGTCGTTCCTTAAGTGTACCAACTTCTAACTTTTCTGAGTAACACCTGATTAGCTGCCTGAGAAAGTTTACAGAAATGCCATAATTATATATTGCGTAAACTGGATTGCGTTACTGTCTTGATCCTATGAAGATTCAAGCATATATTGAAATTTAAGTATTAGAATCTCTTTTTATCAGCTTCTGGAGGACTGGAGGCTGCTGGTGATCAGTGGACAAGGTCAATGCATTCTACACTCCTCTTATCAAGCCATTAACTTTGGGTAATTTAAGGAGTAAGTGCTGGATAACTGAAGTTAAAAAAATACTTTTTTTTTTTTTTCTTTCTGGGTGATGTCTGCCTTAAACATGAAATTTAAATTTGTCATGGTTTTATTGTATTATATATTGATAGCGCTAATATGTAGGTGACTGGAACAGAAAGAACACATTTCACACCTAAGAAATGAAAACCTAGAGGAAAGAAAGCAGATCACTTAAGGAGGTATGACAGTGTAACTTCACCGTAATAGTCTGTCAGTGTGCCTTGTCATTATAAAGATGACTTCTGCCATGAAAGTAGGTTAGGTTCTGTTTAGTTCTGGGTCTTGGCTGGCTGTGTTCTAGGAAAGGCAATGAGATGAACACTTGCGTCTTTTTCTACATTGACTCATCACCAGTCACCATCTGAGCTAGATGGGAGCAGCCTATCTAGAACTGAAAAATTAAAACACAATTGTCGGTCATCTCATGAATACTAACTTCATTTCATCACTGCCCTTCTATAGGTGTGTCATCTTGTTAAAACATAGTGGAGCTTAAATCTGTCAAGAAGGCTGCTACCAGTTCACTGTCTCCTTCAAGGAGTTTCTTGCTAGATGTTCTACACAGCTATGTAGCATCTATTGGGAAACCAGGAGTGCAAATTTTTTTCTACTTCTGAAAAATTCCAGATGAGAGTATATTTTCATGTATATCTAAAGCACGTATGATAGTGTATATGTAGATAAAATTACACAATAGAAGCAAACAAAAAATCTTTCTACTTTGTGGCAACATTACTATGAAGCTACAACAGACTTCGATTTTTCAAAAAGCAATATGTAGTTTTCAGGAGCTTGACTCTGTGATTGGATAGATGAGTACCATTAAAAGGAAAAAAAATGTATCAAAAAACCCATCCCATTTACTATGGCAGTGTTCTTTTAAATAAAATTTTTGGGCAACAAGAGGTGTATACTTGTGTTCTGTGTATTCTGGCTTGAAGCTTGTCAATATAAATGCCTATCTGGCAAACAATCTAAGTGCATCATTCATAGTATGTGACCATTTTGACAATCTGGACAGATTAACTTTACCATTACTAATTTTGGTTAATGTTTATGGTCATGTCTACACACGGACACAGGCAAATTTAGGAAAATAAACTGAAGATGTTAAATGTGTTTAAGTTAAGAGTATTAAACCTCGTGTGGATATTGTCATTCAGCTTTAAATAGCCTTTTCTGCACTGTGATTCTTTTCCAAGAACACTTTATTTGGGAGCAGCGGGACTTGTGATCAAACTGTGTGTAAACTACAGAGCTGTTGTGTCTACCAGCTGAGAAGTGGTAACTGACCTCTTGTATGCTCTTTGTGTATTTCCTTAAAAATGGGAAGAGTGGTTTAAGTCACTCTTATTGATCAGTTTAAGCTTCCCTATTTTACTTTGCACTGAAATGGACAGATACCTTAGCTGAGATACATACAGTAGGTTCTCATTTTTTTAAATCTGCCTTGTAAGAACACAGCTTGATACTCAGTCAATTCTTGATTAAATATTTTCACTTGTAATTATGTTCAGTTCGGTCTCAAGGACCCCTGTATCCAAATCAGCCTATGAGATAACCTATGCAGTACTTGCATTTTTTTGGCTATGTGTTTATTAGTAACTGTTTCAGCTCTGCAGGCTTTTTTTTTCCCCTGTAATATTAAGTGCTTGTATGTATCAACTCCTTTCCTAGTAGTTCCTCATATTGGATTTGATTTACTGAAGTGTTAAAGCATGTATTTTTTGGTAAGTGTGAGATTAGTCTGAATCTTAAGCATTTTGCTGATTTAGAGTCTAATAAATTATTTATATCCCTACTGCAGAATGAACAGGCTCAGAGGTTTCTGCAATTTTATGTGTTTTCCAATTCACCACAAAGGCAAAGCCTTTGGACTGGCCAAGACTTCTGGAAAAGGCACTGGCTAAAATTAAATAATACTATATTTAGTAGTAATGAACCCTTTGAGTATATGCATGTATGTAATTGCTTTTTTACTGGATAATCTTGAAGATCTTTAACTCTTTTATAGATTCCTTATGACTTAAATAGTTATCTTATTTAGCATGCATACTAAAGATTTGTAACTTTGTATTAGTAGATATAGGAGTTTACTGCTATCAGCAAGGACTAGATGGCCAAATTTTGCAATAGCTATAGAAAGAAAAAGAATTTGCTAGATAGCACCAAATTTCTGTATATATGTATAAACTTCTTCCATATACAGTGGAAATACAAATCCACAGAATAAATCCAATTGACGTGTTTTTTAGTTTCTTATCTGTGCCATATCCCTTAACTCATCTTTACTAAAATTCTTCTAGTGTCCTAGACCTCAGAGGAGCTTCAAGTAATTACAACAGAGAAAGAAAATTAACCTAATACAAAAATACTTCCTTCTTGCTGCCCTGAGATCCTGAACGTACAGTTATTTACACATAATTGGACCTTGTTCTTGCAGAAAATTCAGTAGGACTCGTTGTAAGATTGCTCTGTGAATGTATACATTTTGTTCTCAGTTCCTCATAAAAATGCACTGGTGTCACAGAAAGGACAGTGCGTGTTCAGCACTGTGCCACTCATGGCTTTAAAGATCATTAGGACTGTAGTGGGAGTTTTATCCTGTTGCAAAGGGAAGAATCCAGAATTACATTGATCCATGCAACACTTTTTCTGAAAAAAACTGTCCTCATTACACGCTATGTCCATAAGATTTGATTTAGAATTTTTTTAAAGTGTACTGAAACATAATCATCTTTCTCTTCATCTCCTCTCTGGCTAGATTAATAGTTATTAGGAATTAAATTATTAATCTCTTGCACATAAAGAAGATCCCTGTGCTTTGTCTTACTTTCCTGTAGTGGTCAAGCATTAGTGGACTGGATTTTTGCCCCATTACACTGGTGAAATTACCCATGTGAGTATTCAGAGACATCCATAAACCCTATTTTAAAGGAGATTGTCTACAAACTGTTAGTTCTGTTAAAATATTTTAAAATCATTCCTGTTTAAGGTATTATGTTCCATATGATATCAGCTATTCAGTCCACTGAAAAAAAAATAACGCTTGATTAATAAAAATTCTAACATTTTTTGAAACTAGCACGTGCTTGGGTTCTGCTGTCTTGGAGCTGCTGGAAGATGAGAAGCAAAAGTTAAGGGCTAGTAAGTTTTCTGCAGATGCCCTAGAATTTCAGGGCTGAAATTAAATTCCTGTTCAGGTTTTGGGCTCTGCGTATAGAGAAAAGCCTCTGACGCCAGGGAACAATATTTTCCGTGCGGGTGTGTCATTCTTTGCTGTTGCATACTGGGTCATCTTTGCCAATTAAATGTGGTACACAGTGGTAAAGTGTGTGCAAGCTGCTGTCAAATGAGGGTCAACAGCCTCAGCAATGTCACACTGTGCAAAACATGCTGTGCTTGTGAAACATTTTCTCCTGAGACAAACTTTCTGCATTCACTACAGTTTCCCTCACAAAGCAGTTAGCCACGCCTATACTCACATTTTTCACTGATACTGTATTTCATTTACATCAGCTGAAGGAAATGGTAATGTGCAACAGTGACTCTGGAATTTAAACAGAAACCCACAGGGATCACCGTATTGCAGGCCAACTTCTAAATATGGGAGAAGAGAAGCAGCCGTAGTAGCCTGGAAAGCCATCTTCAGCACAGCAAGGGACAAAATAGTTGGGAGTGCATGAGCTTCTCGGAATTTGTTCAGAAAGGTGACTGCTGTAATGCTTTAGTCAGAAAAAAAGAATGAAACACAAATACTGAGAGAAGCGTTGTAGAATGTTAACTGTCTAGGGCCTGAACAGCAGAAGTTTTCCATTCCTTTTTTCAGCGTGTCACAGTGTACTTACCCCAAATGGAAGTGTATATCCGTACTCTGCTGTTATCAAGGGTTGGGTTTGCAGATCTATCAGGAAGACTCACAAGAAGAACACTTGTGAGCAGATTAATGGGGCTTACTACCAGCTCTGGTTGAAATTCTGCCAGAACAGACTCTCTGAACAGAACTAAGTTCACCCATATTTAGACTCCACATTGTACAAGTTCTTATTCAAAGGCTTAATGAGAGCCTTTAATATGAAATTAACATAGGGAGGCCCTTTTAAAAAAGCCCCAAGAAAGCAGAGGATCAACAGATCTAATTACTATCTGGTAGATTCACTTGTATTTAGCTGTTGCAGATTTTAGAGGCGTCTGACTTCCATAAGCAGCAGTAGCTGTGTGTCAGCCAGGCGCGTAGGGAAGCAGTGGCCTACAGGCCAAAGAAGCACAGAGCCAAACCAGCAAGGGCACGTCTGACAGAGTGGAGGGCTCCAAAGTGGTTCATGTTTCTAGTGAGTCACTGTTTACAGAAACTTCACAAGTGGTACCCTCATAGGCTGCTTTATAGACAAGGTTCAGGGTCTTCTGGTAGGATGGGGATAAACCTGGCTTTTGGAAGCAGGGAAAACGAAAACGATGTCCTATGAATTGCAATACCGTTAGACAAGCCCTCTTGTGGAGGTGGGCTTTTTACGACTGAAAATAATTTGTAAGCTGCTTTCCCTTGCTCATTGTGAAAGAGCTGTGAATTTTCTAGAAAAATAGCTAAGGCTAGAACGGCTATGGAAGAGGTAGGGTGCTGCCTGTCCTGAGAAACTTTAAGATGAAGGTGGGGCAAAATGCCTGAAGGAAGTATTGTGTTCTCTTGGCAAAAGATTTGGTTGCACTGTTGCAAGCATCTGAAACTGACTTTGCTGTCTGAATAACAATTGAATTTGAGTTTCTTTAGGGTGATATATTATGGTGGTATATATGAGAGTGTATTATTTATATGTCATGAGGCAAAAAGATCAACATTTCTCTCTGCAGGTTCTAACCAACTTCTTGTGTGCCTTCGTCTGTTTCGTCTACCACTACTGCCAAAATAAAAACACCGTGTGCAAGTTGTAATGGGAAGGAGTCCTAAATTTCAAGTCACAGGTCTCTCAAACTAGGATTGTAATGTCAAAGTTGAGTCATAATGATTCAGCTAATGTGCCATCAGTGAAAGATTTAGTAGACTGCTACTGAATTAAACCATTAGCTTTCAAACCTGTCCAAAATAGGAAATGTTGCAACTTAGATAGGGTTGTTTCTGTCTAACTGCAGAAATTTTGTACTTTATTCTGTAAGATGACATTGCTTTGCCTGCTGTTCAAATGATGTATTTTACTCTTCAAAAGGCTTAAACTCTGATGCCTGATTTTATTTTGCTTTTCACCTTCCACCCCTGTACATGATCATGGAGTCCAAAAAACAGTTGGCAAAGCTGCAAAAGACCCTCCCTTGCAGTATATGCTTAAACTGTCTTTCGTTGGAAATTTAAAAAACAAATATATGCTATCCATACCTGTAAATGACAAAATAAGGGATTCTGAATATTAAGTGCTTATAACTTTAGTAGAGATATGTTTTCACTATATCATCATAAAAATATGTTATGGATTCCAAAAGTTTATATGGAACAAAGTTCAAAATGTTCAAAAGCTATTTGAACAAATTCACAGCAGATAATTCCACCAGTGTCTCTTAAACACAGAGACACAATTTCTGGCTCAAGAAGATCCTCAGCTTTGTATACTTCGGGTGGACATGTGTACTTTCGGAATTGTTATTTTATTCTTGCCCTGCTTTTGTATTCTTGGACATCTACTGTTGACCACTGTCAGAGCTGGGATAGGGTGCTAGATGACACACATGATCTGACTCTGTGCGTCTTTATTTTGCTCCTGCAAAATGATTCTGCTGTAGCACCCCAAATCAAGAAAGGACAACCTAAATTTGTGTCAGGGTAATGAAAAACTTCAGGGTGGTCATGTGCGATGCAAAAATAACTTGTTATCTGCTATTGCTGTTACTTCCTCTTTTCCCTCTGACTGAGCTTCTTTTCTGCTAGAATTCAGTTATCTCTGTCACAACAAAGATACATATTGTATAAACACAGTTTACCAGTCCTAAATTAGCAATAATGTGAGGGAAAACAGAAGGCATGCTGTATCATCATGTCCTGACCCCATGGACAGCTGTGGACACAGCGATCCCAGAGGCACAGCTGGGGATCAGGTTGTGGGGTGGGCTGGCATCTAGTCACACACCAGAGACTGACTCTTGGACAAACCTCTACCTGCCACGCGTGCTTTTAGCGTTCAAAACATGAGCTGTAAGAAAAAAAAAAAATTGTACATATATTAAAGATAACTATTTGTGTACTCCCATGCACCTTATTGATGTGCCTATGACACTCTCTGTGACATATAATCCTTGCATCTCCTTCATGTAAATGGGGAGTAAAATTGTGGCACCTCTTCCAAAAAAGAAGCCTGGAAACAACCTCCCATGGCCTCATGCAAACCTCTTTTCTTTCCAGTTTCTAGTCATCTCTAACCAACATGGCCTAAAAATTCCATGTGTCTTTAATTAGGTTTGTATTTCTCTTGGAGACTGGGAGAGAGGGCAGAGAGAACATAACGCAATAGAAACCCAGGGAAAATTAGATCCGAAAATGAGTTAAAGAAAACAGACCCTAAACAAAGGACTGAGACAGCAAGAAAATTTCTTCTGGGAAAATCATGTAAGCATTCTACAGACAGGGCTGCTTTGAGTATCTGAGAGCTTTTATGAAGGAAGAAGATTTTATTTTGTCCATGAAATGACAGTGAGCATAGACTTCATTTTAGCAAAGGAATCATACTTTCTATATTTTATTTTCAAAGTAATAGTAAAGTAGAGGAAGAGCATAGGTTTAAACTGAAGCAAAACATTTTAAGAAATCCACCTGTATCTGAGCAGATAGAGTTCATGCATCCGCTGCACAAAGCCCTTGGGAGGTCAGCTTCCTTCAGCTCCCATAGAAAACCAGTACTTCTGTAGCTTTCAGGAAGAGTTAAAAATAATATCACTAAGTGTATTTCCAAATGTGACTATCATAGGGAAGGCCCTGTGCTGCGCTTGCTGTTGTCACTAAAGCTTTGTACAGGCAGTGTGTTTCCGAGAGCTCGCTGTGGTATCTGATGGCTGTAAAGTGTATCACCTCAGCACAGTTGCTTTACAAATCTTGCAGCTAAAAGAATCCTTGGGATAACACAGTAACCTTCACTACTGGACAATGGCTCTCCTTTTAGCTGTCCAGTTGCAAAATATGGGATTAATGTAAGTTTAAGATCTGAAGTACAAAGAGAATCGCAGTTTATGGATTTACACGGCTGAAACCCTAAAAGCAAGTACCTTTCAAGTTGTTATAGAAAAGGCCTCCTGAGCTCCTGCTCTGACAGTTTGGGGACCCCTTTGATTGCATGTCGAATGTTCAATGCCAAGATGAGATATAAATGTTAACTGCCCATATTACAGTACGAAGTAAACTCGCCAGTGCAAGAACAAATGGCATTACATGGGAGCTATCTTACATGGAATGCGAAAGAGAGATTATTATGTCCAGGACACTGATCAGCTGGAGAACATAACAGATAACACAGTGTCGTGGGTTAAGCAGAGCAGAGTTAATTTTTTTTTCCTTTTCCCTTCTCTTCATAAATAGCTAGTAACAAGCTATGTTTTGGATTCCTGCTCAGGAGAGAATTGATAAGAGAAGAACGTTTATAGTTATTGCTAGGATGTTGCTATTTGTTCTCAAGGACATACATTCAGCCTTTTGGGGGGGAAGAGACAGTCTGGCTTCTAGCTTGGGATTTGCTTTTAGGTAAAGATTGAGAAGCAGACTGACCAATTATTCCATCCCATGCACGTCATACCCAGTATATAGAAAAAGACTCTTCTAGG
>WKFP01014124.1:0-68059 GCA_011057875.1 Pterocles orientalis | reverse complement strand
GAGGAGAGGAGAGGAGAGGAGAGGAGAGGAGGGAAAAAGAAAAGAAAGAAAAGAAAGAAAATGATGATGGCATTCATTTGGAAAGAATAATTCAGGAAAGATTAAACTCTCGGACAAGTTGAGACAAAAAAAACCCATGTAGTCCTAAGGAAAGAAGTACCTATTATCATTAAATAATTGGATTTTTACCGAGAACAAAATTACTTAGAAGTACTTGCAAACATGAATTGAATTATATTTGAAATCATGATAATTGGCTGCAATCAGTTTTGAGTCAGTAATAAAATACTTTAAATACTTAAGTTACAGCTTACTTTCAGTACATATGAGTGTATGGACACTGCAGGAGCACTCCAGGGAATTAATCATGCAGCTGGTAGTACTGCAGACTGGAGAACTGTGGTACTTCCCTCCAGATCCAGTATGTGGCTCCCCCAACCCCACCCAGAATCAAAGTTTTGTTTCTTTCTACTGTATTGTTTTCCCTTCTGCTCTCTGTAGGCCAAACTTCAAGCAAGGCTATACATGGGAAACAGGGTAGCACTGCCCTCCAGCCTACAAAATTAAAGAGGTGGCAGTTGACACCTTAGAAATGTATTTCCTGCAGTTGCCACAGTCAGAAGATAGCCTTTACAGAGAGAAGAGGTAATTTGGCACTACTGCTGATGCTACTGTAAATGTTTCCATATGCATGGCATGCTCCAGAGCTTTGAGAAAATCTCCAGGCTGCTTCCCTTTTCTCTCTCTTTTTTTTTTTTTTTTTTTATTCCTAGCTAGCACCCTACAGCAACACTGAGTTCAGACTTCTTAGTATTCCAGAAGTAGATAAAGATACTTTTATCTGATATAAGAAATAGAAAGTACTTCCTATTTACATGGGAGCACAAATGCTGACACAGACTTTTTGTAGGGAGATAGCACCTGTCATATAGTTCAAACCACTAACCTGTCAAGCCCAATCAGATTGTGACCAGTCATGACACTTTCAGAGAAAGGTGTAGGAAACCCTAGTTAGGAATTCCCACCCAAGGTAAAAAACTGTTTTTTTTCACCTTGTAGTGTGGCAGTGAATTTCTTTCATTACTTGTCACCTGAAAGGCTGAGCAAGCTCATTTCTGCCATGAAATAGTACGTTGGGTCAGAATTTAGATGCATGCGTTCCACTACATATGAAAATCCCACTAGGATAGTCCTTTTTACAGTCTGCACGATTCAGATACCGGCAAAATGACATTCAGAAGTATCTGGACTTACAAATCTGCTGAGCTTGTAAAACTCCCATTGTAGTCTGTAAGAAGTACAGATACAACACATAATGATTTGACATCATCACAGTGAATAGTCCTTTTTCCTACCAAAATTTACTGTTATTAAGTAACTGAAAATATTGTTTAGCAGTGATAGGAATATCAATTTATCCACTGGTAGATTGATCTTCCTATTTGTGAATGTTCTTTTTTCTCTGCAAGTAATGGTATTACTTATGTCTATCAATGCTCTTTGCAAGTTCACTCAGTACTATGTATTTTTCAAATAATAGGTTAGATATTAGCTAATGTGTAGTGCTCTCTTCTGATGTTGGCATGGAATAAGTCCTTATTTTAGAAAAGAAGGAACTGAGACTATTTAAAAATAAACATTTTTTTCATTCTTCAATAGTGCCTGGAAATTGCTAAGTCGTATTTTTAGGCCGTGTGTGAGCTTTTGAGCCATTTGAGAGCACTGTTTCTATATGCTTTTATTTTATGTGATTTGACATGAACACAGTAGTTACACAACTTAACGTTAATTGCCTTACTCAGATGTGTTAAGAGGTGGTGTCAGAGTTAGCTTCCCATTTTAACACTACCATGGGTTTTAACCAACGGTCTTGGATACAGCACTGAATTAGCACCTGAGTATTCTGTTATTTCTCTTCTGCTGATTCTGGATATTCTAAGCTAATTCTTTTAATTTCTCTAGCTCCAGTAATACACACAGCCAAGTATCCATTCTTGTGAATTTTTAACTTCAGGTGCTAGATTCCACGTAAATATGATGTGATACTACTTATGTATTGACAGTCTCTTTTCCTCCACGATCCCATTCTTGAAACGTTTGGCATAGTTACGACTTCCTTACATGAGGATGACTTGTTTACTCCATGTAAATTATACTACTGTAAGACTTCTGCATATCTCTCAAATGCTTATAGGAATGTTCGAACACATAGGACAATACTTAATAGCTACTACACATACACACAAAAAAAAGCAGAGTTTGTACCTCAGTCTTTCATAAATTCTACATAAGCTAGGATTTGGCCCAGATTTCTGAAGTACTTAGTGCAACCTGGCAAAATTTTATCCAGATCCTAAGTATGCAAGGAAATATCTTTGCTGAAATCCTTGTCTCACTGAATGAAGTGGCAGAACTCACACATATTTTAAGAGAGAAAGGAATTTAACCCTGGACTTTAAAGAACTTATGTGACCTGTAGAAAAATCCACAAACTTTTTCCCATTTGAGCATTACCAGAGCTTTTCATTTGGAAGAAACTTGCAGAATTAATGTAACAGAATTATATGTTTAGATACATGTACATCACTCCCAAACACATTCAGTCTGGACTTTAACTCTTGGCAGTTCAGAGGTGCCCCTGGATATTGCAAAGGAAGCTGTGAAACAGAGCAGGAGCTGCCCTTGGACTGTGTACATAAACAGTCTGAGCATTACTCAGTCTGTTTAAAACTAAATCCAACTTCTTGCAGCAAATAAATTGTTTCTGCTGTGCAAGTTCCAGATACTAGCTCAGCTACAGCTGTGGTCAACAGTGTTTGAGTATGATAAGTAGTGATATGGTAAAACATAGTGAACAGTTTCTGCTAGCTCACCCTTTTTACAGTGAAATTGGACCTGTTAGAGCCAGTTCAGAGGAGGGCCACGGAGATGATCAGAGGGCTGGAGCACCTCCCATACAAGGACAGGCTGAGAGAGTTGGCGTTTTTTTCTGGAGAAGAGAAGGCTCTGGAGAGACCTTATAGCAGCCTAACAGTGCTTAAAGGGGGCTTACAAGAGAGATGGGGAGGGACTCTTTATCAGGGAGTGTGGCAATAGGACGAGGGGTAACAGTTTTAAGCTGAAAGAGGGTAGATTTAGATTAGACATTAGGAAGAAATTTTTCACTATGAGGGTGGCGAGACACTGGAACAGGTTGCCCAGGGAAGTTGTGGATGCCCCATCCCTGGAGGTGTTCAAGGCCAGGCTGGATGAGGCTTTGAGCAACCTGGTCTAGTGGAGGGTGTCCCTGCCCATGGCAGGGGGGTTGGAACTTGATGATATTTAAGGTCCCTTCCAACCCAAACCATTCTATGATTCTATGATTCTATGATTCTATGATTCTATGATTCTATAACTGATTCTATGAAGTGGTTAGCAAACTGCTCAGAGGTTGGCGTGCATGAGGTACTTTTGCAAAGAGCCACAAAGGAATAAGTAATGTACGCAAGGCTTTTTAATTATGATGGAAATTGGGGAATATCCATTCAGTCATGATTGTGGTTGACAAGTTTTAACATCTCCCAGAACATCTTCCAGAGTCTCCAGAGCTTTCAGACATGCTGGGAGATGACAAGCAGCTCATATGGGCCTCTAAGACAGAATTTAAATAGTCTGTGACATTCCAACGTGCTTTTTGGTAACAACAGTCTATTACCATTACAAAAATGCTATTAGCATTCTCCTGGGAGGTGAGCAGATCTCCTTGGCTATGCTTAAACACCTGATAGGAAGTGCCTCAACTGCAGTTGGGGGCAGAGCCGCCTGCCCATTTGCTAACAATTTACAGAGTTGTTACAACATACAGACTAGAGCTGTAAACTTATTCTAGCAGATCATTTATTCTCCCTCCAGTAGTAATTCTAGTAATAGTCTGCCCACTTAATGTGGGACACTATTAATTTTCAATTTGCTGAAGAAATGAGCATACCAAATATCACTCAGAAGGCTAGCAGAAAGACAAGTATTTATTTTTGCAATGGAAATTGTACAAAAAAGTCAGTAAGGCAGTGTAAGCTATAACTTTATTTGCATGTTGTCATCTGCAAAGTCACAAAGGCCTTGTCTTTATTTGTAATTAGGCCTTCAGACACTGATGTAGAGGAAACAGTATAACCTTCAGTCTTGTAAGAGAGACAACAAAACTGTGCTTTTCTCAGTCCTGGAGTAATCACTGTGCATAGTATTTTTTGCCCCTTTTCTTGTGAGTTTACTTTGTGCAGGAACACCAGAACTGTGGCTTCTTCTTTCCATATAGCTGGAACAGAGCAGATAATGCCACAGATTCAAATGATCTGCAGTGTTGTTGCGACAACGTGGGCTGTGACCTGAAGTCAAGTTTTTGAAGAGCAACACCGCAAGGTGTGCAACTCATTGTGAATAAGAAAAGAGTTCTCAGTTCAAAATATCTAATGTGGAGTAAAAATTTTCAAAAAGAAGTAAAAATTAATGATGTGAATGGAAGCTAATTTAAAATCCCCTTTAAAACCAGTCACCTTTAATCTGTTCAGAAATACTAGAACAGTTCATAGCTACCACTGGGAATTCAGTGACAGGTCATGAGACAGGCTTCCTTCACACCATGTGTATCATCAGTCCCATTTAACCTATTGACTAATCTAGTTGCTAATAACTCACACTCTGAAACAAATTTATCACCCACATCTGTACTTCTTAGGCAATAGCTTTCTCCTGAACCTGACATGGTGGTGTGGAAGAGGATTTAAAACAAAATACTAATGCAGGCAACTCAACTTGTCATCCCCACAAGCTCCAGTGCCAGCCAGCTAAACTTTAAAGGAGTTCCACTGGGACTGCAGTGTGTCCAGACCGTCAGCAGTGTTATTTGTTTGAAGGCTGGAGTGTTGTTGTTAGCCTTTCTTTTGAGAGGCATGACTTTGTCTGCTTCTTATCTGACAAAAAAGCTGCTCTCATTACATCAGTTTAGGTAATTTTCTAAAACCCACTAACTCAGCATTCAACATTACTGACTCTAAAGCTTTATAAGTTTTCTTCTTAGCCCTACTATTACTACTAATAGAGCACTAGTTCTTGAGTTCTCTAAATATTTGATGCCGTACAAATTCTTAAATGAATATGTCTAATTCTCATATCCATTTTGGGGAGAAAAGCTCAGAAATGGGGCACTCTAATTCTAAAATCCCAGTAAGTAGTTTGAGTCACAACAGTTAATTACCACACTACACTTAATTAAAATATTACATTACTTTTCAGGATCTGACTTGCTTTCTGTTGTCCCCATTACATGTACTAGTTTACTAATTTATTTATTTTGCATTGGGCTAATTTTTATTAGTGGCCAGTACAGGCCTAGGAAGGGATTCAAAATTTTCCTCTATTTGATGTCAAATATTTTTGTTCTGTGGACAGTGTTTATAAATCTGTTGCAAAGGAAGTAAGTGGTCCTCTGATTGCTTCTTAGATTTAACAATCTCAGAGATGATGACTCCTAGAAAATACCTTATAAAGCTTGGGAAACCAGTTTTTCAGAGCAGGCTGCTGTCATTCATAAATATGAACTCTACTTCCGCAGGAGTTCCTGGTTTTGTTGTGACTTTGAAGGTTTTGCAGTGCTTCCCTTACTGAGAACTATCAGGGAAGCTGTATCACTCTTTCCATCTTTAATTTAAAGTTGTGTGGCAGTGGAAAGCTTATGGTGAAACTTCTGTAGTAGTTTTTATGATGGGTTTTGGATATATTTCTTTAAAGTGCCAGGTCATTTGATGGTGTAAGACAGTTCATACTTTTTTTTAAAGTACTGTTTTGAAGTGCACTTTGACTCTGGGAAAGGATTTTGAAGTGGCTTTGGGGAGGTTTGTGTTTGCACCTTGGTAAATATCTCAGATCTTATCTGTTTGTAAATAAAATGCTATTTCTGACAGCTACTGCTGCAAATTCTGATTAGAAAGTGAAAGCTAAGGGAGGGTTTTATTTCTGTTCCTTAATTCCTTGCAGTAAAGAGCTCAACTACATTAGGAAATTTGCAACATGAGAACCTCTGCAGAGACTGTCTATTTGAAGCCTTGGTGACTATTCAAGAGCCAGAATAAAGAACACTTTCCCAGAGTGGCATACAATGTGCAGGTACTATAGGAATAAAAGCAGAAGATGCGAACTTTTCCCACCAGTGTTCATAAATTTGGTTTGGAATATTTATTAAAAAAAAAGAATTAAAAAAAAACCCAGCAAACCAAAACCAACCAATCAAACAAAACAAAACAAAACAAAAAACCCCCCAAAAACCCCCAAACCCCCCCAAAAAACAAAAACCCCCAAAAAAAACAAAACAGAAGTGCTTGGGTTTTAACTGGCACTTTGGGAAGTAATGAAACTCTTAGTATAGAAAGAACCAGGTGTCTTTTGCCTCGGAAATTGGCTGTAGTGTATTCAAACACAAATTTAGCCCAGTCTGGCTTGAAGCTATCTGAAACAGAGCATCAGCAATGAGGTTGCTGTTGTAATTTAAATTTCATAGGACACTGAGTTATTTTACAGAATCCCTAGGTTACTACAGTCTTTTGAACAACCATTGATTCTAGCAACATGTGTAGACAATTCACCAAATATTTTATTCCAGATTTCTTGCAAGCTTAGTGCCTGCTTATTACAAGCTTCCTCTTCTTCAAGACCACCGTTTTAACATGATACTATAGTTGCCAGAAGTATTCTATAGTTCCAAAATCTGTAAATCCACACTTGTCAGCAGTCATACACAAAATAGGAGAAGGACTAAAAACAGTAAGGCTGATGAAGATTGCTGTAAAACAAAATAAAATCCAGTTTAACAGCAATTTAAGATACAAGGTTTTAACCATCGGATGTTTTTTGCTTTAGTGGAAAAAAAGAGATTTGGGATCTCATAGCATCAAATCCTAACTTTTCATCCCACTAAGTGATCTGTGAAAATACTTTCCATGTTCTAAAATAAGACACACAAACCGGAAGTAAAAGGCTGCTTTTTTTCTGTGGGAAACTAAAGGCAGATTCAGAGTTCCTCAAGTCAGGCTTTTTTCATTGTTTGTTTGGAAAGACCTGGATTTCTGTTGTTTTGTTGGTGTAAGTCATACAAGAAGAAAATTCATTGAAGTGTGATAATAACATGGAGAAGAATCCCTTTCCCTGCTCTGTTTCACTCAGCTGTCACTGGCTGTATAACTGCCACATGCACAAATGAACCCTCCTGCCCCTGAGAAAAGCCTTGGGGGAATAGCTGTTAGAGAGATTAAATTTTCAGTTTGTTCCTTTTTCCCTTCTCTGTTGACAAAAATATGGTGCTTGTATCTCTCTCAGGCTAACCTATTAAAGAAGCTTCATCGGGGTTTGTTGTGCTGGCATGCTCTGCCCCTGCAAGAGGGTATATATATCAGTACTGAATCCTTTCTGAGGCTTTAGCTGCTAATTTTTTTCCCTACAATGTTAAATACTAGTTCAGCGTCAGGAATGATCACCAAATAGCAGAGACAGAATAGCCTGTAGTCCCATTTGGAAAGCGATGCCGTCTTGATACCAGTATCTTTTCCAGAATGCTGTAGGCTGGAGCTGCAGCATCTCTTGTATGGGAAAGTGGGTTGTTTATCTGTCACAGATGCTACCTGTCACAGTGATTGCAGGTTGTTTCTTATTTTGGGGGAGAAAATGAAAGGTGGGGGAATAGGACATCTGTTAACAATTCCTACATCAGTATGCCTTGGTTGGTACAGTGATCAGAGCCCTTGAGGACAACTCAGGAACTGACTCTTAATTTGCAAGACTTGGCACCACACGACCCCTCACTAGTCTGTAGGTCTTATATGGTACTAAGACCTTGTACTGGCTCTGTATGAGTGATGGATATCAGCCCCCCTGCTGTGTATCAAGCTGAGCAAGCATTGATGAGGTCATACTGCCAGTAACTGTAGGAAACAAGATGTGCCTGTGGAGTGAGGGTTAAGCCCACGTACTCGTACAGTCTCCACTTTGTCGTGGTGTAGCTTCTGAACTGCTAACAGTCAGAACTGCTGTCCATTTAGGTTCCTCTCATCCTCACTGAATTGTGTACAGCTAAACTGTGCTCTGTCTGGTGATTTTCTTGGTTCTTGCTGTTCTACACTGCTAGGAAATTTTCTTGAGCTGCTACACTCCTAAAATAAATAAATCCTTCTTCCCAGTCTCAAGCCCTACTGTATTCTCTTTGATATAGAATCTTTTACGTCAAACCCAAAACATTTTCAATTACCTTTCATAGCAGATCTCACTAAATAAATGGGCATATATTATTGTTGTTCTTTTTCCGTATACATATATTTAAGTTACCTGCAGTGTTACCAGGGCAGGAGCAAGACCTCATCATGCCATGCTTATCTGCTCAGTTAGTACAGTTATCCAACATATTGCCATTAGTTTGTCTGTTTTACCTCCTAGTTATAATGGCAATCTCTGCATTAAACAGAATCACTGCCCTTAATATGTTCCCTGATGTATAACTGCCAGGATTTTATGACCCCGGTAGCCAAATAATGTTTAAATCCAGATAAGTTTGACTGAAGGAATCCTTGAATGTCATGACATAATGCTGAAAAAGACAGAGAATGTTATATTAACATTATGTAAATAAAAAAAAAGTTATTTCATTTTGATTTTAAAATTGTGAGTTAATAGAAGTTTGAAAAGACACGAAGAACTGGGAGCACAGTACAGGGAACAGTTGATTTTGACTATTGTTTCAGAAATAAGCCTTCTGCGTAATTTAGTATGATGATGTAGTATTGTGATGGTTAGGGAAATAGGAATACCCTTTCATAATGTCCTGCTCTATGTCCATTCCCTCCCTCCCCTGCCTCGGAATCTTTCACAAAACTATTGCAGGTAACTTGAGAATAGCCTGAGAGCAAAACTTGTAAGAACACATGAGTAAATCCTGCAGTGATCAGAAAATGTGACTCTTCCAGTGATCATTATTATGATCTTGTGACCAGCATGAGGGAGAAACGTGGCTTAAAGATCACTAAGATGTGCTGTACACTGGTGCAAATATTTTCTTATCTTCTAGACAACAGATCCTGCTGCTTCTGTTCAGTGTTGTTTTCCTTATAGTGACTTATTTCTTGAGATTACTCTCAGAGTGCCCACATTTCTTTCAGGTAAAATCAAAATCCCAAGATGCCAGATTTTTGTGGCCTCCTTTCAACTCTGCCACTGGTGCCAGTCTATGATCAGACAAGTCTGAGCCTCCAGGAATGAAACAGATTTAATATTTATACATCTCAGAGCAACGAGTCACGTCTTCGTTCTGTCCAGTAAAGCACATGGAGTTCAGCATGAAATACAGAGTTATTTCCAGACAAGGCCCCTCTCTGAAAAATGTTAACAGGTGGAAACGCTAGCAGATAAATTAACGTCTGCTCTTCAAGAGAGGGTTATTTTTACCGCCAGCCTGTGTTTGGGGAGTGCAAGTGTACCATGCAATGATAGAAAGCATTTACAGCTAGAGTGCTCTGGACATGTCCCTCCCCCATTTTTAAAGCAGAAGAGGCAAACAGTCTGATAATGTATGTGTGTTTGTGTATTCACAGCATATACATAAGGAGATTATTTGATTTCTAGGCACAGAATTAGTTTGATCACACAGACTGAGAGAACGGGATCATGAATAGAGGGCACCCAATGCCAAGTCCCTGGGTGCTTTGATGAAAAGAAATGTACAGAATGATTTTTCATGAAAATGCAGCTTGTCTTTGTGTGGTTACTGACCACATTAACCTACAGCCACGTGAAAATACCTAGAATTTTCATAAGCTCATATATGAGAAGATGTCTAAGAAAAAAGGCATTTTTCTCCTTCCGCCCCTTTTGCTTGGGGAAATATTATTAATTTGTAACTTCTCAGAAAGTTTGTGCCTTTTTCCCAGTATCTAGATTTGTCTTGTACACTTGGAGAAACGTGCATGCCCATGAAACTGGAGAATTTTTTGCAGAAAGTTGAGCTGGTAACTGGATGCAATAGTCCTGTTTGCTGACTGGTCTGCTGAGCAGGAATGAGCCCTGATCACTGATGGAATTCCCGCTGTCTCAGCCCGAGTGGATGGGCAGTGACCTGCATGCTCCCTCCAGCCCGGCAGTTCTGGTCATGGCTCATCGTAGTGACTTCAGTGCCTTTGACACCACTGTCTGCTCAAGCACTTGAGGCCTGCCAGTGTCCTTGTGTGTGTAGGACAGTGGTGTCTTATAAAAGCAGTGTTCCTGGCAGAAAGGAGTCCATCTTTATCTGGGTCCAGTTTTATGGGGAAGGACTGTACGAAAGAAAGCCCATGACAACAATAAGTCACATTATGCTATAAATAGAATTTAAATTTAGGAGTGAGGAATCCAGCAGTGAATCACCTGAACTCTCCTTCCCACTTACTGAATATATTACATGTTTTTAGAAAATTCTGCATGAGTAATACTATAAAAATTGCTTTTATTCGCGGATTGCATTGCATATCCACAACTGAAAAAAAGGAGGTTGTACACACCACATGCTATTCTAGCTAGGCCACTAATATCCCATATTTTAAGAGAACTGCTCTGTGTATTTCCACTTCTTGGTCTTTTCTGAAACACCCAATATAAACGCCAAATAGAGGCATGTTTTTGATGAGTGTCTTCTCTAGAAACTGGGCTGAGAGCCACACAGTTGCTTCCCGTGAACCACCAAAGCTTCTTTTAATTTGATGATCTAAGTTGCTGTTGAATTTAGATGAACTCAGACAAGTTTATATGTGAAAGTGTCTGTCTTTCATTGCTAATCCTTTGAGCTATTCAGTCCTTTTAAATCCTCTCTTTTTTAGGCTTAAAAAGGCTACATCTCTATCCAGACACTTTCAATGTTCTGCTTTGAGGGCTTAAAAACATATTTCAATGCTCTTTCTGTATTTAAGATGATACTGATAACTGCAAAGAAATCTTTTTTGCAAAGATGTTTGCAGCATGAGCCAGCATACAATACTCTTGTCAAGGTATAGATGTGCTAAATTAACTAAAATACATTGCTTGCATATTTTAAAATTGTCTTTTCCAGGAAAAGACATGTGAAGCATGTAGTCAGGTTATCTGATGTCTTGATTTAAAAAGTTCTCCACCAAGAAAGCATCACAAAATCTCACTTCAAGAAAGGAATCAGCAAATCATGTCATGATTTTTAAGGTAACATAACGAGAAATTGTAATACAGGACAACAGCAATTAAATGGAATAACATGCTTGAGTTCAGAAGAGTCAATGCTTTGTATAAATAGATCTTGAGACAAGGGGTAGAAAAAAGTTTCATGTCACGGGCTCTCACACATTGAGCACACTTTGACACTGCAGCCTTCTTTCCAAACCTGGCCACTTGGAGTGGTCACCATTGTTGTGCTGTCACACTGGAGGGAAGTACAAGTTTCCCTAACCAGTTACTTCAAGCTCTCAGGTGTCTAAACTTCTGAAAAGTTACTTCTCTATTTATGATTTTTTTTTCCTATTTTCAGTTCTTATTTAGTGTCAGGTTGAAACCAAGACCTTTCATAATTTTAACAACCAACACAATATAAGTAAGAAAAAGTTTAAGTACGAAATCAAGAACCTAGTAGTTATCAAATCTGGTAAATTCTAGAGTTTCAGTGATACTTAGTAACTTCTGACAAAAGGTTCCCCATGTTTATCTTTAAGCTTACGAGCTGAATCGAGATGGTGGTCATTAACTCAGGTAAATTTTAAGAAAGACAGATAGTGACATAAAAGGGATTTTTTTCTTTTTTTTTCTTTCCTTGTTTTTAATTAAAATCATGCACATCACGCACAGAATGTAGTATATATTCCATTAAATTCTCAACAGCAGAAGTTGCCATCTTTCACTGATAAAATTACAACTTCTAGCTACTGAGAGAAATTGTTCTTAGAGTACCGGTCTAAGGTTATGGAGAGTCAAATGTAATCAATCATCACGGAAAATGGAGCCGTGAAGACTCAGAGAATCTGAAGTTGTCCGAACTTGTCAGCATAGGGAAATCTGTGCTTGCTTAGTGTGAAATACAAATGTTCACAGCTACTACGACCAGTAGGAGATGGAACATACGTATTTTTTCCTGAGCTTCAAAAAGCATTTTAACAGACACTCATGTAAGTGCTGTACTCATCTGGTAAGGTGGCATGGCCGTAACATCTACTGTCCTAATCTGATATTAAGTTACTGGGCAAGCATATTCCTACCTCTTACCAAACATTAGAAATGTACCAGGAAATGCTATACTCAAAAATGGAGAGGCAGTTCAGCATTCAATAGGGTAGGCTTACATTTTTCTCTGGTGGAAGTCATGGATATAAAGAAATTAACCTTAACCTTTTGGAGACTCCAGGAAGAATTGCACTGAACATAGACTGGCTTTAGTTTTCAGTCCTTTCTCTTACAAGTGCCCCTGCTATTACAGTATGCAGAATCTGATGCTTACAAGTCCAAAAGCTACAATATGCTTTACATCCTGAAACAATCTTCTGTGCTAGCTGTCAACTCTATAATGGAGATTGATGCTAAAAATCTTGACACGTTCCTCACTGTGAAGCACAATATTTTAAATAAAAGAGAATAGTTCAGTTTAATGCACACTAACAGATGAAAACAAATGCCTGAGAAGCAAAACCTGACGTCCCTAGTGTGCTTTTTATTTCCTGTGCCTTACACTAGAAACTTTAACAAAAGACTTCCACTTATCACAAAGCCTCCCTTGTATGGATGAAGAGGGAATGCCCCAATTTCTGTGCACCCTGGGGAGCTCACTGAAACACCCCTGTGTTACCCTTCCTCGCTGGTGCCCTGGGAGCAGCCCAACTGAGCGGAACATCGGATTTGTTCCAAGCACTGCTGGCTGCCAGCACGTTGTAGGACTAACTTGTGAGGAATGTTCCTCTTGGCCAGCAGCCTCCTCCTGGCACTGGGACCAGATGATATCAACCATAATTGTTGCTATTTATGATTCTTCTTGTTGTTTATAATGAATCACTGCTAAGACAGCTAGGTTATCCTGAATCTTTGAACAGCTCATACAGTGGGAAGTCTGACAGTAGGTAGATGATAATATAAATTATTGTGAAATGAATCTACAATTTTTTGAGCTGAGAGATGAAAGCATATTCTGCTTGAATTTGAAGCTCCGAATCCAAGAACTGTTGAGTCTTAAGACTCCAGCATTGACACTGCCTTGCTGTGTGTCCTGGAAGAAGTTTCCTCAGTGTTTCTCTTGGTTTTCTTTTACTTACACTTTTGTCTGTTTTCTGTTAATCTGCTTTTTGTTCTTTGAAACTAATGTAAGCAAGCAGGCCTACATGTAAATAAATATTCCAGCACTGAGAATAATATCACCTGTATGTAATGGGTCTGATTGTGTTAAGCCCTGAGTTTCTTTGTGTGTGGATAAAATATATAAATAAAAATGGTAATTCTCATTTTGCCTGAAACTAACAAACAATTATTAACCTTCTATTTATTTTTTTTCCAAATAAGAAAAATGCAAATATACCAGAGAATATATGAAATTCCTGAACTGGGCACTGCTGTAAGTGCCCAGCAGCTCTGATCTGGGTTTGCACTTCCAGAAACCCTGGGCATGATCACTGTCACAGGCGTTCTGGAAAGTGTTGAGTAAAACAGCTATGCATACACAGCAATTCTGGCATGTCCTAAAAGCAGGTGAATTTACCGTGCAAGCACAGTGTTGTATGAATGCAGGCAGCTTTGATCAGGAAATCCCAAGCAGAAATATACTTGTCCTTTTCTGTGTGTCACTACTAAAGCAGACAAAAAAAATACATTTTCTGTAAAAGAGACTACATTGCATGTGGAGTGCTCCTCTGTGGGGTTTTTGGATGCCTACAGTAGCAGCACAAGCAAATAAATCTACTCTTTGGTGCTCTGGGATAACCTTCTGCAGCACACACTGCCTAGTAGAGACTTCTGTGGTAATACATGAAGGATGATTTATGTTCTAAACAAGGAGGATTATAAAAGATTTTATCCACTTCTTGTGACTGACTGGAATAGAACATACACTTCTTGCATTTGCACAGTGTGTTTAGTGCCTGCACAATTATGTTATATAAATACTATTGATCATTTAACCTTACATAAGGTTGGTGAGTGCCAATGATACTCATGGCAGAGTTTGAGGTCTGCATTGCTTTTAACTACTACTATGCATTTAATTCTAAAAGCAGTACTGCATATTTCATTTTGCAAATGAGAAGCACCTATCAAACATCACTGTTTACGATGACAAACTTATGAAATGTACTATTCAAGTAAAATATAATGCTTTTTTAAAGTTCAGGATTTCTATAGTCAGAAGAGGGCAATTTCCAGCGTGAACATATAATGCAACTGTGACTATCCCCAAATACACGCATTTTCATCAGGTCACCTTAACCTACATGAAGAAATGGGTTGTTAGTCAGTGTAACAGACAGATCACAGTTGTGAAGCATCCAGAGACCCGAGAAAGCAAGACACCATGACAACATTATGCCATCAGAGATCATGCAGCTTGAACAGAAACAGAAAGAGTGGTGGCTTGGAAGCAGGAGGTAGAAGGGTTGAGCTGATTAGGGACACCCTGCCAATGCCAGCGCTTTCTGTTGTCTTCAGACTGGCATTGTATTAGAGCAGGCACAACACTTATCCAGTGTAGAAACACATAATAGTGCTTAGTACAAGGCACAGGGAGAAGTGAAAAAGTTTTGAGGTACACTGTGCAGGTGACTCACTCAAAGGAAAGAATATGGTAATTTTTTCAGTGTCTCAAACATAAGACTGAACTCTGAGGAAGCCACTAAGACACTCTGAATGCATACACTGGGGCAGCAAGCAATCTCTCCCTATGGGCTATAGAGGGTGCATCACTGTGCGTCCTCACTCCCGGTGTCCAAAGGAGCAGTGTCAGGCTCAGATTGCAAAAGATGTACAAGCTCAGTTGTTTGTTGTCCTGACACAGTCACTTAAATGCACAGAATTATTTATCATATCTTGTTTACTTTATTCCAAACTCCAGATAGCACAGAACTCTGAAAACACAGTTTTGTGGAGGACAGATAAGATGCTTTATGATGATGTAGTTGCAGAGCCAAGAATCAAAGGACTCTTTGATGTAATCCTGCCTAGAAATTGTTGTGATACAAGTAGGAAGTTGTCATGCTTTGTAAACATGAAGTACAGAAACAAGAACCAGTCCATTTGGTCTGTGGCCATTTTGAATGAATAGAACTAGACATACTGATATTTTAAACAGTAACCAACTACAAACTTGCTTTTACTTGCTCAGGTTCCTCTTTCTTTTTTTTTTTTTTTTTGATCTTTATAATTCTTAGAAAACAGAACGTAGCCGGGGGAAGGATGGCAGGGAGGTAGCAGTTGCTTCAGTAAATACTACACTGAAATGTTATTTCTGTCTTTTCTAGTGAAGAAAAGGCTTTTCCAGGATTCATTATTTTTTCCCAAACCTGTAGTAATGTTTCAATTAAATTACCATAAATGTTAAATTTCAGCAGTTGTCTGGCTCTCCCAGGAAGGCGAGTCTTCTATTTTCTCACTGTTAACAGCTTAGAGTTATAACTCTTCCATATTTTAACTACTGCAGATCTATTGAAGTGCCAACCATCTAATTATGATTAGTTTGGTTTTTTTAGTTGTTACTTTAAATGTTCTGTCTTCAGTTAGCTTTCCTTTGCCCTGAAGACAGTATTCAGCAGATTGCAAGGTCTTGGCTGTGTGACATTATGTAGCGTCTGTTCAGGTGCATCCTTTTCCTTCATAAAAAAAGACTTCCTGCTGTTTTAGGCCCTGGATGTTCTCAGCTGATGATTGTGACAGTTTTGAACACACCAGGAAGACAGAGGCCAGAAAGATGATTTTGCTTTACCAGTGTATTTCTCAAAAGCCATCCAACTGTCATAGTGACAGATGGCTTTGAAATACATGTTTAAGCTCATAAAATTGCAATTAAAGAGCCTGTCATTATGTCAGAGCAAGAGAGAAGTCTTAGCAATTAATCGTAGAAAGTCTGAACTAGCCACAAGCAAAATTTTGGTGCATTGGCCTTTCTCACTTCTGCCTCTCCTACGTGTAGTGCTTCTTAGTGAACAGACTGTAACAGAACATAACATTCTTTTCTTCTTTTTTAATTGTGTTTCTTCTTGAAATATTCTGTTCTTTATAGAACTCTGACAGTATCCTTTTCCTAACCTTTTTCACTAACATAATTTCTCTTTGCATAGTATCTCATAATATCTGACCTTAAAGTCAGTGAAGGTGCAAAGTCTGGAGATTATTGGTGCCAAAGTATTACAAGGTTAGAGTTGTACAGAGAAACATGCGAGCTGGACCACTGCTGGAAAGGGAACCAAAAAGGTCAAGATTACTAAAGATTTACACAAGACTACTGTCTTACAAATGGCTATTCTCATTTTACTATAAAATTACTTGCATTAGAAGTGCAACTCTTGCTTTACTTATCATTACAGGCCACCATGTTTCTGCTTGGTTCCATCTCAAAACTAATTAAGTAGAAGGAAAAAGGGAATGAGCAGGATACAGACTAGCCTAAATTTCTTAGGTTTCTGTTCAAAGTCACACTCAGCATACTTATTTTGACAAGCACTGCCAAAATTGGGTAGACTTACTGCAGCGCTGTGGAGCTGGCTTCATTCTGTTGCACTTGCTTGCCATAAATTGCAGCTTTCTCTAATCTAATGCCTTTGTAATTGTACTGATAATGCTGCTGGGGGGACACTTTGCAAAGAGCATCTGTTGCAGGAGTCTCCACAAATAGGGCGTAGCATACCTGTCTTTGTGATCATTAGTACCTAGCAGTTTTAGCAAACCACCTGACTACATTTTGCTCTGCAGGAATGTATTTTTAAACAGATGTATTTCTAAATTAATGGTATCTTCTTTTCTTGTTCTTGATGGTTTAGGAGCTTGAACTATAGTCTAGCAGGTAGCAACAGCACTTAAATACAGCATTTTTAGAGCATGCATTACAAGGCACAGAATTCCAGCCTGGAACAGCTGGCTCATAAAATACAGTGCACGCTAATCAGCATGTTATGGTGCAGGATTTACAGGGTCGATAGCGAGTGCCAGCCAATTATAAAGCGAATACATCACTATTTCTGTCTCTTCAACCAGAGCACTATCTGTATAGTAATTTGCCTCTGCACCCACTAAGCTATACTTTCCCAGTCATCTGGAGAAAAATGCAATTTCCAATAGAGAGAGTGATTCTGGGGGGAGAAATCTGTGTGTGTTTGGACATTGTAAGCTGAAAAACTTTAAAATAATGTTCATAGTTTAGTTTCAGGAAATATATTTTAACCTTGATTAGGAGATACTGTTTTTTCCATTTCTGTGATCATAGAATCATAGATCATAGAATCACTAAGGTTGGAAAAGATCTCAAGGATCACCAAGTCCAACCCAACACCACCTAACTCACCAAACCATGTCCCTAAGCACCACATAACGGCACAATAACTCTTAAGAAATTACATTGTCTTCCAGATCCTCAGAATCAAGTTCTCATGTCAGATGCTTGGTGCTTTTAGAATAATCTCTGTTGCCGTTCCATACAGGAAGACAAGTCTCAGACAACATGTACAAGCGTGTGGCACACGCACACAAGAGATGAACCTGTACAGGGATGTCAAATTAAAGTAGGCGGATAAGGACAGCAAAGATGACTAGCAAAAAAACAATTAATAGTGAAACAGAGCTGCAGTTTGTGGTTTTTCCTCATAATTTTTGTTTTTCACCAATGGCTAAAGATATCCTGCTGTGTGAGATGCTAGCCCTGGCAAAAGAGAATGGAGTCTGTAGCTCTAATTGTTGGATGTTCTCAGAGTACCAGTGCATCTTACCACCTGTAGAATATAATGCTTCACTTCTGGTTGTAGGAAAAAGTCAGAGCTCTAATATTCGGCTCTGATTTTATGTTTTGTCTGGTGATGGGCCATTGTGTTCTCGGCCACACAGGAGTGTAATACTAATTCTGGATGACTGATGAGCAATGCTGGCTCATCTAGCTAAGTTTACAATGACTTTACGCTGAGCTGGGGCTTTCTAGACATCAGCAGAACTCCTTTTTGTTGCTGCCTTGTGTACATGCTGCTAGGCAGCAGCAGCACCAAATACCAAATCTAAACCTGCACTGACCGAAGAACAAGTGAGGGGTGGAAGTCTGAAAGGTAGAATGTTTCTGTTTCTGAGAAACTTTCACTGCATCCCTAAATGATCAGTTAGCTAAAATTGTGTTTGTGTAGGTTCTGAAAATTTCCACATATGCTTTTGTTATGTGAATCTATACTGTTGATGAGACATAAACTTGCAAGGAAATGATTAAGCCATATTGTGGCTAGTTGATTGCTGTGGTTAAAGATGGTAGTGAGTGGATCTGAATTTATGGAAACATTGCATGCTGATGAGCCCTTTGTGGCTGGGACTTACCGGTCAAGGAGGACCATATGTGTCAGTCTGCTGAAGGAAACAGAATGAAAGGATGTTCATGAGATATACTGTATTTCTAAAACTGTACTGTAATTGCCACTTCATTTGTCTGGCCTTCCTTCACTTGCCTTCGTTTTGCAATCTTTCAGTGAAGGGGGGCTCTGTCATGGTCTAGGCCCAGCCGTCAATTAGCACCATGCAGCTGCTTGATCACTCCTCCCCACCACCCTGGCAGGATGGGGTTGAGAATCAGAAGAAAAAAGGGTAAAACCTTGTGGGTTGAGACAAGGACGTGGAGGGATCACTCATCAATTATGGTCAGGGAAAAACAGACTTGACTTGGGGAAAAAACTCAATTTAATTTGTTACTATTCAAATCAGAGTAGGATAATGAGAAATAGAACCAAATCTTAAAAAAACCCTCCCCCCACACCTCCCTTCTTCCTGGGCTCGATTTCACTCCCAACTTCTATACCTCCTCCCCCTGAGCAGCACAGGGGGACAGGGAATGGGGATTGTGGTCAGTTCATCACATGTTTCTACTGCTCCTTCTCAGGGGAGGACTCCTCGCACTCATTCCTTGTTCCAGCATGGGGTTCCTCCCATGGGAGACAGTCCTCCACAAACTTCCCCAATGTGAGTCCTTCCCATGGGCTGCAGTTCTTCACTAACTGCTCCGGTGTGGGTCCTTTCCACATGCCACAGTCCTTCAGCAGCAGACTGCTCCAGTGTGGGCTTCCCACTGAGTCTCAGCCTCCTTTGGGTGCAGCCACCAGCTCTGTTGTGGGGTCCTCCAGTGGCTGCAGGTGGATCTCTGCTCCATCATTACCCTCCATGGCTGCAGGGGCACAGCTGCCGCCCCACCACGGGCTGAGGAGAATCTCTGCTCTGGCACCACCTCACCCTCCTTCTTCACTGACCTTGGTGTCTCCATAGCTTTTTCTCTCACATCCCACTTCCCTCTGCTGCCAGTTCCCTGCAGCTTTTTCCCCATCTTAACTGTGCTCTCACTGAGGTGGATCGACTGTTGCTGTCGGGCTCGGTGTTAGCCAGAAGCGGGTCTGACTTGGAGCAGGGAAGTTTCTAGCAGCTTCTCACAGGAGCCACCCCTGTAGACCCTCCTGCCACTACCAAAACCTTGCCACACAAACCCAATACAGGCTCCCAGTAAAATCTGCTCCCAGTATAATTCACTCCCTAATTGTTGACTCACACTTTTAGACTTTCTGATTTTTTTGCTTATGCTGTCTTAAGCATGGATCCATAAGCAGTACCTACACAATGGTGCTGGAGGAGATAAAATGAATGTACTTTAATAGATAAGAATGCTGCCCTCTTACTACTCAAAATTATGAGAATTTTCTTATATAAGGAAAGAGTCACACCACATTGACACAAGTTATTTGCTCAGCTCAGTGGTTCAGCTGCTATTATGTCTGATTTTGAGTATGCGGGTGTTGTAATGTCTAATTTAGGGGAACAAAAGCATCACTTATGTATAGGAAATTATTTATGAGCTAATAGTACTATGGAGTCTGATTTGAGCTTCCAGAAGTGCACTCTGACTTCAAGGACTAGAAATATTTGCAAATGTAATTAATAAAAAAATTATTTAGAAGCATAGATATAGATGAGACAAAGGAGCACTATAAAATTTACTTCAAATCAGTGTTCTACCTCCACATTTGTAAGTAGTTTATCCTTAAAGCTAAGTCCATGGAACTGATGTCTTGTGTCTCATAGGGATCTCCAGCAATCCCAAGGGATTTCTTCGGGGTTAGCTAAAAGTTGTTCTTGCATTATTTGCCAATGAGTCATTTGTAACCATCTGCCACTCCTCTTCCTTGAGTAAATATTAGCAAATGTTGTTGCTGCGAAAACAGCAGTCAGCTCTACATTACAGCTTTCTCAGATACTGGCACAATGGCTGCGCCAGGATAAGGCAAAGAGCTTATCTGGAAGCTGTGAAAACTAGCTGGGGCTTTCTCACATAATGTCAGCCAGAGTAACCCTAAAGATGTACCATCTGATGATGGGAAATTCAGGACTGAAGTCAGGAGATAACAAAGAATTATCCCTCAGTCATTTCACTGGTTCCAGAGACCCTGATCTGTTTTACCTTAGCTAAGAACAGCCTTCTGGCTTGAAGAAAAGAGCAAGGGCAGATGATGGTTCTGTGAAATGCATTGGGGTTCTCATCTCTGGGGAAAGCATTTGGGTGCTAGTGATGCCTAGTGTTCTTGCTTTCTTCAGCAGGACCATGAAAGAGAAAAGACCCCGTATGTGTATATATTACTTTAATGCTGTGACGTGCACTTGTATCTAATTTCCATGCTTTCAGCTTCTCCTTCATCTTCACTGTAGAATTGTGAAATCTTCTGTGACCTGATGTTGTATACAGATTATTCAAAAAGTGGCATTTTGGTATAAAACAACAGACAGTACTTTTTTCCTACTTGTATGAGTCAGTCTGGTTTTTAAAAATGAAATATCTTTGCTGCTTTGTTACTTAGAAATCAGTGATCCAAAATTATATCTTCATTGATTTGGCACTCACCAGCTTTCCCAAATAACGCATTACAAGGTTCTTAATTGCTGTGCTCTTGAGGCTTAGCAGTGGATTGGCTCCTTCTGTTTGCTTCCAAGGTAACCTTTCATGTTTGTTACATTTTCAGAACACTTTGAATATTTGCCCAAAACCGCCAAAGACATTCATCCTGCCCCATTTAACTTCAAAGGCTATTTCAGTCACTCTGTCCTGAGCAAGTGAGGTTGTTTTAAGAGGATGATTTGTCTAAGGGTCTTTCTTCCCTCTACACTGACTGATAGTCAATGCATACCCAGTACCGTGCCAACGCAGCATGGAGGTGTTCTGCTAAGTCTCAGCAATTTACCTTGGCTGCTGGAAGCAGTATGGTTATACGACCGTGTGTGTAGCTTCACCTTGGCTAAAATTCTCAGCTTCGTGTTTGGCCTGGTCATGCTGAATAGTGTGCCAGTAGACTGAAATGCTGCCTAGCCAAAAAAGAGGAAAAAAAATGCACTACTCTTCCATATTTTGATGTGTTACTCTGGTGGATTCTGGTGGTAGGTACTGGGTCCTTGCAAGCTGGCTTTTCAACAAAGAAGAAACCAGTGATGTAGAAGCCTGCTACATCCTTCCTGATATACGCAGGCCTAGAAAACAAGCTTTTCTTCTAAGACTTACAACTTGCTTGCACACAAAGGAAAAGTGTTCTTAAGAGACAACAGCAATATTGCTGGCTAATATGTAGACCTAGTTTGCAGAAATGAGATCTTTGGTAAAATCATTGGGTAATGTGAAAATTCTGAGAAATAGGCAGAAGGAGATACTTAGAGAGCAAGATATAGGCTGCGGGCTGACTACAGATTGAAAAGTACGGCTACTGACATGGTGTGTGTAAAAGTCCATTTAAAACCATGCTCTGCCTGATTTAGAGTTATGTGGAATGAAAATCCACAGTAAACACCTATAATCCATATTCAAATATTAGAGCAGGGACTTGTATCATGTTGTCCTGAATCCTTGTATTATCACAAAAGTATTGAAAGGCTTTGCCTGCTTTCATTTCAAAGGGAAAATAATGGTAATTTTGGGAGCTAGAAAGAGTCTGCAGAACAGAATTAAGAGATGGTGGTCTAGTTCTGTGTTCCTTTTATTGTGGTGCAGCATGTGAAAGTGAAATGCAAATGTTAGCAATATTATAACCATTCAGATTTGTCCTCTGTTTGCTTAGGCTTCCCTGTGGATGGTCTTTAAAATATATTACATCACAAATGTAGTTATACAGAGTTCAAGTATGTTAATATTGTGCAGACTTCTGTATCCCTTCTCTTCTCTCCCTTCCCCTATCATCCTGTAAAATCATGGGATTTTCTTTGTGATTCATGGAATTTGTTTTGTTTCACTTTTCAGGAAACACCTGAGTCACTGTTTTACTCTTTTTCTCTGCAACCATGAGGGATACAATTTTTCTTGTGAATGAAAGCCTAAATTCCTTGACTCTGGGCTTTAAGCAAAAGCACCATTTGTTCTCTTTGTACACACACCATAGAAAAAACCCCTCACATATTTACTGCAAATCATCTTCTGACATCAACACTTACCTGTCCAGTAAGCATGCAGGCTTGCATCATAACCATTTCTCAAAGCTGTCATTATTCTTCTAATTCCGCCAAGATCAATGTCAGCTGGAGGAAGAGTTGGAGACAGCTTTTACAGTGGGAGGTTGCTTTGATTGTTGGTACTCACAACCAGTCATCAAGCACTAACGGCCTGTGGTCCTACATGGGAATGACCACTCATTAAGTCTAATTCCTTATTCCTTTTGGTTTATATAGCTTTTAACTTGTTTCTTAATATAAAAAAAAATACTGATAATGGCTAACTGAGAGTGTCATCATGTTTTTGTATTAACATCTATCTCCACAACCAATATGCCATTTTTTTAATACATTAACTGCCCTTACAGATTCCAGATGGAAACTCATCTCCATGCCCATTTCCTTTGTGTTTGAATTACCCATTTTAATTAGCCTAAATGCCTCAAGAGTTTTATGTCTTCATACACCACTAAGCCTATTTTCCTTCTAAACATACAAGCAAGCATCTAGGTACAGAATAAATGACATTGCAATGTTGTTCCCCTGGCTTGGTAGTGCCACTTTTGCAGCAAATTCAATTAAAGCATCAATTCTAGGCTATGCTGACGATAACAAACTCCCCATTTAACAGAAGCTTTGCTTTGATGTTTTTCACATCATTTTAATTACTCAGTATAAGCACTAATGAAAGAATGAAGTGGTTTGAGCCATAGAAGATACCTATCCTTTGGCAAGTATTATGCAAGAAATAATAACAGTGTTTACCTGACAGATGCATAAATTAATGTGGCTTCCCTGGGTTTATAGTTTTCAGCTCGTTTATTTTGTATTTTCATTAATCTTAGAAATGTGTCACAAAATAAATAAAACTACCAAACGCATGAATGTCTAATGCAAAAAGTTAATGCTTAAGTTGTCTAATTACCGCCAATAGAGGATGTGATTTTGTAAGTATTATTAGTTCTTATTGAATAGTCTTCTACCATGCCTTGAAATAAGAGTCACTACTAAACCCAAGAACCTACACAATTTTAGCCCATTGCTTCTGTCATGGCTTTGAGAAAAAGAGGAGACAAGTTGTCTGGCTTCTGCATGATGTGCAGAGCTTCCACATCTCAGTGCAAAGCTGGGACTGCAGGCATTCCTTCCTCAGTCAGTGATTCAGCTCCATTTACTGCTTGGAGCAAGGGAAAGTGGCAGCCAATTTGGTGACTAGTTACCAGTCCACATGAAGCTATCAGCGTTTGCTGTTAACTTCTGGCAGGCTTCACTTGAGCGCAAGCACTATCTAGTTAGATGTGGAGAGATCTGTTGAATTATATTCCCTTTGCTCACTCAGTCAATGCTGGGAGCATAAATCTTTTAACAGGTATTGATGCTGATTCATGGGACTCTAGCTAATAAGGGGGAAGGTTGTGCATCTGGTATGCTAAAGGTAATGTCATAGATTTGTGTGTTTGTGGGAAATGTACATTGCTGCCACGTCTGCTCTTTCTGAAACCCCATAAACAAGGCATGGCAAAGAGATAGAAGAAAATCCCAGCACTGCAAATACATGAGATGCAGGCTCTGTGGCAAAAGTGGGAAAGTGCATAAGCTGAGGTCTATTTGAGCAAGCCATATGCTCAGAGCAATGAGACTTGACAGGTTTAAGTGATGAAAGCCCCAGTGGGTCTCTTCAGAAAAAGAACACTATTGCTACAGCAGTTCAGTTCCTTCTCAGCCTCTTACTGGAGCTGAAGCCTAGCCTTGAAATTATAACTTGCAAACATTCGCAAAATATAAACTGCATAGGAAGTTCATGCTCATGCATTTTGTAGTGTCTTGAATGTCTTGACTGAGAGTTGTCTTTGCAGATATTTGATCTCACCAAGGTATGTTTCTATTTCATGACAATCTGGATTTGAGGATAAGAGGAAGATGCTGGATTCTGCCTCTAGAGCAAGTACTTGCTGCCTGTGAGATTCAATGGGGAGCTGCTGGCACTGAGGAGGACAGGGCTAAGTATTTGGGCTTGAACCTGAAAAAAAAATTAAAGTCCTGTTGTTTTTTTCATTAGAACATAATCTAGACATCTAGGATATGCAGAGGATTTATTTTTAAGTGTGGGTCTCTTTAGCAAGTATTTTATTTTTGGTAAAATAGCTTTTTGAAAAATGATGTGCAGCATAAATACTATTTCTGAATTTGGCTCCAGCTGAGGGAGAAAAATGCAGAGATGGAAAAAGATGCAGAATGAGAAAGATGACCTTAACTTACTCCCTTGCTGAGTGCATGCTCTTTTACTCAAGAGAGGCAGTAAATAATAGATTTTCAACATTTAACTTACATTTTTAAAACATTTTACTTAAATCACCAGTGCATTTGAATAAGTATGTTTAGCCATTCCTTTCCAACTAACAACCACTATGATGCTTGGTTCCTGAACACTGTGCTGTTAAAGCAATTGCAGGCTAATCTATTCTACACCTACCTGAGTTTTGACAGTTCTGAGTAGTCAAGCAAGTCCTGCAGCTTAGTTTTATTCCTCTCCTGTCACAGAGGCAGATAAATCGCCCTGCTGCTAGTCTTGTTCAATGATGAAATTGCTCTTGAGTCTCATTAATATAATGAATCAATATGTTCTCCCGAACTGGCATGTTTTATGTTCTTACTCTGCGCTCCCTAGGAAGACACTACTATTTAGGGATCCAATCTATCCAGTTAAGTAAAATTAAGTAATTTCCCCCCCTCTTTATATATTTTTCTAGCTAAGGAGCATTCCAAGCAGCATTCTAAATTATTCAAGACTCTGTAGCCTGTGGAATTTTCAATCTATTGGAAACAGCTGAAAAATTAAAACCACATGCTCCACTGGCTCTGCATACGAGAGTCTGTATTTTAACCCAGAGCTGCTGCATTCGCTGTAGCTTGTGCCTCTATTGTTTGGTGTTGACATCTGCATTATGATGAGGGGAATTATTCAAAGCCAAATTACTGTTCAGGGTGGCAGTATGAAACAATGAAAATGAGATTGCTAGAGGGGAAAAGATATATAACAATTTGTATAGTTAGGAAAGAAAATCCAGTTCGTTTGCTGAAGCACTGCTTTCCTCTTCAGGAAAGTTTAATCGCTTTGCAGAAGCTAAAATAAAGCTGTGGCATGTTTCATGACAAAACACAAGTGGTTTCTATGTGGTTTTTTAGCTGATGTAGTTGTGTTGTTTATGGACCTAATCTGAAAATGTCCTGTAGGGTAGTAAATCGTTGGTTTATACATAGGTTTACACCTTGTTGAAAGAGTAGGAATAATTTGTGCCAAAAAGCAAAATATGACAAAAAATCATCACTTTTCCTCTTACTAAACTGTGAATACACTGATTTTATTTTTTTGTTGCATATATAGAAACTTCTCCTTCAATGAATACATTCTGATCTTTAGTGACATGGGCCTGTGCATTGTGAATATTTAGCCACCATCCTGTGTTGGTTAGGTTCATAGCTTGGGTTGTTAATTTCTGTTCCTAAAAATGTTTTCTTCCTTAGCTAACCAAGACAGCCTGACTTATCAATAATGAAATATAGTATTAGAACTAGCAGCTGGTTTCTACGAGTTTGTGCTAGTCTATACCTGCTTTAGAAAATTCTCCAGCTACCCAACCATTCAGAGGTACCAATACAATTTTTGGAAAGTAATCCTTGCCTTGTACCTTACCTCTGCAGAGCTTCAGGAAAAGAAAAGAAACATCCCTCGATTATAGATTCCTTCCTACACTTAAAAGCTATGTACAATAGCCATAAATTAAAGAGCTTCTTTGCAAATCTTGTTCAGAAATACAGGTTTGATTATCACATCCTGCCTATGAAGTCTGTTTGGACCACATTGCTGTTTCACAGCTCATTGTCAGAGCAAAATTTGCATGCATTCTTGAATGTTTTATGCCAAAATTTAGCTCTAGCCTAATGAGCTGCCTCTGAGTCCCCTCTCCTTTTTCTTGTATTTTTTGTCCAGTTATTTTACAAAGTGGCTTCAGTGTCTCAGATCTGGGGGGTATGATAGCATTCCCATTTAGTTTCTTCTTGGATTCTATGCCAGACTGAACACTGATGTATGGATATGTTTGGACTGTACGCTAAATAATAAGACACTCGCCTTTCTCCTTAAACAATGTTTGCTTGCCTGCAGTTTAGCTTCTCTTGCCTGTCTTTTTAACTGGTGGCAATAACAGCTTTTATGTGTGATTACAGGAGCTCACAAAATTCCTTATTGACCAAAGAGTTGATTCTAAGGAAACAACAAAGTTCTGGAAATTCAAATTTAAGACCTGAGTCAAATTGACTAATGCTTTTAAGGCTGGCTTTACTTTTATTAATGCTGGGTTTGTTGATTTATTGAGCCTTTATTTAAACAAACAAAAAACCCTGAACTGAGTTGTTTCTTTTCCAGCAAGGTTATGTTTTTATCAATGTACATTCACAACAGGGGAAAGAAATTAGTTGTTACAATTCTCTGGTTGCTTGAGAAATGATCATAATAAGAAGATAGTTGAGTTTTTTTGATAAAAGACAGTGAAGAACCAGATTGAAAGAAAAAAATCTTCCCTTCATGGCACACACTACCTTTTCTTCTAATGGAATTCTGTATTTTCTTATAGTAAGGAAATCTGTTCTATATATTTACATGATGTGCTTTTTATGTGTAAAGGTAGAAATGCTTATCCAGTGCATAATGAAATGTTGCAACTGTTAAACCTATTTTCAGAGATGGACAAACACAGAAGCAGGAAGGAGACACACCAGTTAGTTAGAGTAGGTTCCTGATGAAGAGACCAGGATGTCCTGGGTTAAGCAGAGACAGAGTTAACTTTCTTCATAATAGCTAGCAAGAGGCTGTTTTGGATTTATGCTCAGAAGAAAGCTGATAAGGGATGTTTTGTGCTGCTGCCAAGGTCAGATACTTTCAGCTTCCCTGATCCCTGAAGACAGGGCGAGGGGGTTGGGAAGGCACAGCTACTAGCCCAGGATTTGCTCTTCGGTTACTAGATTAAGAACCAGAGTGACCAATAATCTATTCCATAACAGACACGTCATGCCCAGTATATAGGTGAGGACCCTTCTGGAGGATTATCCCTTCGCATTTTGGTTCCGGTGCCTTTTGGTTTCGGTTCTCTTCTGGCTCCAGGTGGTCTCTCTCCCAAGGCCTTTCCCCCTCCCACCCCCGCACCCTGGTCTGCTCTCAGTCTGAGACGCTCGGACTGTTATCTCCGTTCCGTGAGTTTCAGGACCCTCCCACCTGCTCTGGGAGGTTTCGGGACCCCTCCGTGCTCTGGGGTTGACTCTCCCTGCTCTGGGATCGTTAGCCAGGAACAGGCTGAGTCTTTATTACTGTGGGGGCACAGTATCACTGTGTATCACTCATTTGTATATTTGTATATTATTATTTTCAATATTATTGTAGTTCAGTTATTACATTGTCCTTATCTCAACCCACGAGTCCTCTTTTCCATTTACCCCTTTAATCCTCTCCCCAATCCTGGATGGGGGAGGGAATTGTGTGAGCAGATGAGTGTGGTTTGGCCCCCAGCCAAGGGCAAACCCATCACACAGGAGTACTTCCAAAGAGTACAGGAGATACACCCTGGCTCTCACAGAGTCTGTAACTGCCCTTAGACTGACCATCTGATACTGAGGTTTGAGAACTGAATGTTTGATAGCTGTATGGTGACCATCTGCACTGTCTTGCAAAAGATCTGAAGAAGGTCATTAGCTATGTAAGTGCTATGAAAGGCACAATAAGCTTTGATCACAGAGAGTGGTAAAGTCAGGAGTTATTTGTGATGAAAAACACAGATGAGTTAATTTATGGGAGCCAATAAGTGTGTGTTCGCATTAAAGTGCAGAATTCTGTTTTCATACATATACTAGATGACATTTCCCTGGACTCTGCTCAGTGTCCCAGTGATACATGTTAAATATCTCCCCGTTTGCAGCTGTAATAGCCTTCCCACTGACTCTGGAAGGCTGTCACACAGAGTGAAGCCTGTGCAGTAACAGTAGGAGCGTCTTCATTAAACCTTGTTCTGCAGCAGGGCCTGGAAATGACATCTATTTACTCCCCATCTTTTGCATGAAAGAGATTTTTCCTGTGTAATGCCATCTTGAGTTTACATAGTATATGTTAATAGGTCAAATGCATCTCACTGAGAAAATGAATAACTTGACTGTTACATTTCATTTAATTTGTAACTGAATGTTTTAGAAAAATTTCTTATATACTAAGTTGTCTTCACATTTTCAGACAGAATTTACCATTTAAGCAAAAAAAAAAAAATCTACTTACTTATTCTTGGCATCAAGTCTAGAAATAATTTTGAAAATTACTGAAGTTTATGAAAATTATCTACCTCCTCCCTTAACTTCTGATTCAATGCTGATTGCTGTAGCTTAATCTCATTTCCTTTTGAAACATGATGATATACTTGTGGCAGAGACAACTGTAAAAGGAATGAGTGATTTGGCATAATTTTAGAATGTAACTGATCTGTAATGAAGATCAACAGTAACCTAGAAAGTGGGTAATTTCTGTGTGCTGTGCTCTTGTAATAATCTAACAGAGTACGTAACAAACCTGTTTAAATGTTACAAGACCAGCCTCTAATGGGGGTAGGTAGTTTGAGAGAAATGCGGAATATCTCAGGCATACTGACTGATGTCATGTTCATTTGACATCTGTAGAATGTGATGAAATAAGTGTTCAGTTTGGATCAGAAGAAGGAGCATTTGCTTCTCTAAGAAATATTGACTTCTTTCCATATGTCAGAAAGAAAGTAATCTTTCAAGTGTTCTTTAATGGAATGATGAACTAGGATTTTTTACCTTTGCCATATATTTCACATTTCTTTTATAGCAATGTATATAAAATTATTTATGTAAATTTGATAAATTAGAGCCTGAAAAAAGTTTCTTAACCTTACAATGCATGTTTTCCATCACAGGTGTTATAACAGCTTCATATTTCCCATATTCCTAATGTTTGGGTCACAGGCTTCATAAAATTTGGCAACAAATGATAACACAAATCAGATACTTGTAGCAAAGGGGTGTGCTGACTTCTTTGTTAGACATATGTGGATACTTTCTGGCTGTATGTTCTGTTAATCTTTGTGTTACACCTACTTTTGTATTGTAATTCCATTTTTACTTTCAGGATGTGACAACTTGTTGAGCAAACTGATAAGATTTGTCTTTTTAGCTGTGTATTGGTGCCTGAATAGATTACAATAATTACTTAGTGTAAATTCAGTTGTGTTCTGAAAATGTTCATACACCTTCTGATGGAAGTGCATCATCAAAACTCATCCAACAGTACTTCAGTTCTGTGCCTGAATATGTTAGATGTCAGATGTGAAGACCCATGAAAAATAAATTATAAAAAACTTCTGGCTATTACTTGAGTGTGGATGCATCACCAACAGAAGAAGCCAAGGAGTGAGTTCCCCAAGCACCTGTAGAAACTTCCTGGGTGTAGTCTTGAAGTCAAAACTTCCGGCATCCAACATCCAAGAGATTACATCAATTCAAAGCAAATTTCAGTACGCTGCTGTAACTTGGGTACAACAAAGAACTTGTCTTTGTTTGTGTGTAGCATGTAAGGGAAGTGGTCTGGAGAAAACTGCCCAAGAGTCAGTGCCAGGAAGGCCTCAGTGCCACGCTTGGGGTGCCACCACTTCTGCCCTCCCCAGTGTCCCCATCTGAGGGGCACTGACCCTTCGAGCTCTCAGGCCAGGGCAGTGAGCTGGCCCGTATTTAGACGTGGCCACGCGGCCTGAGGTTAATATTTTCATTATAGTATGAAAATTAGTATTTGCATAGGTGGGGTTACAGCCTCACATCACTGCGGGTGTCTGGGGGGTCCTGGAGGAAATGCACCTTCCTTTCCCCGTGGGGTTTGCGGTGCACCGCGCAGCCCGGTCACGCTGCCCCAGCCTGGGCTCCCCGGGTCCGGCCCCGCACGCACAGACCAACGTCCGCCACGGCCCCCGGGCCTCCCGGTCCCCGCCGCCTCCGGCTCCCGCCGTCCCCGGCCCCGCCGCCGCGAAGCGCGGGCGCCCCCAGGGGAGGAGCGGGGGGAAGCTCCCTGCTAATGCTTTGCGGTGGCCCCAGTTGCCGGACGTGTTTTAGTGACCTGGCACTTTAGAGCGGCTCAGGAGAAGATCACTGTCATCACTCCCGCTTAAAGCAGTTATAACTGATATTCGTCTTTGGCGAGATTTAGTGCTGGCGTGTTTGCTCGTGTTGTATATGCCAGTTTATCTCTGGCTGCGTTATTTCAGTCGAACTCATGCATCGTTGGAAGAAAGCGGTAATGTACTGTACGTACTGCGCTTTTGCAATTTCTTCTTAAACACTTTTCCCGCTGTTTCCATGCCTTCCTGCGAGCCTGACATGAAATAATCGGCCTTTTTTTTTTGTTCACGAAAAGTTTTGTTGTGACAAGGGATTCTCATAAGCGCAGCATTCTGGCTCTCCTGCTGCCATGAAGTGAGCTAGGGTTGCTTGAAATCCAGGTAAATCAGAAAGATGCAAGATTATAAATGTCAATGAGGAATCACGGTCTTGTTTGGCAGGGTCACAGTAAGACGTGCGGGGTTATATACGTAAATGGCTGAGTACCTGCTGTTTATCCATTGCTCGCCTTTCATAAGTAGTGAGATGGAAGGGGAACAAAGGTTATGCTATAAATAAAACCACTTCAGTGTGGTACAGGTGCCCAGGCGGAAAAAATTGTCCGTCAGCTGCGAGCAACAGCATCTCGTTTCCTGAGGCTGCTGCCCCATCTAGTGGCAGTTCTTTATCTCGGGTATCGTGAGAGAACACGAGATGCTCGCTCCTTGCAGCCTGGGTTAACGATTGCAGGCACACAATTTAAAAACAGATTTGAACAAAAACAAGCGTGACCCATCAAAGTTTGAGTGTACCTAGGCCACTCAGTGAAAGACATAATTACTTTTTATTCAGATTTTCATAAAAGTTTTGATAGAGAATAGTCACATTTAAAGACAAGGAAACAGCAATATCTGCTGGGAGCTTTGCATGTGTGATTTTCCTGTAAAACAAGAGATGAAGTTGGCCCAAACAAGTAGGACTAAATCTCGAAATAAGAATTCAATTGGTCTTGTAGATCTTTCAGTAATAAATGTGTCTTCTGGACGGTGGGGACTTTCCTCAGTGCTGTATTTACATTTCCCCTTTAAAACATTATTTCTCTGATAGCTCACAAATCTCAAATTTGATCTGATTACCTGTATCTTTGATCTGAGGGCTTTTAAATTTCATATCTATCACTGAATCTGTATGAAGACTCTTTTGACACGTCTTTGTTTTATAGCAAGATATTATAACTAAAAATACAAGATTTTCTGTTCAGCAGTGGTTTTGTTAACACGGAAAATGAGCCATTGCCTTCTGCGCAGTGATACCAACAACATGGCAGGGATACTGGTACCCTCTAAGTAAGAAAGCTCGTGCAGAAATGCTCTTTGCCATTTGAAGAGCCCACAGGCTGTAATTTCAGTTTTAGTGGCTGGACAAGTGTAACATAACCAGACAATGAAAAAACAATAATTGAATAGCATCTGATATTGATTGTCCCTATAGAAACTAGGACATACCAGCAGATATATCTGCCTTCTCAGGCTGTTGAATGCAGGAGCTCAAATGTTGGAGGCTTGCAGGTTTCTTTGATGTTAAGTCAGTGGAATACTTCTCATATATATATGTATTTATGTATATATGTGTATGTATATCTATATGTATATATGTATGTAAAGACTTCAGCCTTTGTTGTGGATGGTTGGTAGGAAAAAACGTACCAGAAAAGCTCATGTATTTGTGAAATTCTGACCTTATTACCACACAATCTTTGTAGCTGTAGAATCTTCAATGAGGGAAAGATTATTAACTTATTTAAACCAAAGTAGTCAAAACTATAAAACCAATGTAGTGAAAACCATAAAATTTCATTATGTCTATGTACTTGTGTCTTTTCTTATACTGTCACAAACTCTATCAGCATAAATGCCAGCATAGGTATGTATAGCCTGGCACTTTAGTCTGGTATATTTTTATTAAGATACTGTATCTGGTTCCTGAGAGGTCCTTAATTGCTGCCTCCGGATATTTTCAATGCTCCAATTAATAACAAATCTTTTTGTTATTATTGCAAGTTTATTGATTTAAAAAACTGCTGACATAGACCACAGTTAGGTGACAAAAATGATTTTTAAGCTTTGCAATTCAAAGCCCTCATAAGCTAGCATCCTTGAGAGGCTGGAATCCACTGTCTCTTTATCTCCTTCCCATCATTTGTCAGCTTATATGTTTGACAGCTCTGTTGCCTCTGAGTAGTCAGTATTTTTCCTGTCCCTGAAAACAATCACATGTTTTCATGCTTCAGGAGGACATACATATATTTTAAGACTAGAACATGACTGTAAAAGCAAAAATTGTTCCAAAATCTTTACAGTGAAGCTGGTAGCTAATAGAATTTCCTCCTAAGTGTTCTAAAAGTTATTTTAATGCAGTTTTAAGGCTAAATCAAATTAACCATCTAAACATATTTCTGTAGCCTGGTTTCAGCTACAGAATATGATAAATGTATCTGATTTGTCTCCCCAGGAAAAAACAAAAGAGCTCTTGATACTGTGTGTCTTAAAACAAGCTTATTGTAAAAAAGGGATGCAGTTAATACAAGACAGAAGTGTCCTTAGATGCCAAAAGATTTAATACATAAGATATTTTAGATGAAATTGTGTTGTTCTGGAAAAAACATTTCAAGTTTATCTGTTTACATATAGTTTGAAATGAAATTAGCAATTGTTTGTTCTTAAAGATGATAAATAAAATGTGGTGTCCATGGTCAAATACGCTTGATCCCAATGCAACGTGTCTACGGGAAATTAAACAGCCAAGCTTAGGTTCAGTCTCTCCAGTGATGCTCTATAAAACTGAGTACTTTCAATATTTCCGTTGTGCCCAGTCTTCACATGATAGAGTCAATGAGGATATACACCCCACATTTTTAAGGGATTCTTCCACCTCAGTTTCCACCCCCGCACTTCATTTGGCATTCAAAGCCAAATCAAACACCCAAACAAGGATGCCCAGGACATGCTCTGTGAAGAATCACAATTGTAAAATGACAGCTGACGTCCTTCCAGAAATAAAGCAGAATCTGTTAACCACATAAGGAGGTGAAAATGTCTTTCCACTTGAGTGATGGCACTTGAATTTTGTTGCTGATTTAAGTCTAACAGTTCCTCCCATTTTTCTGGAAGATTATTAGTCAGAATAATTTCTGAGACAAATCAATTAATTTTTGAATGGCAGCTGCTTAAAGCTGTTTGTTGTCCTGCAATGTTGGCTCGGGTTCTGGCTAACAAGTTCTAGAGCAAAACACAACTGAGATCATTGAGGATACCTGTTCAAGGCAATTCTTCGTGTGGCTGGGGCTGCTATTAATATAGTACGTAAGAATGCTTAAAAATAAAAAAGTGACCCAACCACACCAATTTGCAATGTGTCATACATTGCAGGTGCATTTGAAGATGAAGGAGTTGGAACATTAGTGAAGATTTTTTTATCATGTGGGCTGATGTGCTGTAGTAATGCCAAGTACATGCTGTAATCTTCATGGAACAGCTGCAATTTCAACAGATGTAGAGATGTTCTGGTTTATGTCACTTGGGGTTATCTTGTTTTAACTTAGGCTAAAGTTTTGTGCCACAACACAAGAAAAGTTAGGGAAAAATAATAAGTGATGGTTCTTAATTACTGCTGCTGAAATTATGAGTATACTGTATTTAGAACATCTGAGCTGTGACTAGCAGAGATACTTTGCTCCATTTCTAATAAGTGATGACACTGCCTGTGGATGTTTTTCACTTGTTAATGTGCCCATCTGGTTTTCTGGAATTATGGTGTCACCAACCAGGCATCAGATCCTAAAATGCATAAGCTTGTGACTGGCAAAGTCTGGTGGTTGCCTGTGATTTTGAGCTTCCTTTGTGGTTGCTTCCTTACAATGATGCTGTACTTTGGAAGGTTTTATCACACCCAGAGGCTTCCAGCATGAAACATACTGGGGTATGATGCCAAATCGTACTATTACGTACAAAACACTTTCCAGTTATTCAGCAGAGAAATAACATTTCCACTGTCCGATGATATCCACACTGTCCCAGAGGGGGATGACAATTGTACTCTCTTGCTAGTTGCATATGTTATTCAATGAAAATATTTTGCCCAGTGGGACACGGAATGAATTAATTTGATTCTAGTTCTGTCTGGAATATCATTTTGTTAAGTCCCTGAAAAGTTTGCTCAAAACTTGTTATAGTTCCTGGTCTGGTATTAAGAGGTTTGCCTTTCATTGTTAATTCAGAAATCCAGACCATTTTCTCTCATGGGAGCCATTGTTTTAAAGCCACTTTTTAAAAAGACTGTTAAATTGTGTAATACTATTTCTAAACTTCCCTTTGGTGTCTGTATTTTCATGTAGTCACTGAGCATGTTAACGTATTTCACCATAAAACAGGGAACCTGAGATTAGATGATTTCTCAAAACCTCTTCCAGTTTCATTGCAAGAGCCCAAAGCAACTGGTTTATCTATGTCTCGATTGTTTTGAAAAATTCCAGTGAAGGAAGCTCAATGCCACTCAATGCCATTTATTGTCTTGCTTCACTAATCTTACCAATAGAGTAATTTCATAATACTTCGATTCAGTTTCCCTTCCTGCAGTCAGGCTTATTCCTTCTCACTCCATCTCCTGTAGACACAGAGGACAGTTCATTCCCTTCTCTGCCTCAGCATTTTCCTTTTTGAAGAAAATGTCCCTTACAGGTTTTGCTTCTCTGGATAAAATTAACCAAATATTTTCTCCCTGCCATGTTCTAGACCATTGATCTTTATTGTTGTGTTCTTATCAAGAAGAATCATGCTCACAAGAAGACACAGCTTAGTGTCTGCCTAGTCCCTAGGTTTACAAACAGTGCTCTGGTGTATGTGTCAGTATGTTTACATTTTTTTACTCAATACTGTTGACTTAAATCCAGCTTGTGGTCTGCTATGCCTTCTGGATCTGCCTTAATGCCAGTCATCACTCATCTGCATCTGTGCATTTGGTTATTTCTGTTTGTCTTTATTAGCTTGTTCACTTCCGATAACTCCGGTTTGCTAAGCTCTCCCTGAATTCTGTTTGGATGCTGGAATACTTGTAGTCCTTCCCAGCTTCAAATATCATTAGTGCGTCCTACCAGACAGATGCAGCCTAAATCTGAATGAGTCAGCTAGTTGGCTGTAGCTATGGAACAGGACATGGGAATTGAGCATACTGCTCATGTGGGTCTGCATGAGTTTTCATGCTTGACTTGTGGGTCTATATTTCATTTCAGTTTGTGAAGTATGCAGAACTTTTTCCATAAATTTCCTGCATTTTTCACTTCTTAAAGTTCCACTTCCTTCACTTGCCAAAATGTTAAACAACACAACCCAAATTCTGCTCAGATTGCCCATTTGTATGCCAGACCAAGTTTAAACCCAGATTTTCTCTTTAATAAATATGCACTGTATGTAACGTTTTTTGCTTTGTCTTGAGATTGAGGCATCAGAAACTTCAAATTGCAAGCTTGATGAATGCAGAAAGATTTCTTTCTCTCTCCATGGACAAGCTCTGCTCTCATTTGCTCCAAAGCAAGCACTCTGGTTAAGCATCAGATGTGAACAAAAGGCTTTGTGGCCAAATAGTCATATTGCTTTTCATTAGTTCAGGTTTCAATATGCACAAACAAAATCTTCCCATGCATACAATTCCACACAGAATGGCGTAACATACGCATCAAACAGGTGACTATATGTCATGTTTCACCATAACTTAGTTTACTTAAAACAGATTTTATTTTTATGTGCCTTGAGTCACATTCTAGTTTCACTTCCATGAAGAAAGCTTCAGCTATATAAGGTAAAGTGGTCTGTTCGTTCAGGATGCATCACTTCCTTTTAAAAGCTGACAGGTTAAACAAATTTCCTATGCTCTCAACACATCAGATAATGCTTTATCCTTATTGCTTTCTATGTTTCTTCAGTGGAAGTACTGAAGATAAGTAGGGACTTGAGTTCATATTAGTCATGCTCTTCAGGCTTCTGAGAGTACGATCTTTTCTCTTTGGCTGATGCCCACCTCTCAGCCTTTTCTAAATACTTGTTGGACTCCCACCCCACTCCTTTCTGTTGCCTGCCACATGTCTGAAATCAAGGACTGATATGCTTAAGTAAGAGCAGAATTATGCTATCAACATTTGACGTGCATGTATGTTAGTACCCACCAGATACCTAGTATCTTCCAAAAATGTCTTCCCTATAGTATTTCTCTTGTCATTCTGCAGTGGTGTTTGTCAAGCTCTGTGCACAGTTCCCTAGGCAGTTTCTCTTCATCCTCACCATCACTGCAACCTGGATTGTTCTCTGCTCACTCTCTGTAATGAGGGAAGGAAGATGTTTTTCTGTGTATTCTGTTGCAGGAGGATAAAGTTTTGTAAAACAGTGCTCTCATCTTCTGCCCTTCTTTTTCTCAGGATCTGATAACTAGCCAGCCAGATGATACTGTAGTTGTGGGGCCAAAGTCATGCAGAGAACATTGCAAGAGAGTATATGAAGTATTATAACAGCCAAGGCAGAGATCTATGTACACTGTATGTTTGCTTAAAGATTTCCATTTTGTTGGGGCAGTTTATCTAACATAGACTAAAGAACAAATAAGATTGCACACTCAAAACAGCATCTAAACTTCCTCTGCTCTCAAGACTCTCTCTTTATTCACACTTTCTCCAGAGCTTGCTAAATATCAAAATGAAAGAGACCTAAATGTAGTTTTGTTTATCACTCCTTTTTCATTCTTACTTGTATTCATAATGATGGAATCAGTTTAAATTTAAATTGTATTGACTTTATTAATAGAAAAATCCCATAAAAGTCAATGACAAACGTGCTGTTCACTACAATGATAACAATATGTGATTGCCCTGAAGATATTTGTATTCTCTACCCTTGAGAAATCTGTTGACCTTAGTACTTTGAAAAATGTTTTAATGAAAGAAATACTGAAGTGAGAAACCTGTAGCATCCCAAAAGACATGATTAAAAAATAGTATATTTTTGTCTAAAACTGTATTACCATTGCTTACTTTGTGCTCAAAGTATTCTCTGCCAACACTGGTCAGGCTGTCCTGTTAGTTACTGTCCAGAAAAGCAGTGAAGAGGTGCCTTCCTTCTCTTCTTACACAGTCACCAGTCTCACAGTCTCTCACAGGACATCTCCAACTCATTCTCTAGAAACAATGCAATTATAACTCCCTGCACAAACTTTAATCAGAAGTCCACAAATAGCACGCTTTTGCCAAACAACTCTGCCACACAGAGTGGTAACCTCTACCAACAAATTTCTGTCTGCAGATCCCAACCACAAATTGTATTGCCAAACAATTCACAACCCAGTATTGTCAGTAATCATTTAGTGTTTAGGTAATGCTTGCTGTCCCTGTGTGAGACCCGGATGTCAGCGTGTTACTCACAGTACATTCACATGGCTGTCAACTCTCCCTCCTCCTGACAAACTATATCCAGGAGAAAGGAAGTACTGTCCCACCCATTTTGTAGAAGGGAAATTGAAGAATAAAGACATGTGACTTTATAAAAACAGAGCTGGAAATAGTCCAGATGTTACATGCTTCAGTCTTAAGGACAAAACTTACATTAAGATTCTTATTCCTATCATTCCATCACCAATGTGCAAGGTGCACATACCCAGTCTACAATAAGCTACAAGATGTAGCATGCTTTTCACAAATACCAGCATGGTTTTTGGAAAGAGAGAATTTAGTTTATGCATTTTCCCTTGATTTTTGAAAGGGTTGCTGTAGCTGAATTTGTACCTGAGCAACTCTGAATTCACAGTTGCCTTGCTATGAAGACACCAATCAGTTTAACAATGAGCTGAGTTTGTCTACCTCATCCTTATTTGATTTTAAAAAAAAAAAAAAAGAAAGAAAAAAAGAAAAAAGGTTTTTCTCTCTTTGGAGGTTTTTTACATTCTTTGCTGTGAATAACATGACCAAAAAATTTGACCAAAATGTTATTATTAATACTTTTTAAAAAGAGCCAATTCCTTTGCAGTCACAGCACTGTTTGTAGGTCACAACAAATTTCTTGTTCAAGAATTTTACAAAATGTTTCTGCAATCTGTAGTCATTCACTATTAAGCAGCTAGTGACTGAGACCAAAAAGTTTATGAGAGCTTGATAAGGAATGATTGCACATATTCTTTGAATTTTTTTTCTCCATTCTTAAATGAACTATAACAAGAAAATAAACGTTTATGTGGTCTTATCTACAAAAATCAGTTAAATTTCCCTAGCAGTCCTGTAATTTGACCCCAAATTCTGCATTTGTGAGAGGAGATTAATAACTAACAGAACATTTAGGTACTAACTTTTTAAAAAATAGGCCAAAAAATGGCAAGCCAAATTGCTAGTCTTTTTACCAATAGCTACTAGAGTCTTGCTGACTCACTGTGCTACTCAGTTAGGAGGGATGGGACTGCTAAATTCAGAAATTAGCCTGCTAATTAGGCTGCTAATTTGTTCCATGATGGCCATTTCTGTGTAGGAAGTAATTTTTCACAGTGTTAAATGCTTGGCAGGATATTGTTATGATATATGCAAGCATTTTACTTCCACAATTACAAACATCACACAAATATGATGCATCTTGATGCTGTGATACAAACTATTCTCTGTAAATTTGCTTTAAACACTGTTTATAGCAGTATCTCTAGTCTGTGTGCACCTTATAGCTTCCTTAAAAGAAACAAAATCAAAGCAGGCAGCACATACTCTTTAGAATGTTGAAGGGATGCTAGGATCTCACTGTGTTCCATTAAGCACCCAAAAGACCTTGATAACATTTTCTGCCTTTGTTGTCTGCCCAAACAACACAACGTATTTTCAGCAAGAACTTGCTTTGTGTTTAATTGGGACCTTTTGTCCAGAAGTAAAAATGCTGTTGGCTTTAAGTATTCTTTGTTCTTAGCAATCTCTACTATCAATTCTGTTCTAACTAAACTCCCTTCTGGAAAAAAGAAAATAAACTGAAATAAATAAATCTTGCTCTTCAAATGTAATTTCTACTATCTATGATTTTGCTTAGCAGTACTTGAAGTCAACTTCAAATGCTTCTCTCAGAAAATTAGTGTCCACAAAGAAGTCTTGAGGAAAGCTGAAACTGTCACTTTCCTTTTAGAACCTTTCTATGACATTGTTGCATTGCTGTCCTGGTTTCATCTGGGACACAGTTTAAGTCACTGTAGTCAGAAGTAGGCTTGGAGTTGCACATGCAGGAACATCTTAGTGCAGTGAAGGAGTGAACTTTTGAAACCAATCTTTTGATCCTCCGCCCCAAGTGATGTGGATCTCACTGCAGAACAGTTCTGGAACATGAGAACTGTATTCCCTTAGGGCAAACCTAACAGGATGTTGTAAAAGTTCACCTAATGTTCTGCAACTATTGGAGAATTTCTAGGCCCCAGGACTAGATGGGGGTCCTAAAGCACCTGCAACACTAGTATCAGATCCTCAGCACTGTTGTTCATCCTATGCTCTGTCTTGCTAGTGCACACACAGTTTTATAGTACTCCAGCCCAGAGTAGAAAACATTCATTTTGCCTAAGAAATGCATAAGTAAACAGGAAGTTCAAACATTTCTGTTTTACCAAGGGACTGCACAGTCCAGATTAGAACTTAATAATGGCAGTTCCCTGTTGAATCATACCTGCCCTCTTACAAGAGAGGAAGAAGAGACACATAAGAATAACAGGGTTTTTTAATGATATTTTAATATCCATCATACAAACAATAAGTTAAACACCATAAAAATAATTAAATAAAGCTTGAGGTTCCAGCCCTCATACAAATAATTCAAACCTATGGAACAACCAAAGTTTAAAAATAAAAAGTGTAAGTCTCAGGAAAAAATATGCAGTTTCCATATAACATCAGTTAAATAAATGGAAATAAAGTTCTGGTTTTGACATCTGCAGCATTCAGTAGGTGTTGAGTCTTTAAATCTTCCTCTGGGTGCATAGGTACATGTAGAAAGGTTGCATTATCAGGCTTTTAAGGGGACCCAGAAACCTTCCAATGCGACCTGAAGTCCAGTCAAGTTTCTAATTCACCTTCTTGCAGTACAGTCCTTACGTGTAATACATTAAGAGTGTGTAACGTTGACACAACTACAGGTGCAAGCCCTAAGATTTTACTGTATGTCGGGTCTACCGCAATGAACCCTGTACACCAAGCACTGCCTTAGTGTAAGTAGACTTTGGTCCTTCTTCATGCATTAGTGATAATTAATGCTGATGCAGTTTCTTTCAATTTCTGATGCAAAGCCTGATCACCCTCTCAGTACTGGTTTTAACAGATTAGGTTTAAGACTTGAGTGTCAGCATCGTTCAGCGTGGTGAGGTAAGATTTTAGACTCAGGCCACATATTTAATTCAAATATTCATTTTATAAATTAAAACTTTACCAATACTTCTGGACGAAACGCTGGCTCATAAACGAAGTGGACAGATAACTTGATTATGCATAGTATCATGCATGGGAATACTCATTTAAATGTTAAATATTTTAGCTTCCCATGGAGTGGTTTTCAGGTATTCATAGTAGTAAGATAATATATCAACTGTCTCTCTGCCTCAGGAACACTGATGTGAGCAGCAGACCACACAAGCATTTAATGAAAGCCTCTCATGACATTCAGGACTTTAGTGCCCTGGCATCAGTATTGGCTTAACCTTCTTCATTTGAGTTCAGATGTAGGAAGGAAGGTCACTTCGGTTCAGGGACAAAACGACTCTTGGACATCACCACATTCATACTGGAATCAATCCAGTTAAGGTATCGAGTAACTCTGGTGTAAACGCCAGGCTTGTTTTCCTTCGCACAGCCATCTCCCCAGCTGACAATCCCATAAAGCATCATCCTGCCATTGTGCTCACAGACCATGGGGCCGCCGGAATCTCCCTGACAATGAAAAGATAATACATTAGGTCATTTTCTGCAGATGAATCCTTTATAACAGGGAGCCTGTGATTGTTTTTTTAGAGTGAAAAAAGCTAGTAAATACCTATGAGCTAATGTTTTCATTTTTGAGAACACTGCATAGATGGAACAGAAGGCTCGGCATCTGCTGTGACTTGAACACAGCCTGTAAGGTAAGGAATTCTCTAGTTGCCCTCTAGCAGGGCACACAGAGAATAGTTGTCTGGCACACAACACTACATCCTAAGTTTATAATCACAGATATTGGACTATTAATATAAAGGTCAAAGCCAACATGCCCAAATCTTCATCACAGAATCACTTCTCTCCCTGTCCATAAGGTACTTTTACACTCAAGAACCACACTTGTTCTTTAGTGGCTCATCTGACCACTGCCCCAGTGAGGGTGCGGGGAAGCAAAATCCAGTTTAGAAGAATCTGGGGAAGGGCTCAGTATACCCCCCATAATTCACCTTTCGTCCCTTTGCAGAGCTACAGTTAAGAAAGTGCAAACTGAGACTGGAATAGCTACTGTATCCCCCTGTCCCCAAGCCATTGCTTGAACAGATTGTAAATAAGGCCTTGAGGAATAACAATGTCTAAGATACTCCACTTTTTGCTCCTCCAAAGGAGGTCTCGAGGGTGTAACACCTAACTCTAGCTCCCAACCTTCCTCTATACGTTTGGCCATGCTTCAGGTCAGCTCCACTGGATGCACTGAGTTCCTGCTACATAAGGAGGCTAGCAGTATTACAAGATGCCACCAGATGATCCTTATAGCACACGTGCATTTAAAGCTGTTCAGAAGATAAAACAAACCCGTTTTACCTTGCATGCATCAGTCATCCATGTGGGATCTCCAGCACAGACCATGTTGTCAGTAATTCTGGTATTATCATAGTATTCATATTTGCATTTTGTCTGTGATATTAAATTTACAGTAGCTGACATCAGTCTTTGAGCATAGTAAATGTCATCTGCAAACAAAAGAGTATTCAACTATTTTCATCATCCAAGACAAAACCCCAACCCATAAGCAAACACTTTCAGCACTTAAAAGAAATTAGCATAACCATTCCAGCTCTGATTTGAGGCTTCTCTTACCAGCTTATGCAGTAATGGTTTACTTCTACTGTTAATGAATAAGTTCTGAAGAGAAAAACAAGTGTTCCAAATGCAAACTATAAAGCTTGGTTTTTAGAGGGAAAGAGTTTGATAGTTTTTGGAGGAAGGTTTGCACAAATACAATCCTTTGTTAATCCTCCAACATATCCTTTGCTAATCCTCCAACACAGCTTTAATTTCTTCTAGTCCTCACCACATCAGATATGAAAATATTGCTGTGTTTTATGTCTTGGCATACTTTGTATCATTGACAAGTGTGAGAAGCATCAGATAGGAAATGCCATGGACAACTAGGGAAGATGATAGCAAAGATCATCTTTGAGAGATGTACATGGAGTACAAAGAATAGAAAGGAATCTCTTTTTTTTAATCCTTTGCAGGTCATGGTACAAAAAACATCTAGTTCCCACATTATGGAAGTACAGCTTTGAAAAGAGAAGTCATTCACTTACAAAAATCTTGTTTTCCATAGCCAGCTATTTCACACCGTGTATTGTCATGTAAGTAGAGGTTCTTCTCTGGCAAGCAGACTGTTCTGACATATTTGGATTCTACCGCACACTGTCCAGAAGTTGTTCTTATCCTTATCAAAGCTAAGAAACATGGCAGAGAAGATAAAGTAAGATTTGTAAAGGAAGTTTTTCCCCTCAAGTGCTCCGAGAGCTGGAGTATTGGGCACAGGTAATGGGAATAATTTCAATTACATTTAGTTCTGGTTATATATGTTTCCTCTCATTACTTTTGGAATGGCACTGGGTCATTATTTAGTAACAATAAAATTAATTTCCCAGTGGCAAACATCCCAATTTGAACTTCCTTCCTAGAAGGATAAGGATAGCTCAGGGACAATGCTTCTGAAAGTGTATATTCAGATGTTCTAAACTTCCTGGCTGGCTGGCTGTAGAGGGTGGCACCCACTTCCCTGCTGATGAGGGAGGCAGTTTATACTTTACTTCTCACCAGAAGGGCTTATGAAGCTGTTCTTTGATTCTTTGTCCTTAGTGAAAGGAATTTGGAAAGGATGTCAGAGTTCTAAGTGTCAAGTGCACAAAACAGACTTGCTACTCTTGCAAGTTGTAAAAACCAATTTCTGACTTTGTTGGTTTAGGGATAGGCTTGTGAAAGCCAGAAAGACTTAGGAAACTCTGGATTAATGCAGGACAACCTTTGTACCTGATATGGCATTCCCCTACTATATGATGAAACCTATGGTATGGGATCTCTGTAGACACAGAATAAGGTGGTAGAAATGGGATGCTGCCACCAGTGCTTATGGAAAAGCCATGCCTTGTACAGATCCAGAGATAGGACAGGCCTATAGCTGACTGTGTGCCTGGTAATGCATCTGACATGGGCTATAAACCAAATTTAGGCAAGTGGGAAAAATCTTGCTCTGCACAGGACTCATTCTCAGAAGCACCTAGATCCTCTTCCCCTTTATCTCATCTCTGGTTCTACTTGTTTTAGAAGATGTAAGCCACAATTACAGCCTTCAGCTATCCTCAGTGTTTTAAAGGCTCATATTGAGATGACACTTACCAATATCATTCTCATTTCCACCTGTGTCATCTGTAAAGTCAGGGTGAGAGATGATGTCATCAACCATGAATACTTGTTCCTTATCATCAGTAACATTCAGTACAGACTTTCCAAGGAAGACTTTGTAGATGGACCTGTTTTGTGGTTTTTTTGACCTGAGTGAGAATAAGATTAATGAAGACTACCAGTTTCTGAGAGTGAGGTCAACAGTTTAGATTCAGTCCTAGTTCTGTTTTGTGCTTACTTTAACGCTGACAAGAAAAAGCAAAAAGTAGTCAGCTTTGAAAGTTGCTCCAGTATTCTAAAGGAAAGCAACCTGATTTTCCACTTGAAGGGATTAAGATAAACATTCAGGCATTTTGAAGCTAGCTGCTACTAACGCCAGCCATCGGTGACGAGAATCTTCTGCAGGATGCCAGAAGGATCAGCTTTCCACAGGAAAAAACAAACACCTGTAAATGTATGGCTCAACAGCTCATCACCTTTCAGTACAACTTTTAAATTTTGGGAACAGCTAAAGTAGAATGAAACCCTGGCTCCAGTTTAGGATAAAATTGTTTAAATTGCATTATCCACCAAAATGTTTACATCTTGCTAGCTCATTCTGCTTGACTTGGACAAACAGAGGCTTAATATTTATAGCTGCTCTTCTTGTTCTGCTCAAAAGAAGATTCTTACTATGGTACATTTTGAAGGGCTGTTCAGTGAGCATCATGCAACAAAATCAGTTGAAAAAAGGTGCAAATAAGGAGGATGTGGAACTGTAAACTTACGGAGTATGAAAACAGTGTGCTGCTGTAAGTACCCAGCAAGGGTCAATGAGGCTGCCACCACACAGAAAATGGTCAACGCCCCTTATGTTTTGGAAGATGCCAGCTATCCAAGGCTGAGACTCAACATCTGCCTGGCTTCCACCAACAATCTTGAAGTACTTGCTGATGCTCCTTTGACCACATGCATGCCCTATGAAAGGAGAAATTTTGTTCAGATATTCTTTGTGCTATTAAAAAAAAAAAATCAGTTTTCTTGAAACTAATGTTACTTACCACACTTCTCTATGTTGCAGGGTGTTTCTTGAATGCTGAATCCCTTTTTGGTGTAGCACCAGGGCTTCTTCCTTCCATTCGGGTTTCTAGAAGATAAAGGAAGTGTTCTTTTCATAAAGGCAGCTTAAAAAAATGATACTTAGAATTCTAACTGTCCTGAAAAGGCCGAAAGTGTTCTGTTGCAAGATATGCCAGAGAAAATAATTAACTATTACTTTTGCATACTGGGAATTTTGCAGTATGATCAGCTTGGGTGGTAAGCAAGAATTCTAGGCACTTCAAAGAGTCATGTTCCAAATACTTGTACTCAAAAATTCATCTCTATAATATTCTGGGGTTTTTTTAGAAGAAAAAAAAAACAACAACCATGTATCATCACTTGGAGGCACTTCTGGGGCTGTGACAATAGAAGTCATCCCAGGAAGAGCAATGCTTTTCTTACCTGCAGTAGCTGTGTTTGCCCAGTCCGAGCGGCAAAGCATTTGTCAAGTGAGCATGGTAGTGACCCCTCCTGATTACTGATGGAAGGTCCCATGGCAGACATTCATCTTCTGTTGCCATTCCTCTGTAGTCCTCCCCATCCTTAGTATAGCATACGCTTTCAGTGTCTGAGAAAATTAATGTTTTGTTAGCAGCATGTTCTTGTTTATAATTGAGACTAAAATAATCTGTATGGATCCTTCTAATAAGAAAAAAGTTCATGCATTACACTTGAAAATATATGATGTAAAGTCTAGACTGATTACATATTCTTATTAAATTGTACTATATGAATTTTGAGCATCAAGTATCTTATACTTTAAAGCATGTATATTACTTCTAACAGTTTCAGCGTACTTCACAATATAACCAAATCTTCTTCTGCTTCTGAACACTCCCAAACAGATTCACTTTTTTCACCCCAAACTAAAACATTTGTGAGGTAGGCAACATTAGTGAGGAGGAAGGGACCAAAAAACAAAAAAGTTAGAGATCCTGATTTTGGGCCAATATTGAGTTATTTCTTCTCACTCAGTCTGTTAGCATCTGCTAAAGGATGTCCAGTTGTGTTTATGGGTAATACTTTCACTTGGCATTTCATATTCATGATTTGCCTATCTTTTTAGGTCTTTTCAATCAATTTAGTTAGTACTAAGGAAGATAGATGCTCTACCTAGTTCACAGTGAATCCCAGTGTATCCTTCTGGGCATATGCAACGTTTAATTCCGCTAAAGAGGTAATAGGTAATGCAGGTTCCTCCATTCAAACAATGACATTCTGCAAGTAAAAGACATCACTAATTAGAGGCAAAACATTTGAATTATGAAGTAAAGTGAAATGTAGTTGCAAACTACATTTTAGGTATTCAAGTATCACTAAGAGTCTTCCTTGTATGAAGACGTAATTGCAGGATAAAAGTTCTTTTTATGTTTAAATAGAACAGGCAGATATTTACCCTTGTGATCTGATCTGCGTCTATATGACAGCTTGAAGTGCTTCTTGATATAAACCTAAGGAAAAGAGAAAAGGATTTTAAGAAAACAGTTTATTGTATGTGATTTATCTTTTATGGGCCCAAGCTCTGTTCCCTACCATATACCTTCAACAGTTTAGGAGTTTATTTTTGCATGTAGTTAACAGCTGAACCTGCTTGGTGGAATCTGGATGTAAATGAAAACTGGAACTCTACTGAAGCAAAGCAGAATGGGGAAGAAAAAAAAACCATGTCAAACAAAAATCCCTCAGAAAAACCCCACCAAACTGGTCCACTGCATCAGGTCAACACTGCAGTTATTTTTGCTATAAGGACCTAAGCAGCTCTCAATAGCCAGCATCCCTGGAATGGGGAAGGGAACTTCTCCACCTCCACCTCTCAGCCACCAAGCAGCGCAGCAAAGATGCAATATTCTTTGACTGCCTCTGTCATTTTGGTGACCTTGGTGCTTCACTGTTGTGCCATGAAATAAAAGCCAGTAGATTTAGACAACAGATTCTTGCCCTGTACTTAAGGGCTTTTCTCTGCTTTGCAGGCTAGATATTTCTTTCTCCATGGAATTAAATAAGATTAGTCTTTTAGTGTACTTTTTCCAGAGGTCAAGTGGGCTTGTCCTAGGTAAAACAGTAATGGTAACAATATAATTCCATTATGTTATCTTAGGGTGGAGTAGAATCAGAAGAAAAACCAAAGGGTTCAAAAACATGTTTCTTGGAGTTGTATGTGCAGAGGTACATGTACATGGAAAGGCAGCAAAAAAGATAATTCAAGTCAAAAGCCTACTACACTGTCCGAAGCAGAAGTATAATCAAAACCAGAAGTGGTTCCAAGCATCCCCCCCCACTCCCCCTTATTTCAAAACTTACAGAATCTAGTCCTGTGACAAGCATGCCCAGGGTTACTGTGAAGAAGATGAGCAACTTCATGTTGTTAGTTAGCTTCTCACTTTGTTCCTTTTCTATCTGTATTATTTTGATTCTGAAAATAAAACAGGAACTTTGTGTCATGTTGTAGCTTGCAGTATCAGCTTTCTTGTTTCTATTATCTTCAGGTGGTTTCAGAAGAAGTCACAATACAATTGACAGAGAAATGAAGCATTAATTTGCTGTGGAATATTGACTTATTATTTCCACAAACTAAATTAGAGGCTATTGTTTGAAGCCTTTGGTTTTTTTTTGTACATTTAGCAATACAACCAGAGTTTTTTAGAGTTCAAATGAAGTAGAGAAAGGGAAACTGGGAAAATCCATACTCTGTTTCTGCAGTGTGGACTAACAGTCAGAAATTGGCAGGTATATTTAGTTGCTGTCCAACTATTTGTACCTATTGAACTGATTATTACTACCTTGCAACAAAAGCACTGAACATCCACATTTAGAGTATGAAAGGGAAAGCCCCTTTTTCATTACCTCTATAGTTGCTGACTGCATCTTGTTGATGCAAGGCACTTGCATAAGCTGGCCACCTCACTGAGTGCCTCTGACCACTACAAACTCTTGAAAGTCTGGTCTTGATGTTACCTCACTTATTTATGGTATTAGAGAGGCTTAGTACATATTCAGTCTTGATTTCTTATATACAGCTAGATATTGTTCCCAAGGATGCATAGCAATCTTCCCAAGAGTGACTTAAAATACTAGCTTGTAAAAACAATGGGGGAAGAGATCTATAGAGTACTAATATCTCCCCCCCCCCCTTTTTTTAATTGCAGTGCAAGTCACAGGATTTTTTTTAAGAAGTGTCCTCAGTTTTAGAAAACTGTAAAACCTGATTTTTAAGATTTCAGGGGAATCTTGGTTATATTTACATTAGCAAGCAGTGCAATGCAGCAGGAGAGCGTACACAGAACAGAGTTGGTGCTGAAGACCTGCTCCACTTTGCCTGCTTCAGAGGCTTCTACATCGCACTAGTTTTAGCTTGGTCCCACAGACTGAACACCTGCTGATATTTGGAGTGCATCTTCCACTTCAGTTTTATTCAGAAGAAATACAGTGCAGGTACTCTAAAGCCATGCAGCAGTGTCAACAGAGATCACTGGATTCATTTGAAAAAAAGCTGACATGATCGAAACCAAAATGCTAATGTAGATGTACCCTTTGCATTTAAAGCAGGTTTCATAATGCAAGAAAGCAAATCCTGCCTCAGGTACTTGGCCACACACACTTTTCAGATTCAGTTGAGATTTCAGCAGGTATGGTTTCTGTTAGACGTTATTCATATTAAGATAATTATTTTCAGCATATTTGTCATCTGTGCAAGTAATCTGTCACCACAAATAGCAATACTGCCGATTTCTTGTTAAAATTACGAGATACCGTAGCATGGTACAGATCTTCCCCACTGCTGAAGCACCACACCATAGAAGGTTAGTGAGGTTTTTTTTGTTTGGTTGGGTTTTTTTTAAATTTAAAGAGCACCCCCTTAATCCTGAGACCTGGCATTTTAACCCTGCAATCGTAACTCGGTTTTAAAGGCATCGCACTCACCAGCGCCGGAGCCCCCCGGAGAGGCGGCTGTTGATGCCGGGCGGGCGGGAGGTCAGAAGGAAGGGCAGGCGCCGGGCCCGGCTGCTGGCGGCGCAGCGCAGCGCGGCCGCTATAAAGGCCGGGCCGGGGCGGTGCCACTGCTGCCGCTGCCGCCGCCGCTTCTGCTGCCGCCCCGGGGCGGGTCCGTGCCCGCCCCCGCGACCTGCGAACGCCCCGGCGCTTGCCGCGCAGCGAGAGAGAGGTGCTGGAGTGACTCGGGGGGAAATTTTAAATGCTGCTTTGGAGTTTCGGGGGGTGTACGGTCAGGGGCAACAAACATCTGTGTTCGGAGTTAGATTTCTGTGAGGGTCTGCTCGGGTTCCCCGCGGCAGTCGGCAATTTTTTAGAGGTATTTAAAAAAAAAAAAAAGAGAATTGTGAGTGAGAAGAATGACTTGTGTTGAAACATGCCTAGAGATAGGAAGAAGTGTGGTGTATTTTATTCATATGGCGCTACCCATAATGGGAGAAGCACAGGTGATTTGTTAATTAATAGAGGATTAAATTGATCCAGGTGTGGGTCAAACACAGCCCACTGGGAGGGGGTATTGGGCCAGAAAGTGTGCTTGAGGCAGTGAATGAGTTTTCAGAGGGCAGAGAGCTGCCTCCAACTGGAACACAGGCTGTTTGGGATGAGTGGGGTGAATTCCTTATGCCAGCTGGAATCTATTAGGACATGGGGGTCACAGTAGCAGCTCGACTCAGCTTCTCCAAAGCTACTTACAGCTCCTTTGCCCCTAAGCAATCTTTTGCTTCTGAGCAATTGCTCCTGGTTTTCCCATGAACACCATCTTCCAAAGAAATACTCAAAGTGGAGTCATTTAATAAGATGTGTATGGAGATGTGAACTGACAAGACACCTATCTGAGAATGCAGGCCCCGCGAAATAGATAGTCTTTCCTAGCCCAGTCAAATGTGATATTTCATATTAAGTTGTGATGTTCTAGCAATGTAGTGAATAACAGCAAACCAGCACATAGTATTTGTGAGTATATTCATAGGGTTTGGCTTCAGGTAGTGCAGGTGACTAAGCTGAGGCAGGTCTCCATAGGCTGTGTAGTTGATGAAAAGCAGTTTCTTCAGAGACCAGGTTGGAGCAGGAGTTGACCTGAATTTGCCTCAAGAGGAATGTTTTCATAACTGGACAATTCAGAGCTTAAGGGGACCACCCTTCTATGTTTCAGACGTAACTTCACTGGTATGAGTATGGCTTAGCTTTCTTGTTCCCTCCTTGCCTTCTCTTTTTGTCAAGTCTGTGGTATAACCATACCTTTATTTAGGTACTGGCTGCTTACGTTCTCTATTTCTTTCTATTTACATCTTCAGGCTTACATCAGAACAGACCTCATATCTGCCGAAAGCACACTGAATTCACTTCACTGAATGGCAGGAACTGAGTCAAGAGAAACAGCTCAAGCTGGAAGTCCAAAAATGAACATGGGTAAGAAACAAATCTTTCTGAAATTCAGGAGAGTTACTTTTTCTCTCTCTCTGTGGTGGCTGAATATATCAACATCACAAAAATTAGATCTTCTAAGAAATAAGGCAGAAAATATTAAGGTAGAATCCCCATGGCACTCTTCATTTTAGAGGAGTGGCCATGGAGTAAACTTATCCTAGGGAATAAATTCCAAGGGGAAGGAAATAATCTAGGTTTTAAAAGTAGTCTGGAACTTTTACTCATTTAATGAATTTTAATACACCCACCTTACACATAATAAATGAAGAAATGGGTCATGGTTTGATGCAGCACAGAGAGCAGGCAAGGGGAAAGGTGTTGGGAAGACGAGGGTTCCTGGGAGCCATACAGCTCCTTTCCTTCCTTCTCGACAGTCCCAAGGAAGAGGTGCTAGGTCTTGGTGGCTTTCTCAAACTCTCTTTCTGGAAAAGAATCAACCCTAGAGCACCTGGGTTTCCTCTTTCACATTTGTTGTTCCCTGAGAGGTGCTGTAGAAGTGTGAGCAGTTACCTTCTCCCTCTGACCAAGCTGTGTAGGTGTCCCTTCTTGCTCACTTCCCAGCTAAAACCTCAAGGTTCATACTTGTTTTCCAGGCCCAAAGACAAAAACTTTTGTTGTCTTCACTCTGACACAAGGTACAGCAAGATTCATAGAATTATAGAATGGTTTGGGTTGGGAGAGACCTGTAAAGTTCATCCAGTCCAACCCCCCTGAATTCCCTTTTACTACCATTTGTTGTATACAAATTTGTTTGTTTTACAGAAATACTGTATTGTTTTATTCTCAATGATAAAATTTATCTAAAAGGCCACCAGGAGAAGTGACCTGGGCCGTGATGTTGCTTGGTTTGTATCAGACTGGTAAGAGTTACTGATCAGGAACTGCCGTACTTGCAGTACTCCTTTAGCACCATCAAATTCCTTTGGTCTGAATATTTGCACCTAGATAGGTGAATGGATTCTAGTTGAATGATTGAACTGAAACTGTGGTTTAGCAGAGAGATATCCAAGCTAGCTGCAAATGAGTTTGCTTTAGTACTGCAAGTAATCTCACAGCAAACAAGGCTGCATGATCTTTATGAGCATTAAGTGACTCTTAGGGAAGCAGAAATGGATGAGATGATTTCCAGTGCCTGAGCTCACTGAGCTGGCTGATGGCTGGCACAAGAAGATCTGAAGTGAGCTTGCAGCTGAAATAAACCCTTGAACCCTTATTATGTGCCTTGCCTTAAGGCAGAGACTTTGGAAAATCTGTAGGCTGGCAGTTCTGTCAGGATCTCCACCTGATCTCAAAGCTGCCCGCACAGTTAGGAAATGCACAGACCCATGGAGTGCAAGGGGTGAAACAGGACCAGTTCTGCTACCAAGGGACTTTTGGTAGCTACATGGTCAGGATTTGTTAGTTACTACCTGTCTCAGGTGTTTAGAAGAGCCCTGTTACAAGCCATGGTATCCTTCCAGAATAAGGTCCTTGTAACTGAAAATCAATGCTTTTTGGGAAGAACAGTGAACAAAATTAAATGTGTACTGAAAGTCTCTCAATGGAAGTTACACACCTAGTAGACACTGATTAATGACAAGCCATGTATGTGGCTTAAGAGAAATTACTGTACGGACCCATGAACAGGTTTTATGTTTTGAGAGACATACTCTGTTTTCCACTGTTTAGTAATTTTTCCTTATGCATGTCTGTTGTTTCATGACTTTGGTTTCTTATCTGAATTTGCCAGAGGTATGGGCAGGATGGAAGGGGGGGAAGACATCTGAAAAAAAGAGAGGTGCTACAGGAAGTGGCATGGGTGGCTTTGCAGAAAACACTTTACCTGCTTAGCAGGAGTACTGCATCTAAACAAGAAAATGCAATTCACAAAATCTAAAGTAATTCTCTCATTTACACAGTCAGGGCTGTAATAATAGGGCTTTTTATATTTCTCTTGTCTGAACCTGGATTATAGCAAAAAGCAAAGACAATATATACAGGTATTACCAGCTGTTTATATGATCCAAGTCTGCAAACCAATTGCATTTGTATAGTGTTTCTCTCCAACAGAGGTCAGATGCAGTGGATCCAACCCTGAAGAGCTCGGGGGATCAGAGCCACAGCCAGGTAGTTCTTAGTTCACTGTGCTTCTGTGATTTAGTTTTCAGTTGCTGAAAAAATCTTGCTGATTCTTTTAATTTGTAGTTGAAGTAACTTGAATGTTTCAGACTAATCAGCCAGCCTGACTTAGCGAATTTAGAAAAAATAACATTCCATTCTGACTAGATGAGGACACTGACCCTCTTAAAGAAATACAGGGGTTTTATCTCATGGTGGTGCACTGAAAGAGATTGTGAGGTTCACATGGTTTTGCAGAAGTTGCCAGGGTGGAGGTATTATTAGTTTCAGTGTTCATTTTCACAGCTGATGATAAAATATTAAAACAAAGGAAAAATACCATCTATCACACATTGGTTCTGGTGGTCTGTCAGTAACTCCAAAAGGATAGAACTCACAGAGTTAAAATAACCATGTAAATATTAATAAGAAGAACTGCAACAGGAGTGCTGTTATATCAGGAAAAAATTCCCATACTGTGGTACCCTAATGTTCCACACTTGTTTTCTCAGTCAGGGACACTCACGAGCCTAACAGGAATCTCCACATGCTTAAAATTACAACCATGCTCAGAAATCTGCCCCAATTCTGAAATCCTGGCTCTGTGAGAGGGCACTTTTGCAAGCCCCTGCTGCAGGTAATGGAGCTCAGTGCTGGGGAGCAGTCCCTTCTGCTCAAGGCACTTTGAGGGTCAGTGCTCAGATACAGCTGAGGCTTTATATTGCCTTAAGTCTGGTGGTTGCGTGGAGCACTTTCTGGATTGTATCACAAGTAAGTAATACCAGAATTAGTCCTTTGACTAGTAAAATATCTGTTTTGCCAACATGGCTTTCTGTGAAATAGAAAAATCATTTGCAAGCCCTTTCTACTCGTGGTACATCAGGAATGAAGAGATCTAAATTTGTATACGAGCAGTGGCGTGTGCCTGAACCTCTGTCATCTCATGTAAAAGAGCCCTCACATTCAGTATTTAGTTAGTGATTAAAAGCCAAGAAAACACCTAGATCCTGACCTGTCAGCTCCATAATGAGGTTGTTGCTGCTTTAAAAGAAAACAGATTTTAACTGAATTAAGTAGCTCCAGCTATATTTACAACTGCTTTGTGTATTGGAATGCTGCTTTGAAATCCAACAGTATTGGGCAACAGTAAATTCTGGATTATGGCAGAAAGGGTTTCAAGGTAGTCATAAAATTTATTACAAGTTTAAGGTAAATGTTCCAGTATAAAGTAGTTTTAGAATATCATAGCTTCACCTTACAAAATACGGCCAATTTTACAGTAAAGCATTTAGTATTCTCCCTTTCATATTGGCCAAGTTAATTTTTTAATCAGTTTTCTTCTAGCTCTTGAGATAATAACAGGGATGACTGAATAAATCAATAGATGTTTAAGTGTAAACTCATAGATTTCAAATATCACATTATCACCATTCATTAAGTTAAAAATGTACAGCTTGTTTTTTAGTGTAATTCTCTCAAATTACAGCTTGAGTCTCAGGAATTTCCAGAGTAGCTGATTTTAAGTTGAATGTGATTCATGAAAATTCTTGTACTTTAATGACTCTTGATTACTTGTCAGTTGTTTGTGGTTGGAATCTGAAGCAAATGATGATCTCATTTCCTCTAGGTATAATTCAGCTACTCAGGTTTCTTTGTTTATTTTAAATTTTGTTCCTTTTTCTTGCTGCCCACTTTTTTTCTCTTATCTGTGTTATCTATGTCGGTAGAAGTCGCAGAGCCTTTCAGTTGAGGGCCACTGGACTCTCTCCGGATGCTTATTGACGCTACTTGTTGCTTTGTGGGCAGTAGGAGTAGCCAGCCTTTATCTCTGAGCTAAGACAGTAATAGAAAAACTTGCAAACTTGCTGCAGTCACAACAAGCAACCAACCACTGTTGGCTCAGCTATTTTATTACACTAGGACAGAATGTGGTTGAAGCTTTAAAAGAATACAATCCCTCTCAAGCACAGTTTTGCTGGATACTCTAGCTGCATTCTTCAAAGTGACTGACTGTGCTAGAAGTTGACTCTGGGTACAGGCTGAGCACCTGTGAAATCCCCTGTCACTGGGCCCATTTCAGTCATGCATAGAAAGCGGCTACTTGACAAATGTTCTTTTTTTGTATACAATGTTTTGTTGTTTCAGTGAGCTGTCCGGATACGGATATTTTTTTGAACAACAATGATCACATCTGAGGATTTCTTCATCAGCTTGATGTGCATCTGCTTTTAAACTTCGTTTTGTGTCTCATTTCACATTTATAAGACTCCATTTATTGTGAAAATCACCAATCTCTTTGATGTTTGTTGAAATTGCTCGGTTGAGACAGCTAATATCTGAAGCGAAGATTAGTCTGAGCTACCAATGTTGCATCCATGTCCTAAATAGCTTAAAGTTATGTTTGCATGTAGGTATAGGCCTATCTTTAGTTTCTAGTTGCTGGTAAGACTGAGGGAAACCTGTAAAAGAAGACTTCTGAGTCTGAAGCTAGAAGGCAAAAAGGAAATACAGAGTGTTTTAGGGATTAAGCCATGCTTCTTTTGGTGATTTTAAATTCTGAAGTGGGATATTTTTCAAGGGAGTCCTCTGTCTGCCTGATCTGGAATAGCACATTGAAATCTAACATTGGAAATTTACAGAAACAGCTGGCTTGGACAATTATTCCTGTGGTGCATAGGTCAATCAGGTTCACGTTCCACAGGAAAACCAACAAACTGAGAGCGTGACAGTTAGCAGACTTCTGGAGAAAAAAGATTTGCTAAAAACTGGGAAGAAAGCAAATTTGGTGGGATGAGCTCTGCATGCTGTATCCCAGTGATAGTGTATCCATGGGAGCAGCGTATCTTAATCCCCTGTGCAATACAGCCCAGGCAAGCTACTCATCCCTGTGAGAGGCTGCTTGGAAGATCATTTAGGATTCCACTCCTTCCTCCCCGTCTTTGGCTTTCCTACTCGTGAGGGAATATAAATGCCTAAACTAACATAGACAGTTCCTACCTACAGGGAAGGAAGTGGTGATTTTACACCATTGGTCTTTGCCCTGCCGAGCAAGGACTAATACCATAACAGGTGTCTTAGTGGAGAGACAATTAGTTGTTCCTGCTCTCTGCAGGGTGTGACACCACCTGCTCTTATCAGTTTGGCCTCCAGGGAGAAAACAGCATGTTGTGTGGGTCTCACACCTCTCTGGTGGAATCTAGGGGTGCAGGGTCAGCGACAGGGAGCCCTGTCTGCCCAGACAGTGGCAGCTGAGCTGGGTGTGTCCCTTGCTGCTCACCGGAGATGCAGATCGCTTGCGGCCGTGGTAGAGAATTATGCTACAATCCTTAAATGCAGGATTGTTTTGACTGTAAATATTCAGGCACCATAATGGTGGGGCAGCAGTATAAATTTCTAAAGTATTAATTATCTAAATAAATACAAGCTACAAATAAATAACTCTGTACTCATAACATTAATGACATTAGTCATGGACTGTTCTATGAAATACTGAAAAAGCTCTGAATTAAAAAGACACCCCTGTGAACTTAAACCTGAAGGAAAAGGACACTAAATGCAGAAAGGCAGGAGTGCAGAGAGCCCATAGGACAATACTGCCTGGTGTGTCAGGCAAAGTCTCAATATACTTGCAAATGGATAGGTGTTGAGCTGTGAAGAGGAAAAAGAGGTTTAAGAAGAAAAAATAAGTTGCTTCCTGGGTGCTGTTGAACAACAGCATTTTTCCTGTATAAGATCATAAAGAAACTGTGCTGAGAAGAAAGGGGAAACAGAACTAACTTGGGTGCTCTAATAATAGCGGGTATCTTGGGTGCTCTAATAATAGTGCTTAATCTTTTCTCCCCCTCCCACTCCTTCGGATGTTTTGGCTGTGGCCTTCCTTTTTTTTCTAGTTAGCTTCCTGTAACTTATTTCTAGTATAGACACTGTACTACTTTCCCTAATCTTTGTTTGCTGATTGTTTTTCAAAGTTTATAGAGTTTAAGTAAACACATCTCTAAAGAAAGTTGTGCTTGCTCTCCTGCAGGACCTTTAACACCTATCCTGTCTATGGCAATTGCAGCTTTTATTGATGGACAAAGAGGACCCCAAAAAAAAATTATAGAGCCTTCTTGTATATGATAAGCAAAAACGAAAAAAAACTTTTAAAATTACTTTTTGTTTGCAAAGTGAGCCTTTTTTCATCCTTGTGCAAAGTCTCCCAGAGGAAGGTTCTGGTGTATAGTAACTTATCATCAGTACCACCAACGGTATTCCTACCAGAAAGCAGAAATACTTTCTGTCTCCCTCTGTGTCCATGGATATTTTTTTTTTGTGGCAATACTGACCACTTGTGCCATCCTGTGATTTTGGTTAGAACTCTTGGAAATTACAGTATTTTATTTCTTCTGAAATGCATGTGTTTTTTGAGTAAAATATCTCAAATTGAGATACTACAAACTCTTCCTCATTGAAAGTTTATGAAACAGCTTTGGAGTGCATCTTCCCTTTGTTCCCCAAGAGATGTCAGGAGTACACTCACTTGTATCTAGGGACCAAGCAGTGAGTGAGACAGGCATTTACAGGGGAGATAAAGAAGGCAAGGTATAGAGCAGAGTCCATGCTAATAAATCTGTAAGGATCAGTATCTTGGGCTGCACGCTAGTACTGTTGTAGTCATGACCAGAAAGGCAGGATGAAAGGTGTCCAGGAGTGAGGCAGTGTTTAATTTTATTTGCCTTTCAGAAACCACCGTGGTTTAGCCAGGAGTAGGAAAAAAAGAAATGTTATTAAGTAAGCAATTGTCAGAAATGGAAGGAGAACACAGTATCAAATGAAGGTTGTGCTGGAAAAGGTTGAAAGTCACTTATCTGTGGACTTAATATCTGAAAAGTTAGTAAGTGGACAGTGGAGGCTGGCCACACAGGTTATTCAGGAGGAGTCAGTATCTGAAAGATGAATGCAAGAGGATAGACCTAGAGGGCATAGGTTATGAGGTGTTCTGACAGTGAAAACAAATTATGTATGGTTGACTCAATGAAGAACAGGCGGATGATACAGGATGACTTGATCACAGAGAATTCTGTTAGAGAAGCCTTTGCAGGAACTTTTCTAAGTGCAGACAAGAGAAGTGAAATTGGATTTGTCAAGGCTTCTGGCACACAGAAAGTTTGTACTGCTTTCAACGATAGAGAAAAAAGGTGGAGGACAGTGGTTTTGGACCCAAAAGGACCAGGAGATGGAGCCCTGTCATAACTGAGTTTGATCTTAGGAAAGGTCTTTCAAAAGGTGATACCAGACAGATGTGGAAATTTACTTTTCAAGAGTGAGTGAGGTTTACAGTGGAGGTGTAACATCACTAACATAGAGATGGCAAATTAGCTTGTGTTTACAAATGAGATATAAAATGAGCTAAAAAAAGGAACCAAAAGAGACATGTGTTGACTTACAAGAGTACAAAGAAAGGCAGTGAAGAAGAGAGCTGTGGAACATAGCCAGTGATGTGTAAAGGGAGTTCACAAGCCCAGGAGAACAAGGACAGAGCTCTGCTTCTGAGCAGTTCTGGGGAGGATAGCTTCTGCTCTATGCACAGGACAGAGGAAGACTGGAAAAAGCCTAAACTGGAGTTGGAGGAGAAACTCAACTGTTAAGTTGATATTTGGTGCCCTCTGAAGTGATAAATATATGAATTAGTTGAAGGTAGAAGAGAGGGATATTGTTAAGGTAAGACAGACTGTAGGCAGGAATTGGATTTTCCCTCCCAGCACCTGGTGATGAACATTCATGTTGTAGTCCAGTAGGAAAGCTTTTGCCAGCCTATGTGAATTCCCCTGAGATAAATGGAAATTTCTAATATAGTCTGTGTAACACAATTCATTATATGGAACTACTTCTATGAATAAGCATTACTCAGTGGGAATAAGGAACGTCAGGACGAATCCTAGGCCTATTGTATTGTGCTGCAATAAATATTACTTACAACTGTCTTATACTACACTGACTATTATCTAAAGGAAAAGCAGCTTAGAGAGATCCTTGTCTTCTGTTCGTTTCAATGGAATAGAATACCAAAATACCTGCTATACCAGAGACTCAAACCCTCTTCTGAAATAGATATCTATAAGCTCAGTTACTCCTTAATATGTTTATGCTGATGTAATGATCAGAATTTGGCTTGTAATAGCTCATCACTTATCACTCAGTTTTCTTGTATCCACAGACCTGTATAAAAAGGCCCCTGTAGAACATCTGTTGCTATGGAACAGCTTTTCCTGGAAAGCCATCTAGTTACTCATTGTCTCTTGGGCCTCAAGGATCTCTCATTTATCTCTCTGCAGGGCCTCATTCTCCTCAGGAAAAAGAAGGGAATTAATCCTGCCCTAGGCCACCTTCTTCACTATAAAAGCTTTAAATTCATGCCTTAGGCTGAAAAGAGCCTGGAATCCCAATCTTTCCTTTCAGGTTAAGGGTAAAAAGTGTGTGCTTCTACTGCTGCCTCTTTTGTTAAGCTCCTGCTCTTAGCTGATAACTTGATATGAGTCTTAAGGGGGCAAGGGGTGTTTCTAGTGCAGGTGCTGAATGTCAGTTTTGCAATGGTTCTACAGAAGTTTGAGCTCATACCTCATAGGACCTGTTAAATGTTTTTAGGGTTGCTCCCATGGGATGTAAGGACATCAAATATCTACCTTAGACATTCTATCAAGTACCTGTGTTTTCATGTTTCCATGCTTAAATTTGATATGTGCATAAATTAAGCTCGTGATTATTTTTAAGCTAAATTGCAATAAGGGCAATGTAGTCTCCTAGGTTACTTGCTTGCTTCAGATAGTTCTAGGTGGTTATTGCTATTTCTCTGTCTTTTGTTCTTGCCACTGCATGATTCATATTGAAAGAGGAATCTATTTTGTCTTTGACAGTCTGGTGGTATATTAGGAGGTGATTCCACAATGGTATTCAGTGCCAGGTAGAGGAATTTGCTTTGATCCTCAAAGCATGTCACTACATAAACATAATTCCTGAAAGTGAGGTTCATTAAACTGACAGTGCTGCACAGTTATGGTTTCACAGCTCTCAGTTCTGGAGCTACATAATTTGGCACACTTGGACCTGTGTTTCTCCGCATTGCCTTCTATAGGCATGTTTGACATATTTTCCCCAGCTGTGATAAGATTTGAGAAGACTGACTCCTCAAAAAAAAAAAGTAGAAAAAGAGGAAAGAAAAAATCATTTAAGGAACATAAAGAAACCACAGTTTGAGCATGTGACATTAAAGTCTGTGCAAGCATATATATGAAGTATTGAAACAGTTTGTGTAAGTAACTTCAAACTAGAAACAGACAGACTTGGCTTTAGGTATCTTCAAAAAACTATAAAAATAAGCGCTGACTAATACATATCTGTACAGTACAGGCATTTCAAAAGACAGAAGAAATATTATAACCTATGCTTTGGCTATTAATAAATGACATGGAAATTTTCCAATAATTTAATAAAAGTGAAAATAAGAATGGGTACCTGAGTACCTAGTGCAACTTCCATGTTGTGAGAGGGTTTTTTCTGATGTTAGAAGGACCAATGTTATTAGAGCCAGTAGAGTCCCAGGAGCTGTGACTCATCAGGGGCTCTGAAGCGCCTTTGATGTGACAGGTGGTTCTCTGAATACTGGTGTGAGATTTACCTCTCAAAGCAATAGCAACACTTGTTTTTAAAGAAGTCTTTCTGAAAAGAGAAGGAGCAGGAAAGCTGGAGGTCAACATCATATTTTCTTTTCACTTCTCAACAAAATAGAAGTGTTTATTGCTTATGAATACTGCTTATAAGCAGGTGATTAATGATAGGAGTGTGTCCTTATCTGATAATTTTGTCCCAAAGCCTCTGAATGGTAAATCTTACGCAATGACCAAAGGAAACCGTGAACTCGTGAGTTCTTGTTTAGTATTATTGCCACCTCACCTCTGCTGAAGCCTGTATTCCACAGCAAGGCATTGTGTTGGGCTCTTAAGATTCCTGAAGAGCAACATTGTGGCTATGAGAAATTCTACAATAAGGTACTTAGAAGCTGAAGTGTTGGGTATGTAGGGATATTATGAATGCTATGGATCTATTTGGGCTGCCTGCCTGCCTATGTAAGCTTAAAATTATACCCACTGTAAAAGATCCTAGTGCCTGGCACATGAAAAGCTGCTTTTGTCATCTGAGAATTTCTGATTTGAATTTTCAAGTTTCAGTGGTTCTTGTCTTCATCATTCAGGCACAGAACAAGAGGTCAGTGTTGTTACTCTATCAGCAAAATAATGTCCTACTTCCTTGTGCCCTAAACTTAAGAAGGAAATTTGAATGTGTTAGCATACATGGTTAGGCTAATACAGTTGTCTTCACATACCGCTACTCTCCTTTTGGACAATCTTCTTCAGGAATGTAGTTAATTGAGCCTTCAGACTAATTAAATCTTTGGTCACTCTGAGAATTAAAAGTGACTTAGTGCTTACTACCAATTAAAGCGGATACTTGCTGTGAAATACAGACTTCTTTGGCAGGCGTGTGAGTAGTCAAATGTATTTTAATTAAGCTCTCAAATCAGAATAGTTACAGCTGGGCTAACAATGAGAAATCTAAACAGAAGCATCTATTACTCCTGATTACAGCTGTAGTTCATGCATATTCCTGGTACTTGACAAACATTTTTATAAGCACCATTGGCCAAATGGAACTTGATAATGGAAATCATAGCAGGAGAGTCACACAACTGCAGAAGAGTGCCCAGGCTTGGCTGGGCTGCAGAAACAGCTCTGCTGTCCAATGTACAGCTGAAGTGGTTAGTGCTGGCATGCAAGCATGACCTCATGATAAACTCACTGATCCTCACCAGGAATTAACCATTTAATTACTTGCAGCCAACAGTCCATCACCAAGAGGAAGAAACTGCTGTCTTTCTTTTGCATATCATGAGGACATTTACCAGCATTATTGACTAGAGGCATAGCAATGAATTTATGAGCTGCAATGTGCAATATATCCACATGACATTACATGTGTAATTTCTGATAGTAATACCATATGAAATTCCCCCACTAGTAATTTATTTGGTTTTGAAATGTGTAATATTACAGTGACCTAAGAGTTGCTTGTTTTGTTTTTGTCTAAAAGTGTTGTACAGGCTAGGATGTGGAAATCCAACTCTATCAGAAAGTTTTAACTATCTTGACCTTCTGATCAGGGAAAAAATCATCCTGTTCAATAAGATATCAGTTCTGTGGTAATGAAGTGCTTTGCAAGTGCCATTGAAGAAGGATGCAAAAGAAGAGAAGCATAAAGATAGACATGCTTTCTGTTTTTTCATTTGAAAAAACTTAGTTTATCTTCTTAAGAAAAATGAATATTGTGTAACACATATGAAATGTTACTACATTTGAATAACCTCATTCAAAGTCAGTGGGATAGTATAGTGTACTTTGTTCAAATGCTACACAAACTGTGTATGTTCTGCGACTTTGTTGTCTTAATTTGTGAGGTTGATTCTCAGCTAACCAGCCAAGCACTCCTTCGAAATACTGCAGGCAGATACAGTCCTGCAGGAAGTGGTATTTGTGATTCAGTAAAAGGCACCTTGCCCGTTGAGTCAGGGTTGAGCCAGTGTCCGAATGCGTTTCTAGAGTGTGGAATATAAAACTAAAGCCCTGCGTGTTTATGGCCACTGGGAAATTCATTGAACTCTTTACAAGAACAAGGATATTAACCGCAACATCCCAGATTCCAGACAGCGATAATTACGACTTTCCCCCTCTTACTTCATTGGGAGAATTATTCTTCTCTTTTCCTTTAAGCTAATAGCTTTTTCCTGCACTAAGCTGGTCACCATCCTCTGGGCATGTTGGAAGGATGAGTGCCACAATTCAGATGCACAGTATGTTTTTCTGTGGGTACTGCTGGAAGTGCCAGGCTTGGCACTTGCAGTTTTGCAATCCCTTGACTTATTCCACTTGGAGACTGACTTTCCGAGAGACACAGTTACTGTAACCTGAGCTTTTTCAGCTGGTTCAAATTTGCAACTGAAGGGATGCATTGAGGCACTTGCAGTACATTTCCTCTCAGGACTCATGACCCAGTAGATGTGCACGAGTCAGTTCAGCCTTTTCTAAACCAAGTTTTAATTTATGGATAGGAATTAAAAAAAATCTCAGCAAAATTTAGGAAGATGCTCTGCACATTTAATCTTTCCTACTGGTTTTCACATATCCAGTACAGAATTGTTCATTTTTTAACCCCATTTTTATATAGAAAAAAACAACTTTACAATTTAAGAAAAATAAGTTCTCAAAACAGATGTCTGTCTTTCATCCACAAGCTAATGTGAAGGCGGCAACATCCGCTCCCTGGGGGCAGCAAATTTTGGTACCTGGGTTTACAAAGTAATACCAGAAGCTGCTGTGAAAGATCACAGCTTAAAATCCAAAGTTGTCCAACAGGCAGTGTAGGGACTGTGATCGTTATATTCAGCATTGGTGCAGCCTCACCTTGAATGCTTTGTGCAGTTCTGGGTACCACAATTTAAGAAGGTTGTGAAGGTCCTCAAATGCATCCAGAGGAGGGCAACAAAGCTGGTGAAAGGGCTGGAAAGAATGTCCTGTGAGGAGTGGCTAAGGACTTTGGGCTTGTCTAGTTTGGAGAAAAGTTGGAGAAAAGGAGGCTGAGGGGCAAACTCATTGCTCTCTGCAGTTTCCTGAGGAGGGGAAGCAAGGAGGGAGATGCTGGTGTCCAGGGATAGAACACATGGGAATGGTTCACAGCTGTGCCAGGCAGGTTTAGACTGGACATTAGGAAACTTTTCTTAAGAGGGTGCTCAAACCCTGGAACAGGCTTCCTAGAGAGGTGGTAGATGCTTGTGCCCGTCAGTGTTTAAGAAACATTTGGACAATGCCCTTAGCAACATGCTTAACTTTTGGTCAGCCCTAAATTGGTCAGGCACTTGGACTAGATGATCATTGTAGGTCCCTTCCAACTGAAATATTCTATTCTAGTCTTAGTCTAGTCTAGTCTCTCCTGGATGTTGTTGATGACATAGTGCTTTGAATTATAAATACTTTTCATGTTTAAGTATTCAAATAAATATTTTTATAATTTTCCTTGTTTTAATTTTTTGTGAATATGAAATAATATCTACATGCATTTGACTTAATTTTAGAGAAATTTTAGTAGGACTCTTGGTAATGCTTCTTTTGGACCTGCTAGCATTATTGTTAAAATCATGACTAGCTGTATATAAATGGTTCAAATTTTGTATCAGGAAGATGCATTTTGGACCATTTAGTTAACCCCTGTAATCTGTATGTAATGGTTAACTGATTTCTGGAGTTAGGGAACATATTAAACGTTAGGTAGTTCATTTAGCACGTGGATATAGGTGGAGTTTGTCATCGTGTGGGTATCTCCATTAGTGTTGAAAATATGTTTAAACTTTAGATGTGTCATCTTAGCAAGAACATGCAGTTCATCAAGGGTGATGCAGTAGCTACAACAGCAGAGAAAGGATCATAAGCATACAAAATTCAATTCCCTGGGTACGGTGGCACCAACTCTGAGCACCTGCTGGAGCAGGGCTTGCAGGTCCAAGCCCCTTTGTTCCTAAAGGAGTAAATGTTTCCATCAGAGTGAGGAATAGGATATTACGCAATGTGAGGAACAGTGGCAAGATTTCACTCTGAAATGCTATCAAGAAGTTGTCTTGATGTCATACAAAGAACGCTCTGATGATGCACAGCACACCAATTCATCCTGGTCTCTCCCCTTCCCCTTCCTTTATCTTTCCTCCACCCTCCAAACCAAAATTTTCCACTTGATCATGAAGGAAGTGAGGGATGCTACACCAGGAGACAAGCTAGAGGAAGGGCTGGGTCACTTAGTCAAGCAAAGGGGAGGAGAAGGAAACGGCCAGTGAAAAATAAGGTTCTAAATACAGGGCTTTGGACTAGAAATGTGTTGAAACACTTCTAAAGAAATGAGAAAGGGGGTAATATAGGCAAAGCAATTTAATCATAAGCAATTAGTAACAAGCTTTGAAAGCCTGTGGTCTTGTGTGAGACCAACTGCTGGCAACGTAGTATAGATCCCCAGTTCTCACTTGATTGAATCAGAAATGCCAATCATTTTGAAATTCCTGGTATCCCTTTACCCCACCATACACTCAGATATCAGCCTGCCAGTGTTGAAGCTCACTAGTTGAATGTAATTCTTTTTGATCGGCATACTTACTGATGTCTTCATCTGTCATATCCTGCCTGTTGCAGCACCTTTGTGGCTTCTCTATCCCCTTCAGATGTGATGATTTAGACTGTGTGCATTCTGGAAGTTTAAAAAATATGCAACAACAAAAGAAATACAATATTGGTGTATATCTCATGTGTATATTAGGCTCTGTTTATTTAAAAAAAAAACAAATAATTGTTGGTTTTCGTACTATGCAAACATAAGCCAATGTATTTCATGCTAGCCAATCCTAAGTTAAGCAATTTTTCATTCAATGTTTCAAATATTGATTGGTTTAAGTGTTGGTTTTAGGGTGTTCCTTCAACTAAGACATTTTCTACTTGTAGTTATGTGAACAGCTATAGAAGCCAAGCAATTTGTTTTTGAGTGTGCTGGGGTTTTGTGGATGTATTGCTCTCACTTTGTAATGGTGAAAAGCTTTAAGCGGTGCATACAATTAAAAACTTCAGAAAGCTGTTCAGTCAGAAATGCTGGTATTTTATGCCTGTATTGCTGAAGCATGGAAGCTCACAGAGTGCAGGTGATGAGTTGGGCTGGTTTGACAACACCTGGGGGATCACCAACAGTGGAGTTCCTTTGCAAGCACTCTGGCTTCCTGACAGATTCTGCTCTTAGGGACTGGCAAAAAATAGTAACTTTGTTATTTTGAGATTTTTATTATTTGTCTACCTCTTTGCTAGCCTTTGGAAAACTGTGAATATACAGATCATAGAATCATAGAGTCATAATGGTTTGGGTTGGAAGGAACCTTAAAGATCATCTAGTTCCAAACCCCCTGCTGTGGGCAGGGACACCTTCCACTAGACCAGGTTGCTCAAAGCCTCATATCATGCTGAAGCAGTTGCTCATTTCAAGTCGTGGGGAAGGGTTGGTAGTTGAAGACTTATCAGAAGGGTCTTACATTGCTAAATAATTAGGCAGCTCAGATCTCTTCTAACTTCAGCTTTACAGAGATATTTTTACAGCATATCAGTGAAAAACCATTGAGCAAGCAAAAGGCATTGTCCCTTCCTGTACTAAACAGGTACACGAATAATATTTGCTGCCACTTCCTGCACTCTGAGATTTCTGAGGTTCATGGGATCATGAATAGGCAAATTGTTACATATCTGATTAAGAATTGACAGGGCAGGCTTATTTCACCCTCTCCTTGAAACAGCACGTTGAAGATAAAATGGCAAAGGTGAGGTTTTTTTACTGCTTGAGCATTCAAGCATGTATCAGGGCTTATGGTGTATGAGCACTCACTGAGTTTTGCAAGATGAGTAGCTGGCACCACTCTTTGATGTTTATTTACTTTGCTCTTATACAACTCATTTGCTTACAGTGGAACCTTTGCTCTGTGCAGCCTGATCAGCAAGCAAAAGGTAGATGCTGTCTCATCTAAGTGTAAGAGTTTTAGCCAGGGTACACACAGCTCCGTGGGATGAAGATTAAGAGAATCTGAAGGTCAAATATCAAGGAGAAGACTATCTGTTACCCAAAAGTCTTTTTAGGTATATTGGGGCAACTTCCCCATTTCCTTCAGGCACATAAACAAGAACATCATGTTTAGTGGCAGCAGGAAGTTTCTGTTTATTTCACTTCCTGGGAATGTACTTTTCTTCATTCTTTCTTTCCTGTAGCAAACAAAGCTCTGCTAGCAGATTCTTCCCCAGTGGCTCTTCCTGGTGAGAAACGATTGTCAGCTCATTTTCTGAAAGCAGCTAATGGAGGTGGTTTGCAGGCACAGGGTAGCACCATTACGTTTTCACAGTTCCTTCTCCATCCATGAGATTTCTTTCTGACGTATGAGGCAGTAAGCATAATGAGCAGATGTAGACCTCTGTCATCCATATTACTTGTCATCTGTCTGAAGAGGCTCATACAGAAGCATCTTACCAGACTCTGCCTAACACATTTATTTGCCTTTCCCAATCTGCTGTGTGAAGAGGCCTGGGTTATTTAGTACGGGTCCTCCTTCTGCTATTTACAGCTGCCACAAAAAAAACCCTCAAAAAAACCCTGGTTTGATACGGCCCTTTGATTACTACCCACTGTTGGTCATGCAGGTTGGAAGAGATGAGGTTGTGGAGAGCAATTAAAGGGAGCTTCTGGGCACTGGGGCGATCAATTAGAGGATCGGGAGCACAGGTAGTGTTCTCCTCAGTGCCCGCAGTGGCAGGGATGAATACTGAGAGGACCAGGAGAACACACCTGATCAACACCTGGCTCAGAGGCTGGTGCCAGAGGTGCAATTTTGGTTTTTTTTGATCATGGGGAGGATTATGTGGCACCAGGCCTGCTAGCAACAGATGGAGTTCACCTGTCTCATTGTGGGGTGAGGATTCTGGCTTGTAAGCTGGCAGGGCTCATTGAGAGGGCTTTAAACTAGGTTCGAAGGGGGAAGGGGGAATTACCAGGCCCATTACAGACAAACCTAGGGGAGGCACGCTGAGGGTAGGAGTGGATTTGACAGTTCAGCTCAAGTGCATCTACACTAATGCACGCAGTGTGATCAACAAGCAAGAGGAGCTGGAGGCCATTGTGCAGCAGAACAGCTGTGACCTAGTGGCCATCACAGAAACATGGTGGGATGAGTCTCATAGCTGGAGTGCCGCACAGGATGGCTATAAGCTCTTCAGAAGGGATAGGCAAGGAAGGAGAGGAGGTGAGGTGGCTCTATATGTTAGGGAGTGTTTTGATTGTATAGAAATTGAGGATTGTGATGGTAAGTTTGAATGCTTATGGGTAAGAATGAGGGGAAAGGCCAACAAG
>WKFP01014123.1:319963-341994 GCA_011057875.1 Pterocles orientalis | reverse complement strand
GCAGCGGCGCCGGTGACCCGCCGGAGCCTCTCCGGGCTCACCCCGAACGCCCATCACCGCACAGCCCCGCTCCACCGCGCTCCTCACCTTATTTATTTTTTTTTTTTCCCAAAACAAGCAGCCGGTCCCCATGGTCGGTGTGAGCCCAGCGGCTCGCTGGGAGCCGCAGCCCAGCCGCCCTGAGCCGCAGCCGGCAGCTCGCTGCTCCGCATCCGCCTGTCCACGAACCCAGCGGCGGCTTTGCCAGGACCTTTTTGCAAAGTTAAAATATATCTCCCCAAGCTGCAACAATTTTCATACTTTTTGACCTCGGGGATTTACTTAGCGCGTTAAGTTCAAGGCTCAGAAGTCCAAGGCTATTACTCATGTAGGCGCTCCCACCACCACCACTTTTCACCACATATTTTATCATTTGACTTCCCGGCTTAAATTCATGTTATGGCAAATAATGGATGGTAATACTTTCCCCCTTCCCCATGTTAATTGTCTTGTCTGACAACCTCCGCATTTGAAATGATTTAAAGCAAACAACGGTGCAGCGGGAGCAGGAGACAAACCAGCACAAAACATCCGCAGGAGCCCGGCAGCTCCGGCTCTTCCCCCGCAAGTTGGGGGCTGGATCCGGGGGCAGGATCCAGAGCACAGCGAGCCCCCCAGAAAGCATGGCCCAGCTCTTGCTGGGGTCACTGGGGTGCTGCTGAGGCAGCTTCTCCCCAGCGCCCGCAGCCCCCGGGGTGCCACGCTCGGCCCTGCCCCAGCCCCTCCAGCTTCGCTGCCCGAAATACTGCTCTTCTGGAGGTGGCTGAGATGGGGAAACAAAGCAGAGTGCTATTTGCAAATTAAAAAAAGCAAGGTGTAGTTGATTAGCAAATTAATTATTTCAGTCCCCCCAGGATTTTATTGTTTTTCTAAGTTCTGTGGGCCTGTGTCATTTACTAATTTCACAGTCGTTGAACTTCCCTGGGAGTGAGAGTCAATCTCACCCACCCACCCAATGCGTCCACGCGAGCTGGTGTGGAGGCAGCGGGTCTGTCGGCAGTGTCGGAGGGAAGAACGCATCCAGACCCTTCCCCCTGCTCCTGCTGCGAGACTCTGGGCAAATTCTTTGTTTTTCTTGTTTCTGAAGGGTGGACAGTACCTTCCTACCCACGTCTTCCTGCTTAGAGAGGAGGAACTGCACAGACTTTCCTCTGCCGACCACTGTCCCTGGTTTCCCATGCGTGTACAGAAAAAGCGCTGCTGCGTTATTTGTCCCTTACAAGCAGCTGGACAAGAGGGTTCCCAATGGCAGAGGTTTTTGCCATCAGCAGAATGTCGGCTTTTGGTGTCTGACATCACCATCATGCCGAGCATTTGAGAAAAAGAATTGAAATCAAACCAAATAGGACTATCCCAGGGATAACCCACCTGCACTGGCGGGACACCAGCACTGCCCTCTGCCTACCTGCTGCAGACGCAGGCGCAGGTCTCAGTTTGGGGTGAGCAAACAGCATCACCTGGACCAGGTACCACAGCACCGCACACTCCCTTCCCCGCTGGTGGAAATGGATCCAGAGCTCCTGGCTGTGTTTATATCTGTCTGCTTCCGCCTGACCTCTGATTAAGCTGCTTCTATATATAGATTCTGTAATTTGATAGCAGGTTACTATATAATATCCTATGTCACACCCTATTTATACAGGATTCTATTTTAAGGCTTCTGACAGGACGCGGACGCTCCGGCTAGCGTGCCCTCCTTCCTCCCTGCTTCACCATACACCCACACATTGAGGCAGCCGGGTTTACGCAGTTTGAGCCCAACAAAGTTCCCAGGCGCTGGGTGCCTGCAGCTCAGCACGTGTTGCCTGCCTGGGCCAGGTGGGCAGGAGCCAGGTAACGGGCAGAGGCTGGGTGGGAGCCCAGGGCTCCATGTGCTCGCAGCTCCGGCACTGCGAGCGGGGGGCAATTAAAGAGGTCCCGGGCATGGCCGGACAGGGCTCGTTAGCCCTGCACAGCACCGCACTGCCCATCACACCTGAGCTGCTCACGGAGCGTCTGATTTCTGTGGGGTCACCACTGCACTGGCATGAAACTGGAGCACTGCAGGGCAGAGACGTGGCCAAACATTATTTTATAAAAAATGCATGTTTAAAACCCGTTACCTTCCCTCTCTTTGGACAGCAGTAGGTGATGTTCTGAGTTTGGCTGTACAGATGGACAGCGGATTGCAGCACTACAGCAGGGATACAGCACACACAGCCACAACCCATCACTCTGAAATGCATCAATACACCATTTGCAAGATGAAAAAAACCATTTTGTCCTAAAATGTGAAATTTCACTAGTCTCAATTTTTCCAGGAGAAGCCAGGGGCAGAGCTCAGTCCCCCTGTCCCCTGCTGCAGTCCGGGACAAGCCCCTGGCACAGGGCAGAGCCGCACACTGGCATTACCAGCAACCAATCCTCCACACTCAGAAACTCGCTTTAAAAACCCCAGACAGTTCTAAAAAAAAAAATTCCTCACCATCATTGTCCGTCATATTCCAGCTGGGCCCAGAGACCCCCCTGGAAGCACTGTGGGTGAGGCAGCGCGGGAGGGTACGGGGTGGGGAGCAGATGCTGGAGACACGCTGGACACGCAGCCCCGCGACGGCTTTATCATTGCAAAGCAGCAAAAACATCACGCGAGAGGCTGCTCACTCCTGGCTTTGTCATGCCACAGTCCGATCTGGGCTTTTTCCTGCTCGGTACTCCCAGCGCTGGGTTATTTGTCGAACTCCCGGCAGCAGGCTGTGAGCGTCGCACGGTACAACTCCTCACGTCAGCTGCTGGCAGCAACACGCACGCACGGTGCGACGCAACCAGCATCGCTGAGCAGCGGCTGGGAGACGTCACCCCGCTCCTCTCCTTCCTGACGGCCTCTCGTCAGTTGTTACTGAGTTTGTCACTCTCGAGTTACCCGGCACCGAGAGCTCGGTGTCAGCCAGGTCCCTGCGTGTCCCTCTCCTCTCTCTGTACCCACAGGCGAGTGGCTCCGGAGAGCAGAGGCCGGCACATCCAACCCCAGAGCAGCGTCATGGCGAAGGCACGGCAGCACAAACAAGCAAACGTGGTCCCAAATGGAGAGTCCCTGATTTATCCACGCTTCCTTCAGGAGCAGCCCCGAACCCTAGGGACGGGTTTATAGAGCGTGTTTCTCGTGCCCATGCAGTGACGCTGTTTTCACCGATAGCAATTACCTGAAGCTTTCTGTGCTGATCTGCCGCGTGCCGGGAGCGTGGCGATGTCGTGTGCATATGAAAATGGAAACTTCCCGAGATGTTCAGACTCGGAAACTCTTGAGTCTGCAGAATTCCCTGCCAGGGTGTTTTTTCCGTTGTTGAAATAAAATCTTCCTTGCTGTAATTAGTTACTGTAAGATTCCAGAATAAATGCTGTTAGAGAAACGTGTTGATGCTGATGGAGATGGCTGGTGAGGAGACATCGCTCCTAATGACGGACGATTGATTTCCTTGAGGGTGTGCCAATAAACAAAACTCATGGTCAAAATCTAGCGTGTTTATTCCACATGTGTTCCCAGATCAAATAAGTTACTCCAACCCCAGCAGGGTCTCCCTCTTCTCCCCTCTCCGAAATGTCCCGTTAACTCTTGCCGTGCTGGGCTGCTGATCCCAAGGTCGAGCACTTCCCACCCAGCACCTTCGATACTGAAACCCGTTGTCTCTGGTCCTGGCCTGACGGCCTGCCCGCTGCCACGCAGGGGGGTCCCAAAGGGTCCCTGAGCCTCTGCGAAGGAGCCTGGACATCTGTCCCCATCCCTGAGCTTTGCAGGGAGTCCCTGGGTGGATCCCCGAGTCCCGGATCAATGGCACATTCTCAGACCAACCTCACCCCACCCCAGATTTTACGTCAGTAGGCTGTTATCACTTGTAAACCCAGAGGAGCTGCCCCAAAGCTCGCAGAGCGTTTCGTTTCCATTCGCAGGGTCAGCGCACGGCGTCTGCAGCAGCTCTGTCCCCGTGGCACCTGTGCCCAAGGTGACACGCAGCGGGAGAGCGGAGCGAGACCGTCGCACCCCCGGTCTGGCAGTGCAGCACACACAACACGGCAGCGATGACACGTTCCTTTTAAATAAAGAAATCCCAAGACAGAAAATAAAAATAATCGACAACAGGAAGCCATTTGAAAACTCCACATCTTTTACTGCGCTTATTTGTTGCATCATTTTTTGTGTGTCTAAAAAATCAACTGCACTCCTGAGTTTTATATGAAAACAACAAAATATAGTTAAAACATCCCTGAAATGGTCATACAGCCAAAATATATGCATTAGGTGTTAAACCTCCTATCACAGAGCTCAGCTGGATTTTTTTTTTTAAATCTGCAAAATATAATTAAATTGGTGTTGGTAAAAAAAAAAAAAAAAAAAAAGTCCTGGAGCACCAGACAGAATACTAAGCAGACTTGCTATTTAGTCACAGAAGGACCTGAAATTTCTCTGAGGAAACATATTTTTCATTGAAAAATACTGAAAAAAATCTGTACAAAAGTTTTTCCTTGACATTTTCTTGGTTTAGAGGAAACAGGAGAGCAATTTTTCCCCATCACTTTCATAGTTTGTTATTTTTTCTTTCCTCTCTCTGCTCATCCCCACGAGTTTCCCCCAGGACGACCAGTCACAGCGAGAAAAAAGGGAGCGGGACGAACACGGCACCGGGAACCACCGTGAAACAAGGACACACCGCGAGGAGGAGAAATAACCAAAGTGCTTCTGTTTTGGATGCTTTCCAAATAAATACAAAAATGTTTTAATTCTACAAGTTGAGCAAGATAAGTCAGTTTTTAACGTTTTCTTTGTGAAGGTAAGGTTTCTTGTCTTTGATGAGACTCGATTTTTCAGCAAAATCTAAGTTTATGATCCTTAAGAGCTGCCGGGCTAGCCTGGAGCCAGCCAGACTGGGCGAGAGAGTGGACTGGGCGGGGAGGCTGGAGGGTCAGTCAGCCTGGACTGGGTGTCCTCTTTGCTCCCTGGAAGTCCCACGGGGACGTCCCCCTCCACCCAGACCCCCAGTGCCCAGCTCCCGCCGGGACACTGGTCCCCACCGAGACACGTAGCTGAGCCAGAAACCAAAACCTGAGCCTGCCAGTTGCTTTTGTCTGGGTTTTTCATGCCCTTCTGCCAGCCAAACATTGTGCCAAGGGGTCTGTCGCGTTTAAATACACGGGATTATCTATTACAATGCGTCAATATTTATGACACAGATTTCGCTTTAACTGCTTTCTAAATCACGGCAGAAATAATGGCCTTCCAACTGAGAGTCATATGCTGCAATCAACCAACAGAAAGTCAAGACTGTAATTTAAAGTATATATTAAAAAGTCCTTATGTGAACATTTTGTTTAAATTAAGAGATGGGACATGACTCAAACAATGAGGCCTCACCACAGATAATTTTTCCTAGCAAATCAGTCAAGGGTTTAGAGGAGGCTCAGGGGGTGCGAAGGCGCAATCTTGACCTCCCAAGCCTATAAATATTTTCTGTTGTCACATTACTCGAACAGAAGACTCTGCCCAGCCCGTGTGGTCTGTCTCTAAGCAGCACCTCGGAGGTTTCAGCGACGGGTGTTCGCTCACCCGGCGGGGCCGGCTCAGCGCGGGACACCGACCGGCGTCCTTGGGCTGCAGCCAACCTCCCCTGGGCAAAGCCACGCCGCCCTCTGCGCGGGCTCGCTCGCGCTCTCCAGCCCCGTCTGTCACATCCTGCCCGGCCCCAGCGCCCCGACACGCACCGGCTGCTCTGCCTCCAGTGCTGGCGGCTCCGCTCCGGCTCCCCGCGGCCGAGCTCCCTGCGACATCGCATAACTGTCCTTGCACACCCTGTCGTGCCGCAGTGTGCCACCGCTGCCGAACCCATGGGGAGACACCCAGCTCCCCACCACCACCTCGCCAGACTGCGCCGCGCACACACGGCCCCGTCCCGGAGCCCGGAGCCCTCCCTGCCCGCGGTGCCCTGCTGCCCTTTGCGCCACGGAGGTGCAAGTGCCGTGGCTGCGTGTGCAACCGCACAACCCCACAGCGAAGGGAGCAAAATCCAAGGTACATCATCCTCGGGATGGGGACACCAGAAGGACCTCGTGGGACTTCATCTCCGAGAACCTTCTCCCGGGGAGGGGCAGAGGTTTGCAGCCCAGTCCTGCATGGAGATCACGGGGCGTTTATGGGCTCGGTTCTCAGAGCAGACCCTGGTGTTCTGGTGTTTGTGAAGCCTCCTTTCAATAATTATCACGCTGTTACATTGGTGAGTTTCTTGACAAGTTATTAAATCATAATTTCTCATTTAAATGCCAGCTTTCGGCGTGCATGCCTGCTCAGGATAAGCTCATTTTCATTTTTATTAAACATCACCTATTAAACACAAGGAGAATTTTCTTAGGAATAACAGAAAACACCACAGGTGCCGTATTTCCCAGCTCATGTGGTAATGGTTTCAAATAACTCCCCAAACACAACCACAACAAGGGAATTGTTTCGTGGTTTAGGGGAGGACTGAGGTCTGCAAAGACCCTTTGCTGGATGTGCAGGTGCTGGCTGGCACCTTCCCTGTATTTCCCCTCCTCACCAGCCCTGGAGGTGACAAACGCCCCAGCTGCAGCTCTGCATCATGCCATAAAGCACCGCCACCTGTCAAAAGCACAGAGTGCTCGCAGAAAACCCCAGGAAAGCTCAGGATGCCCGAGCCAGGCATCACCATCCAAAGCACCCAACTCCCAGCGATGTTCCAGAGCCTCACGACGTGGCAGTCATCCCGCGGTGCCACCCAACACTGGGCTTTTCCAGCAGATGGCCAATTAATTATGCTCGTTTGGCGTTTCTAGTGCCTGGCCCTGGGCTGTGGACCCTGCGTTGCAGGAACGGTGGCAGCGGTGCTGCTGGATTCGTCCCCCCAGGGTCACCCTCCCCACCCTGAGGATTTACGGGGCGAGGGGACGTGTGTCTGTGGAGCTCCGGACTGAGCCTGCGGTGTACAGCACAAACCACGCAAAAATGGGGCGAGGCAGCTGTTTATCTGGAAATGGGAAAGAAAAGAATAACCCCACACTGGGCGAGGGGAGGTTCAAACACACCCCTCGGGATGCAGGGCTGTGTGCTGGGCTCAGCCCTTCTCTCTGGGCTGGACTTTGTGCTAAAATCTGGACTCACTCCGGGGCTGATGGGAACAGGAATTACCCATTTCCCCCAAATGATTTCCATCTCCAGACTATACGTTCTCTGTGATCAGACTGATTAGTTAAATAAATCATCCTTACCTGAAGATAATCCATTTACGCTTTTTAATTAAACACAATTATGACAATTTGTTCTGCTGCCTGCCAGATCGAATGTGCCATGGGAGCCGAGGGCAAGAAACTTTAGCAGCTGTGTTTACCCCCAGGCTAAAAAACAAGTAGAAAAGTACAGAAAGCACACCTTTTGATGATGGTGCTGAAGATTGGCTGGGGAAACAATAACATGGGGAGCCTGGGGAATTAGCTGAGATGCTCTCGGTGTCCTCTGAAGAGCCACGGGCTGCTCCTGCGCCACGCCTGAGCCAGAGCACGAGGCTGGTCCCCGTGGCTCCCCACGGGCACAGGTGGAGCTCGGGTTTGGGGCTGCATTACCCCCTGCCGAAGGCAAAGCCAGGACTAGGTGCAAATACGAACACAGCAGTTGTGTCCTTTTCACAGTCCAACAAGACAAGAAAACACGTCCCATTGACTCTGCCCAGGGCTTTTATTCAGATCAACTTTCCTTCAACTTGCTCACAGAGCGAGAGACAAAATCAGACCCGAGGAGCGAGCTTAAATAGATGTTAGAGACCTTGCAGTCGTGTGAAAGCCCTCTGCGGTCCCTCTCCCCTCCCGCCTGCTCAAGTTCAACTGCACGCGAGTGGCGCAGACTACGTGCTGTTTGTTTTGGGTTCAATGGCATCTCATTTACACGTGTTAATTGCAACTAATTGGCACTAATTGGATGAACAGGAAACCCTCTGGGAGCACTCATACCTTTAATTTGTAGTAAATATCATTAATTAACATATGCTAATTAGAGCCAATTAACATTGATTAAGGGTTGCCAGCTACTTGGAAAGTACAACTATCCATGTTGCATTAAGTCAGCACAAAATATGATGCACGCTTTAAGTACAAAAGAAGAGGCAAGCCAACACACGGCAGCATCTGGGCCGCGCGCTCGTTCGCTGGCTGGCTGGATGTGTGCCGCACGCGGGGCACGCCGAGCTTCCACAGCGCTCCCAGCACAACCCTCGCACCCTGCACCTCCTGCAGCCAAACCACAGCGAGGGGAACAGCACGCTCCCCACCACGTGCCATGCCTTGTGCCCACAGATGCGGCAGGAGAGAGAACGCATCTCCAAAAGGAGTTGTTGGTACCCAAAGCATGCAAAACCCAACAGCTCCAGGGAAGCTCAGCAGCTCTTCACTCGCAGGTCTGTTAAAGGGGATCTCTGGGCTTTAGAATAAAAGTTAAACCAGCACTTCTTCTGCCTGTGTCCATCGGGTGCTGACGGGTTTCTTGGGGGATTCAGCTGGGCTGCCAGGGCTGTGCCTGGGCTTGGCAGAACTCCCTGCGCGGGCTGGGGACGTTCCGGAGAGCTCAGCCCAAATATTTGTGCAGCCACTGAGCTGGATCCCCGCTCTGCGCAGTCCCAGGGGCAGGCAGGTGTGTGACAGCCTCGAGCCGCAGTAGCTTACAGCCGGACTTCTGCTGAGCGCAGCTATCGGATCCGGATCCGGCAAATACGGGTCACGGTGCTCCCGGGGTCTGCAAACAGCCCGGGGCCGCTCTGCGCGGAGCTCAGCCCTGCTCGCTGCCACAGGTATTTACCCAACAGAACCTGGAAGGTGTAAAATAACACGGCAAAGCTCCCACAGGGTGAAATCCCGCTGCTCCCAGGTCAGCTGGGTTTCTGGGTCCGGACACATCCTGGGATGAAGCTCTGTCGGCTCAGGCACCAGAAACACCGACGTTGGCAGCGTGCGGCACCACATGGGCACACACACACCGAACCACACACCCACCCAGCCCCAGCCGAGGGCACTGGAGCCAGCACATGCCCCAGACCCACCCCCAGACCCCCTGGGACGTTGGTGCTGGCACTGGCAGGCCTTGGGGAAGCGCTGGGGTGAGGGGCCTGTCCCGCACAGACCATTCTCCGCTAATTAACGAGCAAACACAAATAAGACAGTACCCGATAATGACATTTTCCTGAAGGCTCCAGGGATCACCAATGGGCCAGCACCCAAGCCCAGGGACCCCAGGGAACAGTGGAAATACTGGATTCATCCATCTGCTCCTACAGTTAGCGGAGACGAGCAACCTGGGGGTTCCGGACACGGCTGAGCCGGTCACAGGAGGCTGAAGTTCAAATATGTCTTGTTCCCCTGAAGCCTTTGCACTAAAATTGTCACCAACCCGTTTACTCTGCTGTTTGCCATTTTATCAGCTGATAAAGCAACGGCTTATCAGTTTGCATAGAAGGACAGAGAAGCGCAGTGCTTAATCTTAACGAACACCTGGGAGGAGACATGATTCGAGCTGACACCGGCTCTGTTTCCCCATTTACATGTTTCTAAAAGGATTAGCTTCCTACACTGAGAAAACAGAGGCTGGGGTTGAGACATCGCCGGGAGAAGATGCACTGCAGATGCCCGAATCTGGTTGTCTGGCTCCAAGCTGTGCTGTGTTGGCGCAGCGGGACGCAGGGGTGCCGGCGGAAGGGGCTGTGCGGCGGCGCGTCCGTGTGCTCCCCTTCCCCAGCTCCTGCAGGTGCCGATTGCGCAGGACGGGAGCACACGATTAGCTCTGCCTCTCATTGCAAACTGACCCTACAATCTGAGGACTGTAATTAAAACACAGTGTTTGAGGCCTCTTCCCAGCGAGCATTTTCACTATTTACGTCGCAGACTGCCCCGAGACAGGGTGAAGGCAGGAAAGGGATGGGGAAAGAGCCGCAGCCTCCGGCCAGACACAGAGAAGCCGGTGCTGGTGAAGCCGTGGTGCTCCCCGTCCTTTCTAAGCCTCCTGGTTCAGCCCGCGCTGAAACTCCCCGTTCACTGGGCATCATTTTTGGAACTGTTCAAAGCCTGTCCTCAGCCTGGACACAGAGCGGGGCCGACACAGAGCCTCAGGGAAAAACCAGGTTTGTGTGTGTGAAAATGAGCTGTAAAATTTCAGACAACTACAATCAGGGGGCATGTCTGAGAACCCGCAGATGTATTTTTTGTGAGTTTAATAAAAACATCTGTTGGAGAGGAGCATCCCTGACACGTCGAAAGCAGTATCAGAAAGCTGATGGGCTAAAAACCCCAACACCACACACATACAGCTATATAGACGGGCACACACCTGCCCCTCCGCGAGGATACGCTCGATACGCCGATAGGTCTGTTCCCCCTCTAATTACAGCGATCCCCCGACCCAGAGTTCCTAACCAGGGCTTTAAATCTGAGTTTACAGTATTTAGGAAGTATTGTCAATAATGTTTACAGTGAATTAATTACAGAAGTAATTTTAATTTATTTTCATTAATTCTAATCTTATTAAGCAATTAATTAAATCCAAATACAGGATGCGACATTGTTTGGTGGTTACACCCCGGTGAGCAAACAAGCAGCACAATCGCACTTCCAGCAAAGCAAACCCGCAGCCGGGGGGACCCGGGACACCAGCGCTTTGGTCCTGCCAAGGGCTGGATCTTTCCGGGGTGCTGTCTGCCTGCTGCTCCCCACCAGCCCGTCCCACTCCTGCCTCCTCGCCAGGCACCGCACGGGCAGGGAAACCCTCCCGGCATGCACTCAGAGGCAGCAACAGGGTATTTTTTTTCCCTTGGGGCTCCCCCAAACATGAAAAGCTTCATTCAAATGCCCCCCGAGGGCTCCCCGGTGCTGACCTGTTCCTGCTCCTCACCATCACCCGCACCAGGCACTGCCCACGGCGGGAGGTCAGGAGATCTGTACCAACTCGGTAAGAGAAATTCAGGATTATTTGACAACGTACGGAGCGCGGATCCCTTGGTGAAAAGAAACGAGTGGAAGGAATGACTTCGCCACTTGCAAATTCAAGATCTCTTTTTGTTTTATGACCGCCTTAGCATCCAGCCACACACGGATACAGCCCCCTTCAACAAACATTATGCACAGGATTTATTACAGATGTGTGCTATTTACTGGGGTTTATAGTGATATACAGTCTCTCTTCATCATCTGAGCAGTAAAGTATATTGTTCTGACCCTTCCACTCCCTCCATTTGCCTAAGACTCCAGCCACTTGATATTTTTCCAGTTCTGACATTTCAAACATGCCATGCCATATGTATTGCCACTTTCAGGTAATTATCACGTAAAATTAGGCTAGTCTTGTACATGAAACTAGCAATTAGCCAAGGATTGAAGGTCAAAGAGATCTCATTTATAGAGTCTCTAACAAAATGTTAAGTGTAAATGTGTGTCAGATGGTCCAGGATGCCGGATTATATGGGGTCATGACAACGGGGCTGAAGTGTCATCAAGCACGATGTAACCAGTCTGTTGGGCACAGCAGTACAATCTGCGACTTATCTCTTTCAGCCTTATCAGAACCTGCTCTAAATCTAGGACACGGCCTTAGCGGAGTTTCTGCAAAACCAGGAAAATGAACCGCAGCCCATTGTTTCCCCTGCGAGGACTCCCAAACGAGCTGTTCTCTATTACAGCGCTGTGCGTGACATTCCGGTCCCTGTCCTCCCGGGACATGTGTGCGCAAGCAGAGCAGGACCCTGCTGCTCCTGTTTCACTGAGGATTTTGCCCCGACCACGCGTGAGGAAGGGCAGGAAGGGCTGCGGTGGCAGGAGAAGGAGCGATGCCGGGTCCTGCGCGGATGCCGTGGGGCTGTCGCTCCCCCTCCAGCTCCAAAGGGCTCTGCTGGGGAGGGATCAGCTCCCAGCACCAACCCATCAACTCTTAATGTCATCAGAGTGGGGTCACCCAGCAGGGCCAACGGCATTCGGGACCTTAATCAGGCGCTAATTCACTTAGCCCTTGGGAAGACACTAATCCCCATTTTTGTGGATGCAGGGCCACATCCTGCAGGCACCCGGGAGGGCACAGTGAGGCTCCCAGGGACCCCGCAGAGCAGGATCAGACCCCCCCTGCCCATGCTGAGCACCGAGGGGTTCCCTGCCACCTCCACGAGTCCGTTCTGCGCAGAGAAGTCAGGGATGCTTTCATAGGTGTGCCGCTTTGAGCTATTTTCTTTAAGTGTTTGCAGCGGAAATCTCTCCCAACCCTGACCCCTCTGCTTTTCCCTCCCCAGTTTAACACTGCCCCACTTCCCAAGCGCACTCGTGAACAGAGACGGAGCACAAAGGCCAGGCCAGCAGCAGAGGCCGGTGCCGGGACCTTTGCTGAACGACACCTTCTCCTTCTCTGACACAGATGGCAACTGCACCCGGATCAGCTGTTAAAAAGCCTCCTCGCACACTTCGGTTTATTCTCACCTGTATAAATATTTCTCCTTTCTTCCCGCCACTATGAAAAGGAGAGAAATAATTAAAAAAAATATTTTCTTCAACAAGCCAATATGCTTTCCAGCGGGATATATCCTCGTCAGCCCTGCCAGCCACTCCAGGCCCTTGCTGCACATCACCCCCTCTCCAGCATTCAGCCCCCGTCCCCGTCACAAGCAGCCGTTCCCCTCTGCGCATCCCGCTGCACGTCGGCTGGGATCGCGGCAGATGCTCCTCACGCCTTTCTCAAGGCAGACGAAGCGGAGGGCTCGCAGCATTTTCCTTCCAAGTTTTCCTTCCCATCTCTTCCCCATCTCCCCGTTTCCCCCCGCCCTCTGGCTGCCTCTCCTCCCTCTCCCGCTCCGGTTCCAGCCGCGTCCCTCCGGCGCTGTGCCCTGACTACCAATGACGCTCTCAGCCCTGCTCTGTATTCCGGCGGGAGGCAGCGGTGGGGGCACGCCAGCCCTTCGCCTCCCGCGCAGGGCCGCAGAACGCTGCGAGAAGAGAGACGAACGACTTTCCCATTGCATCCGAACATGGCGCCAGCGCTTTGCTAATTGCAAACGAAGGAACCCACGGGCACGCTGCTCGGCCACGGGCTCGCCCCATCCCTCTCTCCCCTTCCAGCAGCGGGGATGCTCCCTGCGCCCACGCACCCGAGCCGATGGGGTTCTTGCAGATCCTGTGGTTTGCCATCCAGCCCCATCCCCGCTGGCAGAGCCACGCCAAGGACGGCCCCAAACTTCCCCGGCTCTTCCCTCGGTGCCCCGGCGCGTCACCTCCCTTTCCTCCTGGACGCCCAGGTCGCAGCGGCACTTAGCTAAATTATATAACTGCAAACACGGTGTGACAGCTTTATTTGTAATTATACTGCATTTAAAGGAACAAGATGAGCTTAATGAGTTAATAAAGTGGCTGCCTGTCAACGCGGGGGCTGCTGTGCAGAGGCTCCGGTCCCGGCGCAGGGCTCATGCATATGGAGGGTGCGGGAGGTGCCGCCGGCCATGGCAACGCGCAGGTAGCAGCCCGCGGCCAGCTGCCCCCGTCCCAGAAGACTTGTCTGAAGTGAAGACTTGTGAGAAGCGAGCATTTTGTCTCCGCACACTTGACAAAACAAAGACAACTCACTCCTCTGGTTTCATGCCACATTTTTTATTCATAAACAAGCTGTTGGCTGTAAAGACATGATAAAACTCGAGCTCAGAGGAGGCTGGCGAACATTTGAATGCAAATCCTCAGCTGCTACAAATCCATCCTATTATTCAGCTGATTTTTTCCCCCCCCCCCATTTTTGTCTTATGCTAAGCTAGGCCGGATCCTAACCAGAGATATGTGATAAACTCTGGTCAATGCAAAGAAAGGCACCGGCATAAAAATTTAAAAGCTTTCCTGGGAGAGGGGAGGCAGGCGGGCTCGGCGGGCGAGGGAGCACGAACAAAGGCCCCCGTGCTGCCGGGGGCTCTTCGGCGGCAGCCAAAGGTTTAGCTCTACACGCACAATATTGCCTGTTGTCATCTTTTTTTGCCCCGGTCAGGTAGCTTCCTCCCAGAGGGTGTGCGTGGGGCTAACGGCGCAGGCAGACGAGGCTGGGGGGCTGCTGGAGCCCCAGCCAGAGGTGAGAACAGCAGCAACCTCCCAGCAAAACCAGCAGATTCCCAGCCCCAGACAACAGGAATATCTCACAGGTGAAAAACCAGCTCAAAGACACAATATGAATTGTTTCTGTGAAATAGGAAAGGAACAGTACTTTAACATTTTCCATTTGCATCCCCAACCTTTCAGCGACGCACGCGCCACAGCGCTGCTCAGACCCTGCGCACACGCAAACCTCCGCTGCCGGGAGGGCTGAGTCCCTTTGGCCGGTGCTGCTGCCGGCCGCCACCGTGTATCTGGGCTGAGAAAATCAAGCTCCAGATCAGCGACGATGCTGGTGCTGCGCGGTGACCAGCGAGGCCGGCCCAGCAGCCAGCCCTGCCCAGGACCAGGGTCCGTAACCTCACCCCGACTTTGCTGAAACACATCTCAGCAGTGCCAGCAACGCGGCCAAGCTTCGCCCTTGGCCATAACAGAGGCAATTTCCGCAGGGAGAAGAAAAGTCGAGAGAAGATACAGTTCAGAGAGATGAGTTTTGCATGACAATTGGGAAATAAAGAAAATAAAAGTTAGTAGGAATTCATTTACATGAGAACGCAAATGGGAAAAAAAAAAGATTATTTCTTGCAGCCTCTATCTAACAGATTATTTTGAGAAGAAAATGCACTTGAGAGAGCGAGCAGGAGGCTGGGGGTCACTCAGGGCTGGGGTTTGCTGCTCTGGATCCTGACTGATAGAGATATTTGCATTTCCAGGGTAATTCTGCAGCACGAGGAAATCTGCTATCAGGGCGCTACAAGACACCGCGGACCCTCTGCAGAAGTGGAACAAGAAATCATTAAGCCCAATCCCTTTGCCTCCTTGCAAAACAAACACGACTGATGTCTTATCCCCAGCTGTGTTTCCAGAAACACCGAGCACCAACAGATTTCATTTTCGGGGTGCCCTGATGCCGGATACACTTGCTGTCTGTACGAGGCGGATGCTGAACTGCGGCTGAAATTGCAGCCAGGCAAAGGCCTCGTAGGAACCAAGTGACCCAACAAAAACAGCCCTTCATTCTCCGAGACAAATTACAAGGCGCAAACTCTGATTTTTATGAGTGCACTCATTATTTTTAAGCGTTCCAGCAGGTTTTTGTGAGTGTATGTTGCCCCGTGGGCCAGCGGCTAACTGAACCCCTGGAAGGGCCATTAGCCACGGCGGGGCCGGTACCTCGGGGAGGCGCGGGCTCCTCTTGCCGGCGGGCACAGCAAACCCCTCCTGTGCCGGCAGCGATGGGCAGACACCCTCCCGGCACCCATGGGGGGGTCCACACGAACAAACCCTGTTCCCCCTGCCTGTGAAGGCAGAAATCCCACTGATGGGAACGCTGGTGGGAAAGGCAAGGACGGGCGTGAATCTTGGAAAATGACGGGAGAGGAGAACACGGGTGGAGGCTTCTGCCAGCTCCTGCACGGCTGGAAGAGGCCCCGGTCAGGACATGCTTCGATGTGTGTTCAATCTTCAACCTGCCTTAAACCACAGCGCTGGGCCCCTCGCTGCTCCCCTTCCCGGGGTTCTTAAGGCGCCTCTTTGCACAAAGCGCCATCCACGCTCCCTGCCTGGCCAGGGACCGGTTCCTGCAGATGCTGAGGCCGGGCACAAGGACGGGGGAGCCACGCGATGGCCCCGTCCCCGCCGGGCACAGGCTGTGCCCCCTCCCCGCCGCGCTGGGCACAGCCCGGGTTCCTGGCGTTTGCGATCAATGCAGGGCCCCTGGTTGTGGACAAGAGGAGAGACTTAATTCTAATCTGTATTGACTGCTCGCTGCTTTGTCTGCCAATTTGCATCATGGACTTGTCTGAAACAATGATGTGGGCCTGGCAGGTTCTCTCACAGTAATCCATACCAGCGGGGCAGAATCTCCGAGCACTCGTTAACGTCCGTCCATACGAAATGCATGTTTAACTGCTGGAAAGACACCGACGTGCATCTGTCTCAATATTTATCCACCTTCATCTGTAATCTGCTGAAAGCCCAAGAACGCTTTCCATTTTGAGCAGCAGAAAGAGCCCACTTTATGCAGTGGAGAGTATTTCCAGAAGTTTTCATTCTAAAATATTTTGTCAGACTACCTCATGGCCAAGGAACAGGTCCATGGAGGTGGCTGCCCTGGGTGTCTGCTGATGGCGCAGGGATCGGGGGGCTTTCGGGCGAGCCCCTCGGCAGGACGGAGCCAGCGCGGGGATGAGCCGCAGAGCGGCCGCCCCTCCTGGCGCGGGATGGCAGCCCGGAGAAATACAAATATGTAAAATAATGTTTTCCCCAGCTACAGTTTTCATACTCCAGCGTGGAGAAATGGCCTGCTCATCCAGCAACCGTAGAAAATCTCAATTTCCCACATAAAAATATTAGTGGCTGGCTTAAAATATTAACATGTGGATCGCATTGCCCTCAGAAGCTGTGGGATCGGAGTTTAGCATCAGCAGTTAGACACAGATATGGAATTAAAAATGTAAGCAGTGGCTGTTCGGGCCTTATTACTGCAGCGGGGAGGCCCCGCAGGATGGACGGCGGACGGAGGAGCGCGACGTGGGGATGGGGTTTTGTGCCATGGCTTTCCCCTCCTGCTGCTCTTCCCCCCCCAGGTTACCCCCCAGGCAGCCTCTCATCCCCGCCGGGTGAGCCGGGTTTGCACGAAGCAGCACATGCTGTCTGGGGTGGTGGGGGCTTACGGTGAAGATGTACGAGATGAGGGTGCAGGGCACGGCCGGGGTGGTGGGGTGCTGCCCCGGCTCCTCTGGCGGTGATGGGGAGCCCCAGGACAGCCCCAGCACCGGGCACGGTTCTGGTCAATGTATCCCGCAAGTCCTGTGCCACCCGGGCACGTCCCGCATGGTCCCAATCCTCCTGCTCCAGCTCCTGGGGGTGACACCCCACGTTTTAGGGTGGCTCTAAGGACATACCCAGCTTTGGCCCGAAGCAAGCGGCTGCTTTCCAAAGGGCTGGGTGCATGGAGAGGGGCTGGGCACAGCCAGGGGGTCGGCATGTCCCTCTCCATCCCCCTGTGCCCGGGGACATTCCTGTCCCTCTGCATCCATCGCGTGGGGACCCAGCCCCGGACGTGGCGAGGCCTCTAGGGGCTACTGTAATACAAATAATGAATAATTACAGTGATAGTAAACGGGAAAACGACAGATATTCCACGAGCCCTGCTCACAACGACGCAGATAAAACCCCTCCCGAGGACAGAGCCCTCTCTCCCCGAAGGCTGGGGCTCGGCGGGTTTCCACGCCGGCTGCACGCACACGCCGGCACCCACGGACGCGCCGGAACCAGCCCGATGGGTGCCCCAGCCGAGCCGCCCGGGGAAGTTGGGAAGAGCAGAGTTTGGCAGAAGGTTAGCGTTGGAAACAAAAAACTGGGACTAAATTATTATTCCACCCGTAGCCTTCCCAAGGAAAATAGAAGCAGCAGATTGAGGCCTGTTTTCATATTTGATAGGGAAGCAGATAAATGGCAGGCAGCTTGCTCTGATAAGGCCTTGCTCTGGGCATAACCTCTTTCTCTGAAAGCCTCTTACTATGCATAGAGTCAGGCTATCTGTGCAGCTGCACCTTGACACAAATATATCTGCACCCAAGATGAACCAATTCCCCCAGAAATTACAGGAGGGGGATTGCATCTGGGGAAGGGGCCGCAGCCACTGCTTTGCCACCTTCTTTTTTTAACGATACTTTCCCCCCCTCCCCGAAGTAGCTTCTCAGACAAACATTTTCCCTGTCTTCTCCCCACGCACGGCTCTGTCCCCTGCGCCAGCACAGAGCCAAGCGGCGATGGGGACGCAGAGTTGGGGTGCCGCCGGCAGCCCCCGCAGCGCTGCTCCTGCGCCCCTTCCCTGGAAAAGGGCTTCACCCCTCCCGAGCAATCCCATACTTGGAAATCACCCCAAACGTTCCTTGTTTCGGAGGGAGCAGCAGCCGAGGTGACACCAGTACAAGCTGGGAGCTGCCAGGGTGTCAGAGGGCAGGAACAGACGCACGATGCTCTGCACAGAGGCTTCTCCCATCCCTGCCCTCTGCCCTCCGGCACGAGAAGAAATATCCTGAGCACCGCCAGCTCCCGAAAGAACCAGGGGAAACCAAACTAAAAGTTGGTTCAGATTTGGGAGAAAAGAAGCAGAGAGACCCGAGGAAGTGTCCAGGCTGAGTACTGAGCAGCTTCTGCCCAAACCCATATTAATTTCCAGCCGTTAATGGACACCAGTAGTGTCCCTGCTACCAACACCACTATATTATTTTTTTTTTAACCAGAAGGGATTGTAAATTACTTTCCCAGCTGCCCGGCCACTTTAAAGACTTTATCCTAATGTTCTGTTTTGCGGTGACACGAGCTCTATCATCATAAGAAGAACAAATCAGCAATCAGTCTGCGCGAGGCACCGCCACGGAGGGGGAACAGCCCCGAGTCAGAGCGAGAGGGAATCCTTTACAATGAAAGGCCCCGGGAGAGTCGGGACCCGGACCTCGTGATGATGATTGATGCTGGCACTGCAGAGACGCACCACACCTCCCCAGAAAATTAAAAGCCTATTTGGTACGGTACTAACAACACAGCACATTGATATTGTCTCATTACCCATCGGCACAGGGTCCTCGTCTGCCCATTTGCGTGGCATGAGGGGAAAAGCCCCACAGGGCAAACACTTCCCCCTTTTCTCCTCATCCAGCCCAGAACACGCTTGGAAAACCTGACAGTGAAGGTTGGGCAGACTCATAGCCCCTGTTCCCTTCCTTGCACATCACTGTTATTATTATTATTATCACCTGGATTTACGTCTCACCGAAAAGCCGGGGCTCTGCGGGGCTGGACGCTGCCTGCACACAGCTGTAGCCTTGGCGCAGCTCTCGGTCCCCGCAGCTGTCCCTTCTCCCAGCCTGCCACAGGGTGACACCGGCTCTGTGGATGCAGATCAGAGCTGGCCGTGCCAGCACCGGCGCTGAGCACCACGTGCCCAAACCTCCTCGGGGATTTGCGTGTGGCCAGAGGAAAGGACCAGGCGAGCAGGGGATGGAGCCGGGGGAGCACGGCGGGAGCGCCGGGGCAGGGACACGGGGCTGTTTGCAAGAGGGACAGATTTCATCTCAACACCGCAGTTGCCGAGGTACAACCGGCCCCGCTGCCAACTGTGAACGGCCGTCGGTAGAAAAGTGAAATATTAGAGCTTCGGGGTTTCCCAGCCCCCACTCCTCCCAAACTGGCATCTGTTCGGTGCTGGGCGGGAGCAGCAGATGCCTGGTTGCAGCTAATGACAGCAGTAGTCTGTTAACAGATGCCACGTATCTAGCAACAGCCTTTGTCTGATCAAAACACCGAGCGCTGGTTTAGCGGTGAAGGTAGCGGGGCCAAGGCTTTCACCTCCCCGCAGCCCGACGGCTCGGCTCCGAGCAGGAGCAGTGTCCTCGCTGCCGTCCCCTCCCTGGGTGCCGGCAGACGCAGCTCCGGGGGCTGGCTGCACTGGAGCACACGAACCTGCTCATCCCGCGCAGAGCACGGACCGGGCGATGCTCCAAGACGAGCTGCCCTGATTTCTAAACCCAGCGGAGGAGAGATGCAGGGAAAGCACCGACTGCAGCCGCCCGCTCCCCGCTGTCCCTGCCCTGTTCCCATCGGTGCCGGGATCCCGCAAACCTCCCCGGGCACTAACAGAGGAGAGCAAAGCCCCAGTCCTGCGCCCATGGGAGTCCCCAGGGCTGCGAACGGCTCTGGATCGGGTCCTGAGGGCACAGGCACAGACACTCATTTTCACGGCTCACTCCGTCAGCCTTCCCATTTCCACCTCCCGCCCCGCCAGAGATCGGGGCACTTTGCACATCCAGGGGTCCCTTCTCCTGCCCACGGGCTTCTGCCTCTGCCGGTGACATTAACAGCAGTGACGTGTCCGTATGCAGAGTAGAGGAGACCCCTAACTGCTGAACAAATCACATGTTTAAAATCAAACCTGGCTCTGGGAATGAGGAAAACTTCTGTGCTGCTTCAGAAAATATTTAAACAACAAGATTAATCCCCTTTCCTTCAAATTAGTTAATAAAAATTGATTTCTCTTGGTGCTGAATACTTGTTTTCACCAAAGCTACTTTTTAGGGGTACTTGCAACCTCCTAATATAAATAAAACTTAAGGCCTGGTCTGATTTTTTTGGTCTTTCCATGCCAAGATGAAAGTTTGTCCTCCCCGGGGTGTCCATGCTCTCCGTGGAGAGCCCGCTGCGAGTCCGCGTGTCACACAGGCCACTGCACAGGCGAGGAATCCAGATCCAGGCATCCAAAGCGCTCGATCTGGAGCTCAGCGTGACACAGACCTGCTCCAGCGCCTGCAGCACCTCTCGCCCCAGGAGACCCTTCCGGCCGCTCGCCCATTGCGCAGACGGAGAAGTCGAGGCAGAACCGGCCCCTTCCGCCCGCCCGCAGCCCGTGTCCTCTCCCCGTTGCTGCTTCCCTGGACTTCTCGCCCTGCCACACCAGCTAGGCAAGGACAACACGGCGAAGAACCAAATGCAGAGAGTTTTTAACCAACACACAGGAGCCTAAAGGATAATTAAATGACAAGAGTTATCAGCCCTCACGGGGCATTCCCATTGTATCACAGATTAAAAAATGTTTCCTTTCCAAAGGAAAAACAGTCGCCGATCTACCTTTCGCTGAATCTATTAGACAACTCATCTGAAACAAGTTTCACATTTTTTAATTCGACCAGCTGATCCAATCCCCTCCTTTTGATTTCCCCAGATGGCAGGAGCAGCTGGAATGGAAAATCCTTCCCCGCCAGCGCTGCAGCATCACCTGGCCAGCGCCAGACCGATGTGCTCGGCGCTTCGCCTGGTCCGATAAGGGAGGCAAGCGGAGAAGAGAGCGCTGTAAACAGTTCCAAATATTTTCCTTTTAAGCAATCAAACCAACCAACCACTCTCTTGCATTTTCAAGAGGCTTTAAACACAGATGTGTACTGCAACAGCCCCACGCTCGTGGATGCAAGCTGACGGCACGGGGCTGGTGCACAAGGAGGGGATTTGGCTCAGGGCTGTGTCAAACGAAGTCAGACCACAAAGAGGAGTCCACACGTCTCCACTAAAAGTTTTTCTACGGGAAACACAGTTTTTTGCTAAAAGGATCTGCATTCTGCAGTGTGTTTGCATTCAGTGTGAAAAGCAGCCCAGACACGACGGCAAACAGCCCGGCCCCTGCCCGGCCCCCCGTCACCTCTGGCTGAGCTGATCAAAGAATAAAATGAAAAGGGTGTCAGCGTTTGCCACGGCAAAGGTGGCATTTTGGCGTGTCCCGGCACAGCTGCCCGCAGCCGGTGCTGGTGCCCGTGTGCTGTGTCAGCCCCCCCCATGCACTGTGTATGCAATCAACTGTTTCCTCGGCATCGCCTATAAATGTGCATTTAATTGGGCACCTTTGCTCCCGCTCCCCCCGCTCCGCTCCGAGGGGCATCTGAATGCGAGGGGAACAGCCCCCGATCCAGCCGCCACCACGCCGGGGTCCCCCCTCCCCTCTCGCCGGGACCCACAAAGGAGAGGTCGCTCCCGTGTCAAGTGGGGTGTGGAGACCAGCTGAGGAGCTCGAGAGCTGAATTGTGCCAATTTGTGCAGCCAGCACCCGCTGAAAAAACTCCCGATCGGGAGGCATGAGCCGGCATATGGTGCCTCACTCAAGAGCCTGTCATTCAGGGGACCCGCAAGCGATGGCTCGCTCACCCTCCCTTTATGGCCTTTCTGCTCCCCTCCCGCGGGTCTGCGGAGGGGCCGGGAGGATGAGGAGCAGAGGGGCACGGCATCCCCGCTCCATCTGCACGCCCAGCCACCCGAGCGTGGTTGCTCTGTCTTTATCCCGCTTCCCCTCCTCTGAATTTCTCTGACAGCCTGGCAAATTA
>WKFP01014123.1:274963-314963 GCA_011057875.1 Pterocles orientalis | reverse complement strand
ATCGGGTGGGGAAGGTGTCCTCCAGGCTGACAGCTCGCTGCTGTCCCCAGGTCCCAGGCTAGGAAATACTCGCAGCTGAGTTTAAATTTTTTGGAAGTTTTGTTTTGCCTTACAAAAAAAGATCAAAATAATAACAGAGCAAAAAATTCATGAATTCCAATAACACTCAAATCTCCCCCAGATTAAGCTTCTTGCTGGCCTCAGCTGGAGCAGACACCAGTAAATCGGCACTGGGGAAACGCCTCGCTGATATCTTCTTATCCAGCATTTAGGAAGCAAAAGACAGAAGCAGTTAAAATCCAACTTTACACATGGCAGAGCCCTGCCAGGCTCCGGGGCTGGGACGAGCAGCCCGGCATCGCTCTACCACAGCACCGGCCACCCCAGCTCGACCCGCAGCATCTCTGCCATCGCGTTCGGCAGGGGGGTCAGCGGGTCCAGCCCCCGACAGCCGCTGCCACCCTCCCTTCAGTGCTGTTTTCCCTATTTATGCACTGGAATCACTCCCGCACCTCTGATGGAGGGGTTTGGACCCTTCTCCGAAGGCAGCGGGACGTCACCCCCAGGGCCATGGCCAAGCGGCACTGCAAGGAACGAGACCAGGCTCAGCCTAACGACACCATCCCACAGCGAAGCCCATGCAGATGGATCCCTGCGCAGAGTCCTTCTGGTTCTGCCGGGAGACCTGCCCACAGCCGGTCTCTGTGGGATGTCCCCAAGGCCACCCCCGTGTGAGCCCTCTGCCACGCCACCGCCAGCCAAGCCGGTTTGGGGTGTGTGGGCACACGCACGCGTGACGGAGCCGTACGGCACTCCGGTCATTGATCTGTGACTTCCAGACATCCGCCAGCTCAGTTGGAGCTACCGCTACGAGTGGGCTGACGGATGTCCAGAAATCCAGGCACGGGGCCAACGTCCACGAATTCTGGCTGGGCAAAACTTCCAGGCTGGGAAACCTGGACATATGGGAGCTCCCGCCCGTGCCATCGCGAGCCCTGAGCCAGGCGGGCGGCAGGACCGGGATGGGCAGGACACGGCGGGATCGGCAGGGCTGCGTCTATTTTCAGCTCTGTTTGTACCAGGAGGGGAACGTCCGTTCCGTAGCGTACGGTGGGTAAGGTGGTTTGGGGATTGATGAGAAGACATCAGTGCAGCACACAGACAAAGGTTACGTCACCATTACTCAACTTACTGGACGTTGTTAACACTAAAATCTCCAGGAGAGGCGTGTCCAGTCTGCGTGTGTGAGGTTTGATTCCTCTTGATTAGAACGGGCTCATTTCCTACCAAACTTGCAAGTAAAATTCCTCTGCCTCACTGAGGTGTTTTGCTCTCAAAGTATGACCCCAAAGTAGGTAAAATCACATCATCCCACCCTCTACCCCAAGCCCCACATGTGCTCGGAAACGATAATTTTGGGTAGAGGGCTGGGATGAGGGTAGAGGGCTGGGATGAGGCGCTTTCCCGGAAAACTCTTCCCCAAATGTCACCCGCCCTCGTGCATACGCACCAAGGGGCACAGCAAGGTCCCCCGGGACGGTGACCAGGGGCGCAGGGGACAGGGAGGTGCTGTGCCACGTGGATCATCTATCAGGGCCCGGACAACGCCTTTCAATGGGGATTTAATGATGATGAGCAGCAGACCCCGTCCTGCTTTTACGTCACCCCTGGGAGGCTGCGGAGAGACAGGCTTTCACGGCCGGCTTGCACTTTCCCTGACCCTTGAACCTCGGGGCCAGCACTTTTATGGGGATGAAGCGACACAGTTCCTGTAACCTGCCTCGGGGGTCCTGAAAAATTAGACTGAATCAAAGCAGAAAATGAGTTTTCATTTATCTTGTGATGATGCACGAGGTTACATGAAAGACAAATAGCTGCTTCTGACTCTTCCTTTATCATTGTCACTGCAATTAATAGGCTGTGGCCTTCGTTACTGTGTTAGTACTAAAGAGACCGCGGGCCCCGGGGGACGTTAACGAGAGGAGAAAAGCAGTCCAATCTTCCAAAAGTTCTGTCGTGTTGTGATATGCTAACCTGTTTCCAACTCGCTGCTGAAGCGCTGGTGACTCAGCCGGACGAGCAGAGCGCTGACGCTGCCCGAGCTCATCTGCCTCCTCCACCAGCCACGTCACCCGTCCCGCTCCCTGCAGCTGCGGTGGTGGCGAGGGACAGGGCGGGGGGACACGGGCAAAGGGTCTCTGAGGCTTGATGGCCTTCAAGAGCCCCCTGTGCCGCAGCGGCTGTCCCCAGGTTGGGTGGTCCCCGGCGGGCATCTAGGTCGATGTGCGAGTTGGGTGCTACCAGCGGGATGGTGGGAGTTCAAGTTCTCTTTCCGGGGCCGGCAGCCGTCCCCAAGGCAGGACTATTCCAGCAGGGGTGACACAAGCTGCCCTGGCAGTGCAGCCATCCCCAAGGCCCCCCAGCACTGCTGTCCCTCCCCACTGCAGACCCTGCTCCAAAATCCGCTGAGCGGCTCCCCAGGACCAGCCCCGGGACCTGTGCTCACACCTCGTCTGCAGAGGAGCCGCTTTGGCCCTCCCCTGCCGCTCCCTCCAGCTCCCCGGGGTGGGCTCTGGGACAGCTGGGCTGGGACCAGTAAGAACCAGTAATCACACCTGGAAGGAGTCAGAAAGCAGAGCAAGTCACTGGGGTTCGATGTGCAGAGCCAGCCTTCTCCCCTGCCCTCCATCCGAGACCTCAACACACTTGAAGCTTTTTGTACCATCCGAGACAAAGTTGGCTGTATAATTAGAAGCTTAAGAAAATCTACCCCGAATTTTCAGAAGACTTTGTGGGCTCCTGCTTACACTAATTCAGGGGTTCCCCATTCAAAGCTAACCGCACTGTAACCTGGTTTTGACCTTTATGATTAATTTTTGGTGCTAAAACCCTTCTAAAGGCTTTGGTGTAGCCCATTCGTATGTGATGGCGGCACTATTTAATTGGTGCTTTTTGAGGTTAATTGAAAAGGAATCCATGATTGCAAATCAAAATTAAGAGAATTTTGTAAGGATTACAGTTGTCCCGAAACAGGAGGGAGAAAAATGTTGATCTGGGAAAATGCAACTGCCAAACACGCCCTGTCCCGCAGCTGGGGTATCCCCCATCCTCAGCTCCCGCAAGGGGGAAAGGAGGGGCCGGGCAGGGGCTGGGCCAGAGCAGGAGGATGCTGTGGGTATAACGGCTCATTTTCATCTAAATGCAGTTAACATGCTCAGCGTCACTGGGGATAAATGGGATGCTTAAGGACACATGATGGCTAATCTCTGCTATGACATTTGTGGAGGAGGAGGAGGAATAATTTAGACGGAGGGTATTGTACTGCTCACCAGTTATCCCCTCTCTCCCATCATAAGTGGAACTAATTGTCACAAGGACAGCTGGGCACGCCGTTGGCACCTCCCGGCCAAGGGGCCTGAGACACCTCGCCGATGTTCTCCCACTCCCCTGCAGACGCGTTACTGACCCCGTTCTGCAGACGGAGAACTGAGGCACAGAGCACTGCGATACATTTGAGACGGTGCTGCAGAGCGTGGGAGCTCAAACTCCCGCTGCGTTTGCAGCCAAGAGAGCCAAAGGGGTGGAGAGTGGCCAGGCAGCTGGCACGGGCAGCGACACACGGGCAGGGGCAGGTACGGACCCCGCCGCTCGCCTGCCTGCCCAGACCCAGCACGGGTATTTCTGGGCTTGGACAGCAGGGCTCAGCCAAGAATCACTCGTGTTTCTAAAGTTAGAGACATTTTTTACACATACACATAGATGCACATTCTAGGCTTTGCACCTCTCATCCTGCTGAGGCTCTTTCAAGCCCCGATTTATTACCCTGCACTTGAAAAACATCACAAAATATCATCAGAATCAAGAAAAGCGAAAGATTTTCAGCTGATGTCCCACAGCCTTTGTTCAGCACAGACTTGGCAAAGCCCTGGCCCCGAGTCCCACTGCTCCCCGATGTCACTGCTATAGACAAATATTCCTTATGCCCATCATTGCAGCACGGGTTTGGGGAACCACAAAGTCATGAGTGTGAAACCATCCCTCCTCCCCAAGTCCCGACCCCTCTGAACTCCACAGCAGAACTCCCCCTGACGAAAGGAGCCAGGATTTCGCCCCTAGATGGCTCCAGGATATAAGTTGTTTCAGGCTATGCCGAAGGATGATTTGCAAATCTCAGCTCCCCGTCTGTCTCACAGCAGCGCCGAGGGTCTGGGGGTTTCCTACGGATGCTCGGGGTAGCTGGTATCCCTGTCCCAGAGTGCTGCCCGGTGCTGTGCACACTGCGATGCCCCTTGGCACAGCACAGAGCTCCCGGCAGCACGGCAAATACCTGAGGCCGCAGAAAAGACCCGGCAGGACTGGCAAGGGTCTGGGTGTTCGTAAGCTGCTCTCCTGAACACACGCCAAGACCTCGCTTGGTTCCTGTGCTGACCCCCCCCAGCCTGGATACGCTGCGGGTGCTGTGAGCAGCAGCGCCGATCGGCAACACGGTCCTTGGGGCACCAACACGTCGATTTGGAGAGACAGAAGATGTGTGAGGAAAGGTGAGAGACCCAGGCAGGGAGAGGGAAGGAGGCAACCTAGGGAAAGAAGAAACATAACAGCTCTTCCCCCCGGTTCTGCTGGTGGAGCTTTCTCCACCTACTGGTAATTAAAACACAAATGATCTGGCCAGGATATCGCTGCCCACAGAGACACGTCGCCCATTTCCGCCAGAGATGAAAAGTTTAACCACCATTAATGGAGTGGTGGGGAAAGCGTTGCCATCCACACTCCATCACATATTTATGATGCTTGAAAAAAGATCAATAGGAGCTATATGCAAAGGTCTATAAATTTAATGTAGCATGATCATTTAGTATCAGTTGTTTCTTAGATTAATAACACAAGGACGGGATGCAATCCTGAAACGTAATAAAGTGATGCTGCCTTGTTGCGTACAACGTGCACTGAGTTACCTCCATCGCCCTGGCCCTTTGCTAGATGCCTCATGGGCTGGGTGCTGCCCTGGCACCCCGCGGCTGGCGGCAGTGGCACCATCACTGCTGGCTGTGCTCTCGGCCACTCACGTGCACAAGCAGCGAGAGGGAAGAAGCGCCCGGAGCCCAGCGCCTGCATCCTCCAGCCTCCGCAGGCAAAACCGCTCGGATCGCCTGCCTGCGCCGGAACATCCCCGCCTGCCTCCGGGGGCTGCACGGGGCCAAGGACTGGCTCTTCGCACTGACCACAATATGTTATGGTTCAGTGGAAGGACCTTAAACTTACAGACAAGGACAAGGCAGTAAAAGATGAAGCACCTGAACCCCCCATTTCCAGATTACTAGACCCCAGGTGTGTGCTAGGGAGCAGTTAAATTTCATCATTACCCTTTCTTCTATGGTATTTTTTATAGTCCTTTTTACTACTGGTACTAAAGGTGCCGGACGCATCCCAGGAGCTAAGAGGACATCACTCGTCAACCTGACTGCTCGCTGATATAAAAAAATGACAAGTCCTGGCTTAATCTTTCTGATAACTGTGTTCTGCATCGCCCATCCATCTCCATGGAGGAGTTTTGGTGAAGCCGGAAGACAAGAACATCACAGCATTTAAGAATGAAAAATTAAGTGCCCTTTTTGAGCACAGCATGGAGCTTATTACCGCAGAAGTGTTCGCCTGCTACTCCTCAGGTTGTGAGCATGTGCCTGCACTTGTCTGGAGCAAAGCTCCTGCTTCCAGCCTTTAATAATTTGGATGCAAACAGGAAAACAGAAAAAAAAAAAACCAAAACAGATAGACTGACCAACAGATTCAAAAGAGCTACAAATTCAAAGACCTCTGACTTCAAAGCAGCCAAACCCAGGGCCGCAGGGACACGCCAAGTCTGGCTACAGACTCCCGAACACCGCTGGGCTGCGTTCCTCCTGGCAGCAGAGCCACGGGGAGCTCGCGAGAGCATCGCAATGGGTTTCCTAAAGCTCCGGCTCCTGGATTCAGGGGAAAAGAAGGAAGTTTGATACATGTGTAAAACCAGTGGTCACAGAGGAAAGTCTTAAAATCTGAGCCTCAATGTCTTAAAGCAAATGCAGAAAGCCCCTTCAATTATTATTTTCCTACTATCTTTTTTTTTTTCTCATTCTGCACGTTGGCATCACTGAGCTTTCCCCTGATGTGCCAGTTGGTCCCTGGGAGCTGGGGCAAAGAGCTGCACCCCACTCAGCTCCCGTTCACGTGAAGATTTTTAAAAACACAGGCACCAGCCACAGATGTTCGTGTATCAGAAGTTGGGCTTTTTTCCTGAATCTTGAGCCCTGTCTGGCTGTAGCGCAGCACTGCCCCAGAGCAGCTGTCGATCTGCAGCCCCAGAGGCAGGACGGTGTCTCTCTGCCCAGCTCCCTCCCATCCCTCCGTCCACCCACAGATGTTGCAGCTTCGCGTGAACTGGCAGCAGAGCAAATTGTAATTTAATTAACTCTTAAGCATCGCTGTAATCCAGGCTGACAGGGCTCCCCTAGCCCTTCGGGTGAGAGCCCTGCCCGCCCCGTGGCTCTCGGCAGGGCAGGGGTTTTGTCTGGGGAACCCAAGTCGATTGAGTCTCAGGGGACGACCTGAAGCCCCTGCGCTGGAGCACGCGCTCCCACCACCCTCCCGCACGCCTGGATGTCAGCACACCCCGGCTTACCAAGGCCCAGCCTGGCTTGTTTTAAGCCCTTATTGCTCATTTTAAACAGGCGATTGAAACCGACTCGAGCAGTGGGAAAGCAGCCAGCTGGAGGTCCCAGAGAAGGTCCCCGTCCTGGCACGGGCAGGCACCGAGCTGCAGGAGCCACCTCCAGGGAGAGGGGAAGGGGCTTTCCAAAACCGTCAGGCACCCGATCACGAATTGTCCTCCTGGGTCACTCGAAAAGGCTCCTGGCATCCTTCCCCTCCAGCTCTGAGGGGTCCCTTTGGGCCAGGCAGCTCTCACGGGCTTTGACGGGGAGCACGCGGCCAGCATTGAACCAATACACACGGGAGAGGGGAGACGGGAGAATTTTCCACTGAAACCTACTTTTGGTGGAAAATTTGCTTTCCAAAAAAACCTGAAATGCTTCTTTTCTTGCTGTTTTGATTTTTTTTCATCAGAAAATTAAACAGAAGAACACTGTCACAGTTTCTTCCCCATTTTTTTTCCTTTTCAGCTTCTTTTGGCCAAAGGGTATAACAGATATTTTGGGTCCCTTCCCTGGTTTCTCAGGTTTCAGCTTCTCAGCATCCTGCTGCAAACCTGGGATTCTGCGTGGGGAACTCATCACTGAAGACAGGAGACGTGAATGCTGTCCCCGCACCCTGGCAGCAGCGCAGGGTCTCGGCAGAAAGGGGCGGGGGGCTCGGCCAGGGCAGCCGCGCACCGTGGAGCTGCTGCCAGCGTTCCTCCGCGGCAGCTTTGACGGAGCCACTCCACCAACCCTTCCCCGCCCGGAGCTGTGGGACCCGGTAATTGCACACGCCTTTCCGAGTGCTTTAAGCACCATCAATGAAAACTGCTAAATAAATTCTGCCAATTAAAACACCCAGTTCCCTCCACCCTACCTGTCATTACAGAAAGTTTCATTTATGAAATGCATTAATCGCTGGATCTCCAAAGCCCCATAAACCTGTGAACCTGTGAATCCTGCCTGGTGTCTAATCTTCTAATCTCCTCCTCCTTAATCTGCTCGCTATGGAAACCCCTGTCATTAGGAAACAAATGGCTTTGTGGGCTGCCTGATTATTTGCAAGGCGAGATGTAAAAGAGGGCGAAGCTGATCTGGGAGGACAGTATAAATTACTGCGGTGTTTACTTCGGTCAGGTAGAAGAGCTAAACAGTGACTGGTAATAAAATAGCAATCCTGTTATCAGAGAAAAGTTTTAAAACCAGATTAAGGGGGATGCTGTTTGCTTCGTTATCATGCCTGCCCTCCTCCTGCCGGGGTGTTTATCAGGAAGGGACTTCAGGCGGAGACGCGGGTGTTCATTCATTATCAATTCCCGTGTTGTTTGGCGAGAGGTGAAGCCACAGGCTAATGAACGTGACCCACACTGCTGGGGACAGCACTGGGCGCTGCGGGCACTGGTGATGCCACACAGCCACCCAGCCCCCAGTACCCCAGCGCTGCCAAGGAAGGGGACACAGCTGTCCCCATCACTTGGGCGCAACCACCCCGAATTACTAGCGATGGATACATCCGAACCGGGAACTGACAAGACTGGAGTTTGCAACGAAATCACTTCTCTGCCAAACTGCATCTTTCGTTAGCCCAGCACATGGAACCAAACCGCCCTGCCCAAGCACTGGCTATTACCGCTTACATTTTGGTAGCTGTTTGCAGGTCCTCGCTTTTCCCACCTGAGCGGGAAGGTTTCTTTAATCAAAGGGTGCAGCAGAGGCAGAAAGGGGTTCTGCTGTATGTCAGGGGAAGGGAAAGCTGGTCATGGCAGCGCTCACCTGGAGCAGTGTCCCATCTCCTTCGTGTGACCTGGGACTGTCCCCGTGCCCCACGTGGTGTGACACTGGGGTGGCAGAGCTCCTGTGTCAGCCAGGATGTTTGCACGCCCCCACAACACGGAGCCATACAGACTGGGCACTGTCCTGGCTCGAACCCGACCAACAGCAGTGAGGGCAACAGGAGCGGTGACAGCAGCAGGACAACTTGCTCTAAAAGATAACCCTGAAAATACACCCACGGTACTGCACGGAGCAAGCATCTGATGTTTTTTGTTAACCTGGAAGATGCAACGAATCTGGAAAGTTGGAGTCCTTCTATGAAACCGAGGAGGGATGCAGGAGGCAGAGGCAGAGAAACCCCAGGTTTGGGTGAGGGGGTGGCTCCCGTGAGAAGCAGCGGAGGGAGCCGGGACCGGGGAGGGGGAATTGCTGAGCAGCTGCTTTCTCCAGAGCCATTACCAGCGCTGACCTTCGGCTCCACCAGCGCCGTACCCAGCGCTGCTGAAACCTCATCCATCAGTGACCCCGAGGAGGAGGAGACACAGGCGATAGGAAACCAGGGAAAAAAGCAACGGGAAATAAGAAGAGAATTAGAAAAGCAGGGACCCCAATTCTAAATGTGCTGATGGTGCTGTGCTGTAATTAATAAGCACCAAATCTAACGGGGATTCGTATGGCGCAGGGAAGAACACCTCATTAATCAAAGCCCAAGGTGTCAGGATGCCAAACAGGAGGAGGACCCACCAGACACAGGCAGGGAGCGGAACGGTCCTCCGGAGCGAGAGCCGCGGCGTGCCCTCCGGATCACGCAAATACAAAACACAACAAAAACCCCTAAAATATGACCTGCAAACCAAAACCCATAAACAGTTTAAAGCATCAAGTTATTGAGGGTTCTAGCAGCTTCTTCAGCCTAGAAGACGGGGACAACACAAGTACTGTGTCGAACGGGATCTCACATCTAAACCTGTTACCAGAAATCTCTGACACGTCCGAGGCCCATCGTCCATATCAGAAGATGCCAAATGCTGGAGCCTGCAGATATCAATCCAGCAACTCAGAGGGAGCTATGGCCCAGCCCCGAGCAACGCCGCGCATGGGGGACCTGCTGGAGATCAGCGAACACACGTGCTACAGAGCAGGTGGTGAGCCAGCTTGCCAGGACACCAAGCAATGAAACGAGATCAAAGCAAGGCTTGCAGAAAGGGCTGCCCAGCACCTGAATCCATTGGTGCTTTCTCATTTCAGTGCGGCCATCCTCCCCTTCCCTCTCTCTGCCAGCTCTGTCCCACTCCATCCTCACATTCCCCTTTCTCATTCCCCCGCAGGCACGATCTCACGAGCCGAGCTCATTCTGCTCATGTACCCTCCGAGATCGCTTGGACTACTTTGATTTTTCGCCTTGTTTATCTGCTAATGTGGTATAATTTAAAGAACAAAAAAGGACTATTCATTTTTTGAGGGAAGAGAAGAGGCTTGCCAGCTATTTAGCTAAGCCTCCTTTGATAGAAAACTTTAGCAGGCAATCACCGGTAAACCCAGTATTTGCAAAATGGAAATAAATGAGAATCGTGTCTGGAAGCCCAACGCGTCCATCTCCACGTGCTCTGTGCTGCTCTCGTGCCAGTGCCTCCAGACACGTTTATCCAAATCCAAGTTCGAGAGCGCTGGATGTGGCCTCTCACCCCAGTCCTCACCACTGGCTTACTGGGAAGCCCTGGAAAGGGCGTTTTGCCCCGATCTCTCCTGAGCAGCACGAGGACAGGAGAAGTGGTGATGTCTGTTTGAGAGCCAGCAACGCGAGGTGCCAGAGGGAACCTGGCAGTGGTCGTGTCCCTACCAGGTCACGGTGCTTCAGGTTATTAGAAGAGCCGGGGAACATCGCGGAGCCAGCCCCACAGCCACGGGCGCTGCTCCCCGCAGCATCCTGAGCCGCCAACACCCGCATCCCAGCACCGCCCGAGCCAAAGTTCAACACGTGCTTTTAGCAAAGGGTTTCCACCCGCACCCATCTCCCCACAGCAGCACTACATAAACTTTTCCTGAGAAATACGGATCCATAAAACCAAGAGCGACAACAACAACAACAACATATTAATGCCTCTAGTTGCTTATTCACAGTCGATGGTTATGTTTTCCTTCAAGCAAGCCATTAAACTTGTTAGCTCCTGGTTAGACAGTCATTTTCTTTTTCAAAGAAGCAGTGTGGTAGGAATTATGTTAATGAAGTATAAATCAAATCCATGCTTAAGTCCAAAGGCTGATGCCATCGAAACATATCCCATGTACCAACAGCGATGCGATTTCATAGGTGTAATCCATCAGCAGCCAATCTGGTCAGCTACTTCATTACAGACAGATAATTAATGCCCAGTAATAATCTGCTGCCTTGATTTTGTTGTTCTTGAGGGGAAAAAAAAGGAGGAAAAAGCATTTTTAGGCAGTCTTAAATGGCGTATTTTAAAGGTGGTAATTGTTGGACATTAATTTGCCATCCATCAGGAGCGCAGTTCGAGTTATTTATCTCTTCACCTGATCAGAAGGGGGAGAGCAGACGGCAAGAGGAGCTGCTGGGAGCAGGGAGCTGTCCATAACCGCGTCGGAAAACGAGGAATTCCCAGGATAACGGTGACATTTAGATAGGAACGGTGCTTCCAACATAAAATATGGAGATAACCACGCAACAAATAGGTCATTGCTCGCAGCACTTCACCGGCAGAGAGTATTTGTGCAGCACGAACACCATCTGTTTGCGGTAACCTCGGCGAGCTGGGGTATTTATCGGTACTTGCTGCTGTCCCAGGACCTCTCTGGAGAGGAGGGTTGGAGCCTCCTCGCTGGGTGCGTGTGAGATACGGGAGAGCTGGTTATCAGCGGATGGTGGTGCTTTGGCCCGGGAAAGAGAACAGGAAAGGGAAAGGGAGAAAAGACAAAAGAAAAAAAAAATCCATCTCCCATTTGAGCTCTCCATCATCCCAAAAATCTAAGATACAAAAGGCATCTCAGCTCTTCCGCACTGACAAATCTCACCCCGTCTATAACCGGGCCAGGCTGCCAGCCAAGAAACCTGCTGGCGTACTCAGACCTGAGACATCCCAGGGAACGCCAGTAAGGTGACACTGGAGATGGACTCGGCTGACTTTGCAGCCCCCATTTGAGGGGAAAAAAATAAATACAAGTTCTCCCTTAAAACCAATAAAAGGAAAAAAATATAAAAGAGACAAAGCTTGTGCTTAAAAGCAGAAGCACACAGGAACCAGAGAACAGGACAGGCTCGGGGTAAGTGGGCAAGGATGACTTCTCACAGAATTTAAGCTGTAATTAAGCAGAAGGGGAAAGGAGAGGCACTGGGCTAAGTTCTGTTATCATACCTCCTGTGCATCCCACTACTTGGGGAAAGCATCCTTCCCTCCTGCCTCCTCCTCATTACTATTATTTGCGCACGGTACACCGTGCAGCGTCTCATAACTCACCGTGCTGGTGATAAAGCAGAGCGGTTGTTTTTGGAGACAGGCACTTTGGTATTCAGCAGCCCCAGAGGCTACGCCGCCGTGTGCTCTCTCCACCATTCACTACTTAACGGGCCAATTTTTTCCTCCCCTTTCTCCAGCGTGCCTGAAGGAAATTTATTGCAGCAGGCGACTGCTATGGGCAAATACTAATAAAATGCTGTTTTGCTGCAATTTGTTTAATTGGCCACAGAAGAGAAGCCTTGCATGTTAGATCCAGCTCCTGACACCTCCTGCCCAGTTCACAGATGTTCTCCCCATGAAGTGCTCGCATCTCCGTGTTTATGGCAGGAGAAAACAAACCCCTACTATTAAATCTTTACTGTTGCTGCAGATCTGATCTGATTTTACATGCATATTTACTGTGGCACGCTGCTGGCAACCTCCCTGATTTATTCAGCAAAAGGTACTGCTTAACACCCCCCTGCCCTCCTCAGCCTCCCGGACCCTCGCTCCCATCTCCGTCCCGAACAGCCCGAACCTCGGCCGAGGGGAGGCAGAGACACAGCTCGGAAACACCGATCATCCTCTGAGCCAACACGTGCAGACAAAAAAGTTCCTGTCCTTGGCTTACCAATATGACTGAACTCTAGACGGGATTTGTGTTCACGCTTCAGATATTATTCTTCCTGGTAAATAAAGATCTTACGGCGTCAGCTCAAAGCTGAGGTCAGGATTGGGCCCCGTGGTGGTGCACAGACAGAGGGGCCGGTGCAGGCGCTGGAAGGTTTATTGTCTCCGGCGTTAACAAAAGCAGCACATGGACGTGCTCCTGTTTCTTACGGCCACCGGCTGCAGCGCAGGTCCCGGAGCTGGAGCTGCCCGGCCCCAGCTTTGCCCCAACTTGCTGCCCGCTCTGGGGGGGGGGAGCCGTTCGCCGTCTCTGCCCCTCGGTTTGCAGGACTGTGGTTTCTAAAAACCTCACTTCCAGTGGTTTTAAACTTGCAGTTTAAAAAGTGGGGCAGAAAACATCACAAAAAGAAACTTTCAGAAATTTCCCGACTCCAACGAGGCCACAAGTTCTGGGACAGCCGGATTTACTCACGCCGCTCCCCACTCCGGCACACTGTCGTCTGCCAGTCTCGCCCTGGCTCCCTCAGGCAGCTCTGAAAATAGGTTGAACGCACTTCTCGGGCCCGAAGCAATATTTCACAGCTCTTCTTCCAGTCTCTGGAGTTCACTCAATTTATACTTATTGTGTCTTGCTCCTCTTTGCACTGCTCGTAGGAACCCCAGAGCTTTACTCACTCCAAGGAATTCACAATACTCAGCTCTGGAGCAGCTTGAGTTATTTTGTTCTATTCAGTGTGAGCAGAGGCTGCAGGAAAGGCAGGCGGTGGGATGGGGCAGCGCAGGGATCCTGCCCACGTTGGGAGATCAATGCCTGGGGAGGAACCTGCTCGAAGGGAGCCGGGACAGCAGCGGGGGCAGCCGGCTGCTCGCAAACCAGCGTTTCGTGGCACCCGCGCCCTCGGGCAGAGCTCCGGCAAAACTTTGGGCTGAGCCTGGTGCCATCGCAACACACGTCCCCAGGTGCAAGGAGCCCAGAGCTGCAGCACTGCCCAACTTCGTGGGGCTCAGAAGACAATTTAGAAGACCACAGCCTCTCCCTGCCCCAGAGCACACGGCGGCAGCTTCCCGCCTGGCTGAAAACCACTGCAAATGCCCCTGGTCCTGCTTGGAGGGGAGCTGCAGGGCTGGGGGGGCTCAGGAGCTGCTGCAGACCCGAGCCGGCGGGGAGGGGGAGTCCCCAGCCCCCAGCCCTGCTGCCCAGCACCGGCGGGTGCCGCAGGAGAAGGCCCTCTCTTCTCCAACAGCGTACGTAGCATCCTTTCCAAAGGTTCACTAAGGTTACCGGTGCATTAAGTGAAGCTAACCAATTTCCAATGCAAATGTTGCCCAGCTTACAAAGGGTAAATGAGTTGTATGTCGAAGGAGATGGGCTCTGCCCAGACAAAAGTGGAGCAGACCTGTGGCAAACTGCAATTAATGACCCGAACACATCTTCCAGAATGAAAAATTCATCGAGTCCTCTAAGGATATATAGCCCAAGCAGAAGAAATTATTCACCACCTTCTACATATCCAAAGTGTCACCAAGCCTATTTATCTGGCAAATAAAGTACTTCCCTTCAGCCTTAATATTCCTGCTACCGTATGGTCCACAAGTTCTGAGGTTTTTTTAAAGTAGATTTTACAAAGGAGGTGCAATCGGAGGGAAACCAGGAGCTGGTCAGTTGTTGGGGGAAGGAAGATTGCAGTAAAACAAGGACTCATCCCTGCAGTGAGAACAGCAAACAGGAGGAAACAGCAGCTGGTTTCCAAGACTGGCTTTGCCGGAGAGTTTCAAGGCAAGGAAACAACCCTGACAATCATTTTGTGCCAGTGAAAAAGGAAAAGATCCTGTCTTTTTTAAAAATCAAAGTGAGCAAAAGCAATAGGCTTCTTTTGGGCACATCAGGATGAGACCTAAAATCTGAGACACCAACACACGCTGGTCACTGGATAACATCCGAACCGTGACATTGAGGGAGGAGATTCGCAGTCTGACCACGCGCAAAGGGGAGATAAAACCTGGCTGTCCCGTTGGCGGTGGCACTGCTTGTTTCATTAATGCATGGAAAGCACTTTTGTGGTCCCCAGGTGGGTTGCGAAGCGTTGTTATAAAACTGGGACTAAATCTGAGATATTCTGCTCCTTGCCTGTAATGGGAATGAACAGAGCAACTGCTGAGCAGACCCTCTATGGTTCAAGTGATTCAATATTTCTTCACATTTTACCACCCATCACTTGTGAAGAAACAAAGGGAACACCAACGATAGATGCCACAATTCATTTTAAAGAAATAAAGTTTTCTTTCACCACCAAGATCAATTGTAAAATTTTGCTCTGGACAGGCACAAGCTGGGGAAGCTCTTGGGGAAGGGAGGCAGAGGTTGCCGCACGCCGCGGCCCCGCAGCCCCGCAGCCCCTGGGCACGGGGAGCAGCCCAGCCACACACCCCGCTGCTGGACAGGCTGCCTTCCTCCCTGCCATCCTCATCGTCCCAGTCCTATGTCCTGGGGTGCCTGTAACCCCAAACAGCCCGGGAGCCCCCCATAAGCAGCAAAGCCCTTCCTAGTGCCCTTCCGTGGTGCTGGCGCTGCGGGGATGGAGCGGCCAGCAGTCTTTTGCAGGATCCAGCCTCTCCTTTAACCCCGGTTTCGCACAAGGGGTTAATCTGGTACCAGCTCACCCCTGCACATTAACACCATCTAGCAAGGCTGGCACCCAAATAATCCAAGGGAGCGGAAATCAGGGGAATTAGGGTGGGAAGCAGGATGCTGCCGAATGGCTGAATCACTTCATCACATCAGCTGCTGCCTCCCCCGCGGTAAATCGGGGTGTACACACCAGGGCAGCGGGAGCATCGCTGGCAGGGAGAGCCCAGCGCCGGGTGCCATCACCCCTCCGGCCCCGTCTCGGCCACAGCCGGCTCCCGGCATGGAGGCGGCGGCAGCAAGCGCTGCCCTTCTGCTACTGTTTGCTGAACAAAACCAATTCTGTAAGTCGGAGCTAGCCGGTTAAGCAGCACTCATCATGCCTAATTTACAAAAGAAGGGGCATATTTCAAAATATTTATTCTGCCTTTCCCAGTTGGATTGGCATAAGCATGTGGAAATCTTCGAGGAATCAAACAACTGTTAATCACCTCAAGCTATTCCAGGCTGAGTTTGCTATGTAAGCTGCCGCCCTCTGTTTACACATAAGAAGCAATGACTCAAAGAATCCTATAGAGACTATTTTTTTTCCTCCTTTTTAACGATAAGGTCTGGCCAAACAGCTTAAAGGGCCCAGCTATTTAGTATTGGAGCTGCACCTTCTCGCCTCCTCTCTCCCCTGTAATGTCTGCATTTGTATTCCGCTGGCGAGCGCGGTGGGATGGGGAGGGGGAGGCGGTGGGTTCTGCAGCCGCTGCCTCGCTGTGCTGCCAGCCCCGGCGCTGGCTCGGGGCCCGAGGCGCATGGACGCTCGCGACAGCGTCGGGCGAACAAGGGCAGGGCTGGACACTGCCGCTGGCCCGAGCAGCATCCCAGCTGCTCTGTGAAGCTGCAGGGGGTTAAAAAATCCCAAACCCACAGCAAAACTTCCCTTTAAAGGCACCAGAAGTAGAATTTCAAGCCCCAGATGCTGCTGGAGTGAAGAGGAAAACCAACATCTCAGCTGTGTCGTTTGGACCTGCTCCCTTTTCTTGCTTTTGGGGCTGCTGCCACCCACGGCCCCAGCACCCCTCTGCCTCAGGTCTGGCCAGGCAGGCACCCGGCTCTGCTGACCCCAAACCCTTCAGCTCCCCGCCCGGAGATGAGCCTTTCCCCCAGCATTGACCATGTTCAGTGCTTCTTCAGTCCAGCCTGTTCAGAAGCAAAGCAAACCCACTCGTGCCCCCGCTCCCCTTCCCTCCCACCCGCCCGCCAGGGAGCGAGCCGCTGCTGCGCGCAGGCGCTGGGCTCTCCTTCACGCCATGGCGCTGGTGCTGAATGCTGATGAGAAATTCTTGGTCCAACCCCAGGCACTCATTCTCAAGTAATTAACTTGGCACCACCACGGCACACAGCAGATCCAACTTTCCCGACCAGGAGATAACTGAATTAAAAGGCCAGGTGCGGAATTATTTATGGCCAAACTTGCTTCTTCCCCACTCCCAGTTTCAAGGCAGCAAGGGAATTTTATCCAGATTCTCCTGGAGTCTGACACATCTCTTTGTTGGGGAGCACAGCGTGAGGGCAGCCGCAGCTGGGATGCTGGAGAAGACCCTGCGCACTGCCCCGAGGGTGTCCTGCACCCCAGTTCCCCCTCTCCGGTTTGGGGGACTGCTCAGGGGTTTTCACCCTTTTTACCCCATGGACACACTGTACACGACACCACCTATTATCAGTATATCCGACTCCTGAACCTGCCTGGAAAGTCGCCGCCTCTCTCTGGCTGGCTGCTCCCTCCACGCGGCCGTGCCAAGGCTGCTGCGATGCTGCTGCCCCGTGGGCTATGCTGGCAAATTATTCATGATTGCAAAACCTGGAGTTTTCTATAGAAAAACCCAAGCCCAAACAGACCGAACAAAAGGAGGCGGCAGACATGGGTCTCCTGTCCAGAACCCCATTGCTGGCCCCACATTTCCCAGCACCAGCACTGCTCCAGTGATACTCCAGAAATGATTTCCAAGAAATGCAACCCAACGTGAATATATACCAAACCGAACTTCTCACGGCAGAGTCTGAAGCCCTCAATGCAAATACACCGCTGCACCCTGCCAGGACTGGTAACGGGAAAGGTGAAACCATTCCCTAAGGTCAGCGACAGAGGACAGACCCTGAAGTCTCCCTTTGCTCAGCCACCGGCACGTCCCTCCTTGCTGAGCAGCGCAGAGCTCGGGGTGTGACGCTTCAGGGCAGGAGCGGGGGAACCTGGTCCCCAAAGGAGCACGCTTGGCCACGCTGGGGTCCGAGCAGACCCTGCTGCCTCCCGAACGGCAGTGACGAGAGCGGCTCAGCTGAGCGGGGACGCGGAAGGGAGGAAGCCATCCCTGCACACAGGGAGAGGAGAGCCACGGGGCTCGGGGAGGAAGGCTGCGGAGCAGTGACATATGAGGATAATGAGGGTTGACATAGGAAGATACAGCCCAACTGAAAGCTACATCCTATTTAGCTTTTAATTTGGATGCTCATAGAGTGGATTCTGAAGCCTCGTTTCATCACAGCTCCTAAAACGGATCTGACTTACAGGAAACAACGTGATGGGAAGCTGCATTACTTACACACTTGACTGGAATACCACCCTCCGCTTCCTGTGATGCCACCCAGCAAAATCCCGCAGCAGGTTTGGGCAGGAGAGCCGTGCCCCTGGAAGAGGCACCCTGGCTTGGGAAACCCACTTTCTCCATGGGAAACCCAGGGATCTGGCCCCAAACTACGCAGCTAAGACCAACAGCGTGGATGATGTGCTTGTCTCAGCCGTAGGTTGGGGCTGGATCCAGAAAACAGAGAGGCACACTGCTGAGCCTGCCCGAGTCCAGCCCAGCAGCCCAGCAAGAGCTGGCGTGGAGATGTGGCTGCCATCACACCTTCCCTCCCATGCAACCCTCCTTGGGGCCAGCATCGATTCGGGAACTTTCCGAGTACCTCTCCGAGCAAAGGTGCCAGGGCAGAGGGCAGCTGCTGTCTCTGCCTCTCGTGTGGACAGCCGGGGACAGGAGGTGCCTTGGTGCCCTCCACTCTTCCCGAGTCAGTGCCCGGCCGTGCCGCTTGGCATCTCCCTCCTGAACTGCCCCGGGATTTTCCTCTCCCACTTTTCTCCCGCCCAGTCTCCCAGTTATTGAACTAAACTGGGGAAGGGCAGCTAAAGGTTCACCACCTGTGGCTCCTGCTAATCGCATCCCAGATTCCCCCTGGCAGAAACATCAACCAGAATAAAATAACAACAACAACAATCACACGGTGCTATTTTCATCTCTGCTTTTGCTTTCTTCTTTTTAAAAGTAATTCCTGACTCACGGCACAGAAGAGGTCCCGTGATCCTGGGTAATGGCCTGCCCTCTATGCAGAGTGGAATAGAGTTAGAATGAACGCTCCAGAAACCCTGACAGCCCGTTTAACAAGGTGTCTAACATCCCATTTCCTCTGCACTTCCTCTCTCCTTAATCCTTTTATGCGAAACTCACTCAGGAGTAAGCACGTGTGAAATTGAGGACTCTCTAATACACATTGCGCGACACAGGCTCACTGAAATGGAGTGTCTCAGCCTTGTTCCGTCAAACAGTGCCAAGAGGAAGCCAACGTTAATCAAAGAGTCTTTTCCATGTGTCCAGGGCCTTGTGCACCCGCAGAGCAAATAAACAGCTTTCTGCTGCCACCGCTTTCCCAACACTTTCATCTTCTTAACGCTCCGGATTCGACAGGGCAGTTCAGAGACACAGGAGGGGTGAAAATGGAGAGAGGCCAGGGGCACCGCGCACCCAGCCTCCCGACGGCTCCGGCTTCAGGCAGGGGTGCAGAAGGACTCTGCTGGGTTTTGAACCAACCTCGGATTTTGCAAATAACATCTACCAGCAGCACAAAGCATCCCCTGAGGCTGCCGAGCCCCAGAGCTGCCAGCCAGCAGAGCCACCGGGCATCCACGGCTCCGGGAGGTCCCCAAAGCGTCCCAGGGCACAGCGCGGAGACAGGGACAAATCTCAGAGCTTTGAAGAATAATACAGAGGGCTGGACTGAGCTTGGAGCAGCTCAAGTCTCCCAAAACTTGGACTGAACCTGCTTCAAGGATTATTTCCATGTTTCCCATGACTTCTGCTTTCCCAGCAGCCCGGCTGCGAGGTTTGCTGGCGGCAGCGCTGGGAAGAGCTTGCCAACCCTGCGAAACCGCAGTCGGGGCCAGGCTGGCCCTGCTCATGCCAAGGAAAGTTTATCGTGACGTTAGGATTTCTCACGGAGAGGCGCAGAGATGTGTGAAGTCGCGCAGAGAGGCCACGCTCCTCGCAAGGGGCGAGGCAAGGCAGCTCGCTGCAGGTGATTCACAGAATTATTTTTGCTGAGGTCTGAGATCTCAAAAAATATATTCATCATTATATATTCATTATAATCAGCCCCACTCTGCAGTGGAAAACCGCTTACAGATTTACTCAGTGACTTGGGTTTTCCGGCAGAAAGCTTTTTCTTCTCTAGAGTAGGGCAAACGCACGCCAGAAAGGAACCAAACGCCCTCCCGATAAATTCCCAGGGAACACTTCCACCAGTTTTCTATATTTTTTAATCACAAGCCATGTCCACCTAAGATCTGAGCACTTTACAATTTAACACCGGGCACAGCTTATATCAGGGGGATAATATGCTGCAATTGCAGGCAGACAGAGTTGATCCAATAGGTCTATTATCTCCCCCGGTTACGATGATCCTGTCCTAATTAGGATCTCACACAGACCAGATACACCAGAAGTCAATGACAACTTCATTTATCCAAGGGCTTCGGTCTAGGAAAGCTGTCTGGTGTTTTTAAGTCACCATCAAGTAGGTATTGATTCGACGAAGTCAGGAAATGATCCTTCATTTATGTGCTTTCGCCCGGAATTTGGGGTGCGGGCTGCTGCTCAGCGGGTGGCCCCGGGGCGCGAGGGCTGAGCTGGCTCTGCAGAGCCCAGGGCGAGTCGCCAGAACACTGAGTTTCCCTCTTACCCGGCCTGACAGACTTTCCGAGGGATAAAATTCACGGTAAATCAACAAACATTTGGATCAATAAGGGATGCAGGGAGTGATTTGCATCCATGCGTTCAACCCTCTGCTGGAAGAGGAGCCTGGAAAGCACGCGACGCACAGTGTTGTGGTTGTAGGGAAAGCCAGAGAATCCCTCTAATTGCACGGTGGAACGCAGATTACAGACCTGGAGATGATGAGCAGTGCTAAACCCAGTGCCTAAAAATAAATAAACACACAATATAAACCCCCAAGTGAACGAGCTTTCCGTATTATCATCACACCGTGTAAATGATAGCGTCCCTCCGGATCAGCCGACGGAGAGCAGGCTGGGGCGGTGCAGAGATAAGGCATTTTTAATCTGCACACATAATCAGCTGAAGGGAAAATATAAAATGCTAATAACAAATTGGAATTCAATCTAAAAAGGATGCAACAAACACCAGAACCATTTTCCCCTTCTTGCCTTTGGGGAAAAAAAAAAAAAAAAAAAAAAAAAGAAAAAAACAACCCCTGCTCATGCCACCAACCTCCCAGCTGTTTCTTCCCCTTATTTTCTCCTCTAAAATGCTTCATTACAACACTTCGGGGGGTGAAATCTTCCCATAACTAGCTTGGCCCCCATTTTACTCTACCCCATACATCCAACTTTATGTTTTAAATGGACCAGTTTACCGGTGACTAAATACAGAGTGGGTCTCGGCATCCCTCGCCAGGTGGAACACTATAAGAGGTAAGTGGCACAATACATCATCCTAAAAGGTGGCTTATCTGGAGAGGAGGTGTAGGAAATACTGTGCGAGGGACCGTCTGCATCTGAGGAGCAATTGGATTCCATTTTTCCTTTTGAAATAGAGAACGGCAAGTACGCTGCTAATGCCTGAGAAATCATGTCAGAGCGGAGGCAGGCAGGGAGGGCCGGCTCCCTCGACGCCCAGGGGCGGCTGCGCGGCCAGCCCAGGGCAGCTCAGCACGCGGGCTGAACCAGTCCGAGTTGTCTCCATCTCTCCGATCAGGTATTTACCTTTACACCACGGTCTAGCTGAAGACCCCAAAGCTTTGTTGACATGTGGGAGCTGTCATGCTTTTGCCACAGCATGACCCTTGTCGTTCACCAAGGCCAGGAAAGCTCTTTTCCCTATTCAAACCAGCGTAAGGTCAAACGGAAAGGCAATTTTTCTTCCTACTGGTGTCAATCCCAGGGCTGTGCCTGCATGGTTGCGTTGCTGAACCAAGTCACATCCCTGGGCAGGGCGGGATGCGGAGCTGGGGAGGCTCCAAACGAACCTGCACCTGGAGCCGCTCCAATTACCGGCCGTGAGCTCCTGACCACGCCGAGCATTTCTGCCTTCACCCCTCGGCAGAGGGACTGCTGTTTCCCCCTGTGCAGAACAACGCTTTACTGGTCAATCCATCCATGATTTAAGCCTTACAAAACATTTCTGAGCAGAATTAAGAGACACTATAGATATTTTACTCAATTTCTGCCTATGCCCCTCCACCCAAGCGAACCAGCCAGTGAGCGAACGTCCTTCTCTCGGATCCAGCACAGCCACGGCCCCGAACAGCCCCACAGGCTCCATCCCAGGGACCCCAGCCCAGCAGACCCAGAAAGGCTCCTCTGCAGCATTTAAGGTTCATTCTTCCACGTCCCCAGAAAGTCAAGGCTCCGTGGCAGTAAAGAAAATCCAGCATCAACGCAGAGATTTGGGGTTAAGCCACGGGCTGCTGCAAACCACATAAGCCCCAGTGACAGTGTATTTATTTCCTCCCCTTGCCTTTGCTCAGACGCTGGGAACGGCAGATTTCCTATTACACACACGCACACACGCGGCCGGAGCCTGTACATTGGGCAGGGAGATTATTGAACAAAAGTAAGTGATAAAAGCACGGGCCAAAAAGATGTGTTATAGTGTTTTCCTTTGAGGCAAAGACAAAGAAGACACTTTGCTGTTTGTTGTGCCAGAGAATCATCTCTGATTGTTTGTGTCACGGTGGCAGATAAGTGCAAAGGAGATAGATGTTCTGTCTCCCAGGCACAGTTCTCATCTGTATGGGATAAATTTATGCCTGCTGGTTGCAAGCCTCATGATTCAGAGCCGGTATATGACTGCGATCAGAGCAGAGGAAAGCCACTGCCTTTACTCCTGACGTTGATTTGCTTCATTCGCGCTGTCAGTCGGTCCCTGAGCAACGTTCCCTGGTGTTCGTGTCACCCACCTCTGCACGCGGGGCTGTCCCAGGGCAGCACTGGGCTACTCCTGCTTCAGCCGAGCTCGTCCCACCAGGCTCTGGCCATGGCCTGGCTCATTGCGGAGACGTGTTTTCCCTTCCCTTCTGGCAGTCTGGGATTCCCGAATCTTCCCTTTCCCCAAATCCAAAGCCATTTCTCTGCACAGTCCCAAGCTAAAAAAGGCCTGGGAGGTGACCTGCCAAGTGCTCCCAAAACCCGTCCCTCCTCCCCACGGCTCTTGGCCCCCGCGTTCGGATTCAGAGGAGTCACCTGCAGACAGCAACGCCGCGCAGTCTGGATTGCAGAAGCCCCGTCTAATAGCTGCCTGTTTGTGTTTTAAGTGTTCACTGGGGCACTATCAAGATAAATATATAATCAAAATAATTATATTCAAACTGAGCTGAAAGAGCATCTTGGCTCCAGCATTCTCTCGTTCATTCAATACCCCGGTCACTAAGTACACCTTACAGCGTGCGCTGGCAGCTGCCAAAATCAGGCTCGGAGAGGTTAATGAGGCAACGGTAAGTTTCTTACACAGCAGCGTGTAACTATAGCTGACACATATGAATGCTCAGACAATTAGCAAGGACCAGACTGGAGCCCATCTCTCTCACACCCTTTTCGTCTCCATCTCTGGGCTCCACTTCCCGGTGAAGTACCGGTGAGACCCTGTCAGCTCCCCTCCAGAGCTGAGAGTTTGTTTAGGTGGGTCTGTAAACAACCCCAATTTCCCCCAGCCGCTGATTGCTTCATTTCATGCTCCTCTGAAACCAGAGCGGTATCTCAGCTCATCTCCTCACCCCTCCTTCCTGCAGGCAATCACTCACGCGTCCAGCCCCCTCCCCTGCTTCACCGGTCGGGAGCGGCCAGCCCACACGGGGGTCCCGGAGGAAATGAGCTTTGCTCCATCACCGGACAATCTGGAAGGCTGAGGGAAATGAGGGCTAAGCCCAGAAGTTTAATTTCCCCTTGGGATGATCAAGGGACTTTGAATATATTTTTTTTTTCTTTTGGTACCTCTGAAGTTAGAGGGAATTTAGCCAGAGCCAAAGACAAATGAGAAAGTTCACTGGAGGCTCAGGATTTCCCCACAAATCACCTTTGCCAGGGCAGCTTGGATTGCAGGAGTTTCTGGGTTAACCCAACACAGGAGCAGAAGCGCTACCAACCCAGGGCGGCACGCTTGCTTCGCGCAGTCGGTGATGAGCTGCCACCTCCTACTGCTGAACCCAGCCCCAGCCCATCCAGGGTTCCCTGGGTACCCACCTTCCCCAGGAGTTTTACAAGCAGCAAACTTGAAACGCAGACTTGTGCTCCCCGTTGTGGGGCAGTGTTAGCGAAGCCTTTGAGCACCACGCACACATCCTCCAGAAGAACAGGGACCCAGCAGGGGCTTTGCTACAAGGCTCATCTTGTCACCTCTCAAGTGCCAAAGAACCTCCTCAAGCCACAACATATGAAATGGGGCAGATGTAAACCCGCACATGTAAACCTCCCCACACCGAGCCCGTGGGACTGGGAGGTACCTGGGTAATTCAGACCCTGAATTAGGGACCTGATAACCAGTTTCAGTCCCAGCCTTGCCACATGTTTCTTTTGTAAATCGTTTAATCTGTCTGGACATCAGTTTCCCCAAACCTGCAAAAGAGAGAGCAAACTTCCCTTCCTTCCTGTCGCACCCGAGTGTAAAACGTGTTCTTCTCACACTTCCTATGGCTGAAAATCAAAAATTTGTGGCATGAGAATTTAAAAAATGCTATTTAGCATAAGCCAAATTACATTTTTTTTATTTTACTGGCTATCCACTGAATTCCCTTTCCAGCTCAGACAACAGGGAGCGGGACCCTTCCGAGCGTGCTGGTGGTGACACAGTGAATCTGCGCTGGGCACCCCTAACGCCGGCGTGCGAGCGTCCGGGAGAGCGGAGGTGAAGGAAATCTCCAGCAAATCACCACAGCCTCGGATTCCAGACACAACTCCTTGGAGAACTTTGCACGTCTTCCCCTGGCACCAACTTCCTCGGAAAGGAGGGGTTGGCTCCTGTGTCGTGCACATTGTCTTAGAAGATTGATTTTCCACCTGTAAAAGTGATCTACATTCTCCCTCCTCTCCTGGATGCCTCAGTCAAAAGAGAAAATGGATCTTTTAAAGATACATGTATCCATCACTATTATTTACATTCTAATATGCGTACACAGCTCTGCTCCAACAAGGGAAATGTAAATCAGATGGACATCGTTCCCTGAATGCCCTAAAGAGCTCCATTCCCCCCAAATTAGACTGGAAAATGCTCTTTTAAAATGCACCTTTAATATGTAAAAGCTGCTGCATCCTGACTCTAAATAAACCAAACTTGAGCTACATGCCAAATATCTTAGATAAAGGACAGGTACGATGGTAGTATCTGGCCAAGGAATCGGTCCTAAACAGCTATTTATATTAATGCAAAGAAGGTACAATGTTCTTCCTCTTGATATATGCTGCAGTGGGATATAGTTTTGTCCCACTAGTGAGAATAAAAACGTACAGTTCATGATAGGCAAAGTCACATGTGTGAGATAAAAAGCTCCAACTATAATATATGTCTTCACCATGTATTCTCTTCAGGATTTTCTTTAGATCTTTGGATGACAACAAGAAAACACTTACTCAAGGTTAGACACTGCTCTCCGGGCTGTTTAATAACCATTCCCCATATCCTGGGGGACTGCGGCCGTGAAATAAGGCAAATGCAACTTCAGCTCCCGGACTCGCGCAGGCGAGGCAGAATCCTGATGCGAGCCTTTGTTTCTGCTCTGCTGCGCACGTGAACGCGCTCTGTGCACGGGCTCCGGGCCGAGCCGGGCCACGGGGAGGTGATGAAGGGTGATGAAGAGCTCTGCGGTGGTGCCGGCGAGGCCAAGGGTCCCTGCGGTGGGACCAAAGCCCTGGCAGGGATGGGAGCAGCCGCCTTGCCCAACATGCGCGCCCACGTGCCCGAGCTCCTCTGGCTAAGGGAGAGGCTTCGTGAGCCCACCGGGTCCCAAGGTGAGTTCTGCCTCTTCCTATTTCTGCCACACGTGGGTAAAACCCCGGGAATCCCCAGGCGCAGGGACTCACTTCCCTCAACAGAGACAATTCTGTGGCCCTGGCTCAGAGGCAAGGGATTCACTGCCTGCGGGGAGCTCGGCGCCAGACCTTACAAATGCCAACAAGCTTGGAAGATAAGCATGAAAGCCAGCGGTTGCATTGCTCATGCAGGAGATTCCTGGTCATAATAAGACAAAAAACTTGGTTTAAAAGCAAAGCTCTCCTGCACAGGCAGGCGTGGCTGCAGCCGGGGCAGCACGGCCGAGGGCTCGCACGTGCTTTTCGCCCAGCGAGGCTTTTCCTCACAAAAGCACAGCCCTCTCCCAACAGGCCACACGATAAATCTGCGGTGTCAGAGCAGTGTGTCACCGAGCAGAGATGGTATCTGCCCAAGCCCCACGCGGCACAGCGCAGGCAGGGACCGCGCGGTCCCTTGCCATTGATACCATCTCCCCGACGGAAAGGAGCAGAGATAAAGCCAAGCACACGTGCACCGAGCGCAGCCCTGCTCCTCCCGCACCGTGTGCCACAGCGCAGGGGACACCTTCGCTGCCGGGTGGGGGTCTGCGAGGCTGCCAGGAGGGGGGCACAGCGCAGGGGACACCTTCGCTGCCGGGCGGGGGTCTGCGAGGCTGGCAGGAGGGGGGCACAGCGCAGGGGACACCTTCGCTGCTGGGCGGGGGTCTGCGAGGCTGGCAGGAGGGGGGCACAGCGCAGGGGACACCTTCGCTGCTGGGTGGGGGTCTGCGAGGCTGGCAGGAGGGGAGTGGGCAGGAGCCAGGGGCACCGTGGATGCGGGCTGGGGCAGCTGCGCTCCCATCCATATCCACACCCTCCGTGCAGGGGCTGCTGCTGTACAGCAGAAGGCACATTTTTATATGTTCGGCTTGATATTTCTTCCAGCCCCGAAACAAAGCTCAATCAGGCAGTGAGAGCGGCAGTGAGGACGGAGCATTCTGGGGATGTTTTTCCTTCTGGGTTGCTGCTTTTTGACACATCCCCTGGTCCAGCAATAACACGTTCTCCACTTTGCATTACGGAAGACATTAGCCATGGAGGTTTTGCTGCTGCCCGAAAGGAAGGGCAGCACCTGGCTGCCTGAAGGGAGGAAGGACAGTCTGAGGACAGCCTGGCATCCTGGGGCCGGGATGGCTGCAAGCTCCGGCGCACCCACAGCCAGACGGCAGACACTCTCTGCGCTGTACCCGAGCCGTAGCTCTCCCCCCTGCAGCTCCGAGACATGCAGCCCCCCAGCAATAATGTCAGACCCTGGCTAACATGAAACACATCAGACAGTCCCTACCATGGAACCGAGCGGCACAACCCCAGAACCCTTCCCCGTGCTGGCCTAGGGGACAAACCCGAAGTCACCTCTCACTACCATCTCTCCTCGTTATCATCACTAAATCTGGTTTGTGATCCAACAGCATCACTTGACTCGGATCACCAGTGCTCGGGGGAACGAGCAATGGCTGGAGAGCAACACCCTCTCGTCAACTGCCGGCATCGCCGGGATGCTGAGCAGTAACTACGGGATGGGCCCACGAGCGAGAGCTCCATGGTGCCGGGCAGCTCAGCATCCCCTTCTAGCACCCAATAGACTGATGCATTAAACCCAAAAATCTGGTAAAAAATAGTCACCTGGCTACATATATCCCTCAGGATATAACCCAGCCATTAGAACATGTGTCCGGCTACTATCCCAGTGACCTGTCAGCTGTAAATGACCCAGGATATTTTGGAAGGAAAAACAATTTGCTTCCACTATTTACTTCTTTCTCCTGTTCTTGACCCTGCGAGCACACAAATGTTTTTCTGCGCCTCCACTGCGAAAGAGACACTCTCATCAAGGAGGAGTAAATCACAATAACAGGGAAATAAACCTTCCCCCCAAATGATTCCCATTTATTTATTTATTTCTCCGGCTTCGCGCAAGTCTACGGAAAAGTGCATAAATTGCGGCGGCGGCTGCTCGCTGATGAGCAGCCCGGGCTGCAGGCGAGCATCCTCGCTCTGCTCCTCTCCCCCTCGGCTCCGCTCTCCGCGCTGGCGGGGCACGTCGATGCCGTTTCCCTTTAAATCTAACTCAGGTAATGAAAACGCACAAGAAAATAGTGCGGGTGCATCTGGGAGCAGTAGAAAACAGTTAGATCTTCATAGAGCCATAAAGAAGTAAACAGTAGGCTGCTATGAAGATCTATGGGACCCCGCAGTGCCATTGTCTTCAAAAGGAATTAAAAACAAATTGCTGAGGGCCAGCACATAATTTAGAGACTCACGGCAATTTTATGACTTGCTAATGTTCCTAATTACATGCCCGTGAAAGGCTTAATTAATTGGGGGATGTAGCAAAAAGTGGAGCCTGTGTTTGTTATCATGGTTCCACTGCATTGATTTTAGTGCCTATGGAGAATTTAGGGCCTCTTTATTTGCACAAAGAAAATGCAAGTCTCTCGAAAAAATGCACATTAAGATCAACCCCTCGCTGCTATCTAATATACTTTCCTCTACTTAACCAAAGTGCTTGTAATCATATTTTGTAAATGTTGGTGCCGTTAATTGCATTGTGAGAGAAAATAGGTTCCGCTCGACTGGTCGTGGAGAATTTTATAAAGTTCTTTTCCTGCTCCCAATTCTGAGGACTCGGAGAGAGAAACTCGTGAGAAGTTGCTGCAGTGGGCAGGCAGCGGTGCCGCTCGGCGTCTCCCCGCACATCTGCCGGGTCGGTGGGTGTCGGGGCAGCTCCTGCACCCACCCACCCGGCCCAGCCCCTCCGCCTGGGCACCTGGGGAGCTCTGGCGTGCGGAAAAGCCTCTGAACGTGCTCACAGCAGGGCAAAGCGTAACCCTCAGCTCCCCCCCAGCCCTTCGAATGTGCTCAGTGCATTCTGAGCTCAAGGTTTTGCTGTGATCTTCTAGAGGAAAGGACTTTTCAGGACGTTAAAAGGCCCACATTGCAATCCCTCTCCCTAAAACACCACTGGGATCGGTGCGGGAAGGTCCCAAGTGACCGCCTTCAGCCAGAAATAACTTAATACTGAAGAGGATAAAAACCCGCAAGAAAAACCGTGGCACTGTGGGGCACAGGAGCACCACGGAGCCTTGGCGCAGCAGCACAACACGTCCGCGTTTCTCACGGCTGTGAGACATTTGCGCTTTTTCACGTCACAAACACACCCAACAGAATGAAGGAGTTCAGACAATCCTCCCTCCCGCTCGCAGGGCTCAAGGAGGAATGGAGGCAGGACACAGACACGCAGAGCATCTGAAACCGCCCGGCTGGGACGTGCCGCGGGAAGGGAGCTTGAATGACAAGAACCGCTTCACTGAGATCAGAAATAACTTGATTTCAGAAGCTTAAAACCAGCGTTTGAACCTACTGAATCGCCGGGGGTGCAGGAAGGGGGTGACGGCCAGGAGGAGCCCTGGCAGCGCCCTGGCCACCCTCCTCCTCCATGCGTCTGCATTGTCTTGCAGCAACATTGCAACGTAGAGGGGAAAAAAAAAAAAGGCAAAATCAAGTTTGTCTGTTGCTCTGGAGAAAAGGAGACGTCTCTCGAAATATAGTTGGCGCTTTGACGATAAGACCTTTCACAGAAACATGAATGACATGAATACTTTGATCTCTAGTCTCAGAAGCTTCAACAGCAATTATGAGTCAAGAGGGGTGAACACGGGCAGCAGCTAAGGCAATGCCCCGGAGGGTGGGATGCGGTAATTAGAGACAAAACCCCGAGCATCTCTGCCTGCACCGCGCTCGCAGACCGGGGAGGAGGTGGGCCAGGGGGAAGCTTCATGAAAAAAACAACTCATACTCTTCTGAGAGACATAAAATCAACAAGACTTTATACATTTCAAAGCAAAGATCTTCAAAGACAGGTAAAATGCTAATTCTGCTAATGTAGGTTTTTATATACATGCTCTGAAAAGGTAAAGCAAATTAATCACCAGCTTTACCCCCTAATATACATCTGTGTTACAAATATATTACAGCATGTCAGATCTGAGGAGATATATCTGAACAGCGGTGGTTAAAAGAGCATTTCCCTTTTCATGCTCTAATACAGTTATTTTGATCTTTCAGTCTTCATATTTTTTGTTCTCATCAAAGGAATGATGGTGCCAGAGATTAGGATGTTATTTATCTCCCTCTCACTGTCCTACCCACGTTAATCACTCCCCGTGTCAACAGCTGCAGCAGCGGCGGTGCCGGCAGTGCCGTGCGGGGCTGCCCCGCTGCCTGCGCCCTGCCCCTGTCCGCCCGCCACCAGCATCCCTCAGGGTCACCTCCAAACACCCCGACCTTCAGAAGCTGCTGGAAACGCTATGCAAATGGGGGGCAGGGAGGGGACGAGATGCCTGCGGAGCAGAGGGACGGTGTTGGGGAGGCACAGCCCTGGTGCCCGGCTCAGCCTCTGGCACCCCCGAGACGGTGGTGGAAGGCGTCAGGAGAACAGAACGCTGTCTGCGTGGCACTGCGGCGTTAGGCGCGGCCAGAAATCCCTGACCCAAATCACACACAGCTTGGAAAAAACAGGGAGACGAGGACACGGAGAGGGAAGGAGGGACAGGGACAGGAGGTGGTGACCCAGGAGGTGCTGCCCAGCTCCAGCCCAGCCCAGCTCCCTCCTGTCCCTGGTGAGATCCCCATTGCTGATCGCCCGAAAGTCCGCTGTCAGAGGAGAGCTGACCCTTTGCTTTCTCGCTGGAGAACTTGGTGTTAGGCGTTTCTGTGAGCTAGGACAGAGCCCTGCCCTCCTGGGTTGTGTCAGACGCGTCCCACTGCCCGTGCGCCCGCGTCCCCAGGGCACAGGGGTGCTCGGGCAGAGCTCGCGCCTCTCCCGGAGGCACAGCCCAGGGTCAGACAGCTGTTGGCTGTGTTTGCAACTATCGCACCGCGGTGCACGGCTAGACGGTGAACTTGCTAAGGGCGGAAGACGGTGATACGCAGGTATCTCAATAATTATTTGCAGAGATTAACTGAGCAGGTGCACTTCGGGCATAACGAATCCTTGAGAGACAAGGAGCAGGCAGCGGCTGCAGGAGCTAACGTCTTTGAAACAGGTTAACCCAGTGACATTGCCCACCATCAGCATTGTGCTCCTCGCCTTCAAAATGCTGACACGCACAGGTTTGATGGTAACTAGACTGCGTAGGGGCACCTTTGCTTTCACATCAGATCTGCTGACATGAACAAGAGTCGATTCAGATGGGCATCCAAACATTAAAGTCCTTCCCTATTTCCATAAAATGATTGGCAGGATGCCTACTGCTCGCGGCTGGTAGCGCTGCTGATAAATGGCATCTTGATAAAACTTCGGGCTGTTTTAAGAGGAAAAAAAAAAGGCATACTCTTGTTCTAATTCACGCAGCTTCTGACAGATGAGATGTCTCATCTCTAAAACTTAGATCCACCTGGTACCTTTGCTGCGTGTATGTAGAGAAAACAGGGGCCAGCAGCGGGGCAGGAGCACAGGGTGTCCTCTCCCGGCATCTTCCCCCGTTCGTGGCACTGAAAACGTACACCTGGGTACCCTGCAGAAAGTACCTAAACCACGGTAGAGATTATCCCTAGGAAAAGAAAAAGGTGTTTTCCTTTCCAGGTCCTGAACTATGGAAACTTTCCAGGGAGTCCTGTGGGTAAACCCAGCTGGAGCAGCTGAAATCCAGGGTCGTTTCCAGGACACAGAGACCCAACCCATGGAACCAGTTCCCTCCCGTAACCTAAATGTTAACAAACGCATGATTTTCAGAGAGAAAAAAAAAGGAACTGCACAGATCACTTGCTGCTGATTCCCAGCTGATCCATCACTAGATCAGTGCAGGTAAAAGAGGGGGAAAAAGCTAATTTCAAGCCCTAATAATATTATTCAGTTTTTGTAGCTTTTTAAAGCACTCAATTCTAGCTATTTTTCTTAACTTAAGGTTTAAAAACGGCTTCTAAAATGAAACTGAATGTTATAATGGGAACTTTTAACCCCCAGTGATCAAATATCTCTTCCTCTTGTACCTTTTCATCTCACACCATGCAAAAATCCTGTGTGTTGGGAGGTCCTGCCAGGCTCCCTGGCACTGCAGACACTCACCGTGGATCCAGATCTCACCTGAAAACAGGAGCAGGGCAGGTAACACCCACAGCCATTTGTTGCTTGTTCTTTTCAAAAAGACATCGCATCACCCTGCGGTGTGTGAGAAGGAGCGGAGCTGCACGGGCAGCGCCAGGGCGGGGAAACCTCCTCCGGCCCAGCAGGCAGGGGCCAGCCCGGCAACGCCGCATCGGCCCTCGGCCACCGCAGCCACCACACCCCACACCCTCTGCAGGACACCCCGAACGGCACAACTTCCAGCAAGAGCTCGATAAAGGTTGAAGACGGGACGGTCAAGATTCCTGGAGGATATCCCATCCTCCTGAATGTAAAAAAGGAGTTTGCTGTTCAGATTCCTCCAACGGCTTTGAAAACCTCAACAACAGTCAACAGAGACTGACAGCTCCTGACGGACCTCGCTGTGCCTCCACGATATCCCTGACTCCAGGTTCTCACGGAAAATCATCTCGTTATCTTGTGACGCACTGACGGGCTGCACCAAAGGGTAACACAGTGGAAACATTCCCTGCCGGACGACGGCAACGGCACGGCCAAGGCTGACCCAGCCACATGCAAAGCCTCAACGAGCCACGCTTTGCTGCTGCTCCGGACAACCGACACGGACGGAGACTAACGAACCAGCAGCAGAGAGCTCACTTCAACCAGCCGGACCTGCTGCCCTCCCTGCCTCCGTACTGCCTCCAGATGTGCTGCCAGCTGTGGTGACACCAGCACTGAGATGAAACAACACACGTGACCGCAGGGAAGTGGCCGTCCCAGCCAGGCCAGCGTCCCCACACCCTCCCAGCAGCACTGCCAGACCCAGCCTGGCCTCACACCCAACAAACAAAGGTCCCGCGGAGCTCCCGTGCCCAGCGCTGCCCACACCGGCAGAGTGGCACCAGGCTGTAACCACCGCTCAGGGACATGGGCCATCAGGAAGACACCCAGACACAGGCGCTGACACCCCAGCACCACGGCAGAACAGGTCAGACCACCGAGAGCCTCCAGGCTGCCCACGGACAGCGTCAGCACGGTTCCCTCCATCTCTGCTTCCCTGCGTGAGCCTGCGCAGGGTTCCTGAGCAACCCACTGCCCCGAGGCTGTTGTCCATAAGCACCACCATAACGAAGGCAATTAAGAGCGGTGACATCCCTACCTTGATTCCCGTCATGGTCCGCTGGAAGTTGAGAGCCAGGGCTTCAAACCTGCTTCGCCATCATGTGATCTGACATCGCGGAGAATTTACTGTGGAAACAAAAAAACCCACAAGTGTGAAATGTGACTGTCGATAAAGTAATCCTCAGCAATCAGACAAAATTAATTGTGTGAACATCATTGATCAAACCTACTTAATACAGTGGGTTTGTAGAAAGCTGGAATGTAATTTCATTACCAATCTGCTCCATCCTAATGAAATTTCTAATAACACTCTAATTTTGATTTCAGTTAAGGAGAGAATGATGAAAATTTTCTTTTGCTTCTCTTGTAAGGTTTTATTTTATTGGTTTTCTGCAATACTAGGGATACTAATTTTTTTTTTAATTTGACATTTTATTAGCAGGGGGTTTAATATAACAACACAGATAAAAAACAAAATTGCAAACTGGACAAACCTTACAGAAATAGAACTGATGTCAAAATTAAAAAGGCTAATTTTAAAGAAATTGATTTATTTCATGAGTGGTGATTTGGGCTTCTTTTTTAGTGGGTTTTTTTTTCCTTTTCTATTTTGTAGTTCCTTTTATCTGTAGTTCTCACGGAACAATGCCAGAGGAGTTCAGCCGCATGGGAGAGGCACCACCACACCTGCATTCACAATGGCAGATCAGGGCGAGAAGACCCCGGCCCTGCCCACATCAATGCCAACGCCCGCATGAATTTGGCCATAACCAGAATTTCGCCCTTTGGCTCAGGTTTCAGAAGACACCATTCAGTCATTTTTCTGCTACCAAGCACTGAAAACGAACAGCGCTTGTCTCGAGCACGCACGAGAGGGCGAGCCCAGCTCCCGGAGCCCCTGGGTGCTGCCGGCTCGGCTGGTGAATGGAAATCACTCCATCCTGGCCAGCAGCCACGTGCGGTGGGAGCTGCGTTTAAACACTGAGGAGGCGCAGGATGCACGCCGGCGGGTTGCAGATGTTTGGGGGCCTTCGGATGATGGGACGGGACGCGATGAGCAGACAAGGGAGCAGCGAGCGTGCGTGCTTGCTGCAGGAGGGCGATGCTCTCTGACTACTGAACTGGTGCCTACCTCTGGTATTTCCATTTTCAGTAATCTGATGTGTTTTGGTGATTTATTCATGACTGGTGTAGTGAAAAATTGGAAAAGGCTAGCGGGATAGCCATGGCCTGGAGATGCAGCATCTGATTGAGGCTACAACGGAATTACTGTCACAGGCATCATGCAAGGTTTACTCCAGCAAACGTGAAGTTGAATCTTTACATTAATAAGTGAAGGTGAACTATCAGAGAGACCGGCACATGTCTGCTGCCGCCAGGTCTGGAAAGGAGCTGTCAGATCAATGGGAAATGGGAGCAGACAAACGGAGCAGCTCCGGAGCCCCTCTCCGTGCCCTGCAGAGGTGTCTGCGGGCGCTCAGCGGAGCTGCGGAGGGGGAGGCTCCACTAACGCACAGGACAGCCAAAGATGCTACAGCAGGCACAGCCGTCTCGTCTTCAACGGGTCCCAAATCGCTTGGGTGAAAGCACACGGGGAGCCTTGGCTTTCACTCTGTTGCTCAAGCACATGTGAAAATCTCACCCCTTGTTCAGGCTGTCCTGCTCAAACACGGCCGCGAGCACGAGGGATGGATGCTAACATTGCACATCAAATCTGCTCTAACGAGAAATGCCGCTGCAAAGGTGAGAGTTCTCGAGAACTGTAACTCCGGGAGATGCCTCTAACACAAACCAAACCCCAGAAGCCCAAACCTGCAGCACACATCTACAGAAGGGACTATCTTTTCCCCTGTTTCCAAAAAGCAAAAGAAAACCATCCCATTCAGTGCTGATAGCACCCAGGCGAGCTGCTCTCCTCCACAGCCTCGGGGCTGGTCCCTTTCAGAGCCCCCCACATTAACTGTCACATCAAGTACAAGAAACCACTTTCCATCTTAGCCTCCAAGCTGCTGGGTGGAAACGGGGAAAATCCCCTTTCCACAAGGTTCCCCTCCAAGCCTGAAATTTGGAGAAAACAAAACAAAGCTGCAATCCAGCCACAGGGGGTAAAAAAAAAAAAGGGGGTGGGGGGGAAGGCAGCAGCAGAGGAGGAAGCTAAGCGCTGTGTTACAGCAGCATCTAGCCGTTCATAATTACAGCTTCAATCCCACACCCAGCTTCCTGCCTAATTGCTGCCCCGCGGTTGGCGCACGCAGACTCCCCAGCAGCAGGGTTTTGATTCTGCTCCCACTGATCGCTCCTCGGCTCCTCATTACCAGCCGCTCGCTCTGGCCCCACCAGTCATCCCGCTGCCCTCCTCCAGCCCCCCAGACCCCGTGGGTGTCCCACAGCCTGGCCCTGCCTGCACCACCCCCCTGCCCGACACCGGGTCCAGCGCTCGCTGGGGAGGGCAGGGAGCAGGGACGGTCCCCGCAGACGTGCACCTGGGCACCCCGCGCTCTCCCAGCCCCCAGGGACAGCTGGGACGGGGGTTTCTCCATCCCTGCTCACTCTGGACGGCTGCTGCCCAAGGTTCTCCTGATCTCCCGGGGGCTCACAGGGGAAGAGCCAGCAGCACCCGGATCTGGGCTGCGAGCGGCGCCTTGCGGGAAGGCTTCAGAGCAGAAAGCTGCGAGCTGGCTTAGGTTTGGATGTTTCAACTTCTGATTTCTTGGCAGATTTAACCTGCCCAAGGTTTCGCTCCGGGTCTCCTCTGAGCCAGGCTGTGTCTGAAGCTTTGTAGGCGAAGCTCAGTCTCGTGGGCTCCTCCTGCCACCTCTGAGCAAAAGCTTCTTGCAAAGGCGAGCTGAGGCTGACCGCGGCCACGCACCAGCCCTCCCACCCAGCAAACACCCCTCTCCAAAACGAGACACCTCCTGTTTCATTTTGGGGGTTCTAATCCTTCTGCTGCTCTCTCTGCAGCCCAGTTGCACTTTGCTCATCGTTAATGCCATCGCTGTCTTTGGCAAGAGGCAGGAAAGGGGCTTTCTCCCACCAGAAGCACAGGAGAGCCGATCCAATAATAATTTACGGCTTGAACAAAGTTGCAGAGCAGCAACCAAGTACGCAGGAAAGGTTGGGGTGAAAAATTATTTACAAAGTGAATGCCCTGAAGACACTTGTACTGGACAACAATTACGGTACCTTAATTAACTGAAATTTAGTTCAGCCGTCGACTGAGGCATGTCCAGTGCTAAAGTTATGCCACTGCTGCTGTCTACTACTGGTTAATGAATATAAATCAGATGGTTTATAGTTAGTGAACACGTAATAGGCTTGCAATGAGTTGAATTCCAATGCAAAATGCCTGGGGATAGGAACATGCCATCCATAAAATATATATAAATAACAGATTTACATTTCTACAAGGAAAAAAGCAAATCCTCCCACCTTGGTATTCTTCCAGCTTGACAGACCCGGGTCCCAGTTCTCCAATGGGAACAGGGATCGATAAGCAGGAATTTAAGAGTCTGGTCACCAAGGTGTGGCTACTTTGATGCCAAAACTCCTCCGTGTCCTCCCTATTTTCTTCCCATCCCCTGCCCCTGCCCTATAGGTTTGTCACGTGCCCGTTCAGCTCCGCGTGGGAGCAGAGCCCGCGGGGCCGCAGCGCTGAAGGTGACTCCTGAAGGAGCAGAGCACGGGGTGGGGCTGCCAGAACCCGAGCCAGAGGCGACTGAGGCCATGGGGAAGAGGAGTGTGGCTTTTACCGAAGTTTGTGCCAAAGCCAGGGACAGACGGGGGAGGCATGGCTGTGCTTTGGCTACAGCTCCTTTTGGAGGAGTCTTTGGTGATATTAAAAGGGAAAAGCAGACAGCTGAGGCTCCATCTCTGGATGTAATTCAGGCTAAAAATCACCCAGTCGTCCAAGATGTTCAGCTGCAGCCAGGGGCGGGAGACTTGATATTTGGGGTGGACTACAAAATTGCCCCTCATCCCCCTCCTGGCAAATACAGCTCCTTCGGGTCATTCTGCGTTGGACTGACTGGAAGGTGACGTGCCTCAAAGCACCGGGCTCCTGGGGAGTTCCTGGAGGCACCAAGCCTGAGGTGGGAATGGCCATCGAAAAGAGACCCGGTGTCAAAACCCCTGTCTCAGCTCTTCACGCTTTCTTGCTGCAGAAGCAAGAAATTGGGGACTTTATTTATCGCACAAATTAGGTACAAGAAAATTATTTTCTTAATGTGAGACTTGATGAATGTTCTCAACTCTCCACCCTGCTAGGAAGAGGGGGTTACAATGAAAATTATTTACAAAGCATGCGCTACCCTGCAGGGATATTTATTCAGGCAGGGGATGTTTCCGCAGATTTTGTTGACAAAGGCAAATCAAATTACATTTTTGTGAACATTACAACAAGCATCTTGATTTGATATGGACATCAGCCGTCTCCTGACAAAGCCGGGGAAGCGGCTCTGGCCCAGCACCCTCCAGGCACCCACAAAGGTGGACGTTTTTAGTATTGGGGAACAGATGGACAAAATGCTCTGCAAGCTGTTCATGCCCTTCTAAATACTGACATTTTTATTCCCTTAAAATGTATAAAAATTGTTACAAATCTGATTCCCAGATTAGAGACAGTTAATGACTTGCTGGAGTAAGGCGACCTCTCAAGAGACCTGCAAGACCCCCAGCTGGGCTCGCACCCCCCGTGTGGGTGCAGCGTGGGGATTCCTGGCCAGCGAAACCCAGGCGCTCACCGTTAACCTGAGACGGGACGCAGCTCTCTGCCCATGGCTGCCGGGTTGGGAAGCGCACAAGATGCCCTTTGGACTTGCGATGTGGATTCTCACACCGGGGAGAAACGGTTCAGAGCTCCTTGCTAACACTTTAGTGTGACATCGTTGATCCCCTCTGATTAAACCTGTGGGTTTTAAACTTGGTCTTCAATCAGGTCTTTGAGAAGTCCCAACAGATTACAACATCCCTGCGCTTAGCCATCATAATGACTTGCAAGTGATTAGCTTAACCAGCATTCCACCCAATTCAATTTCCATGGATGGCCTATATGTACCAAGAAAGACGTTCACATTAATTTTTACATAATTAAATCAGGAATGACCCCGGTGCCGATGACATGAAACCTCAATTCTTCCTGGGCTGCACAGCACTCATCTCAGCTTTAACCCTCAGAACACGAGACGGGCTGGGCTGGCCGGGACGCATCCGGCGCCAGACCCTCTCCCGCTCTGCCAGTGAACCCGGCGCCCGCCACCCGCCCTGCTCCCAGTTCCCCGGCACAGCCCCAGAAACCCCCCTCACACAGATGACCATGCATGTCCCTTAACTTCTACAGGGTCACACGTGCGTTTTCTGGGAAAACCCGTAACGAGCAGCGCAGCAACCCAGCCGTTGACGAGCCACGGCCCAGCCCGTGGGGCCAACACTGGAGCTCTGCAACTGCCGCAGAGCATCCGGCCCTCAGTGCAAACAACGTCCCATAGAAGGCAGCCCAACAAATCACAGCAACAGCTGTAGCGCAGAGAGCCATGGTAGCTCCTCAACACATGGAAAACCGAGTGGGTGGCACGAGCGTGAAGGGCCAGGTCTTCCCGCAGGTCCCCGTCCAGAGCAGCAGGTACCTCCCGGGAGCAGACGTCCCTCCCTCCGCATCCCTTCCTGCAGCTCTGCAAACCTCTCGTCCCACTGCCCGCTCCCACCGCAGGGCGCCCGGGGTCCTGACCGCTCGCTGGGACATGCCATCAGACTATGCAAACTAACGAGGATAATTAGTGTGCGTTTCATTAAACAATCCCCCTTTGGAGGCGGCAGCGTTACTCACTTCTACTGTAATTTTAATTGGTGGGCAAACATGATCTTTGTAGAGACAAAGCCTCATTCTTCTCTCTCTTGTAACAGTTTAAATCAATACTAACCCGGGGCTGCTTGGAAATATTTAATGAAAACTGTTTTGACAGAAAATTGGATTCTTGATGGGGTAAAATATTTGTTTTCAACGGAAAAGTTTCACTTTGTTGAAAAGCCAAAACTTTTTCCAAGGTCAAATTGCACGATGCAGCCGACGCCCTCGTGCATCCTCTGCTGCCGACACCCAGGAAAAACGGGGGTGTGACTGCAGCCTGGGCTTCGGGGCCAGAGCCAGAAGCCCTGTGACACTCACCAAAGGCTCTCTGTGGTCATAACCTTCACCCTGTGACTTATCGCGCCGTGACAAACGCCAGAGGGACAGAGGGCACACGGCACGTCCCAGAAGGAGGAGCAGGAACTGGTGCAACAGCACAGAGCGAAGCGAGTACGTACATCACAGCAAACCCCGCGCCGGAGGGTTTTGCCTATGCGTTCACCTTGAGGTGAAATTAGTGATGGCAAAAAAACCTTACTCAGGTCTTGGCTAATGATTATCCCATTAAAGAATCAGCTGACATAATATCATTTCGTAGTTTTATAAACCTCAGTGACAACAAGACTGATGGCACCTAGAGCCCTGACAGCTTGTCTGCCCAAAGAGGAAGGTACAAGAATTTGCTATTTTACCACATTGCAAATTTCACAGTATTAAAGAAAAAAAAAATCCTCAGCAAGGCAGGTAACCTTTGCCCATCTCCAGAAACACGCGTACATTCGCGCCCAGCCCTCCCACTCACTGGCAGGTTTCCGTCAAGCCTAAGAAATGCAACTAGAGCAACTCCCAGCGAGCGGCCAGGCTTGTGTGCTCCCCAGCCCTCGGCAGGATGCAGGGACGCAGCAGCCACAGGTGACCTCTCCCCGGTACCGACCTCCCCCGGAGCCACCCGGGCAGCCCCCGGCATCTCCTGCTGAAGCCCTTCGCTGCACTGACCCCCAGGAACCCCCCAGCCGACACCGAGGAGCGATCTCCCTGGACTCTGCGCGCAGCAGCGCTGGCTCCTACCCCGGTTCCGCTGCCAGTTAGGGACAAGGTGAGGCCAGCCCAAAAAGTCACTCACACGGCGCGAGTGTCTGCTACAATTAGTCCATTTAATGAAAAAAAAAAAAGTGTGTATGCTGCAGTTCCTCTCCTTGCCCACACCTCTACGCTGAAGACATTGATGCTGGCAGGACAATACCCAGCCCCAAATGACATCCATCCTGCCCGCTGGACCGACGTTCTTCTGGTGGCACACGTGGCCTGTTCCGCTGCTGCTCAACGGAGGAAACATCGCAGCGTGCAGAGGAGCACCGGCCGGCAAGCCGCTGCCTTCCACTGCGGGCTAATGAATGCACATATATACACACACACATTTAAAAATTATTTTCTTTTACAACTCTACCAAAAAAATCAGCCAAATAAAGTAAAGCACA
>WKFP01014123.1:213149-274943 GCA_011057875.1 Pterocles orientalis | reverse complement strand
CACGAGCAAGAAATGAGCAGCTGACCTGAGTTTGAATTTAGAGTGTTCATTAATAGGATATTATGCCATATGCTCAGCACACTTTTTTTTTTTTTTTAATGCAGCCGCCAATTTGAGAGAATTTCTAATTAGTAATGGTATAATGAGAGTATTCAGAGGCTAATGTGGTGGGTGGGGAAGTGAAATAGATCGCTTGGTGTGGACTGGAAATATTTCTGTTCGAATTCCTCGAGAAATAATGACCCGCCGTAAAAGGCTGCGATCTTTGACAAATGAAGGACGTTCGGGGAGGTTACATTAACTGCAGAGGGAGCGTTTATCAGCAGGGGGGTAAGGTGAGACAATTTGGGCTGGTTAAGCTTAATGCAGGGAATACCTTGGAAGGAAAAACATTTTAGCAGGGGCTGGGCTGCACGGGAGGAGGCACAAAGGGTGGGAAAGCCTCGGCAGGAGGAGATGCTCAGCGGGGTGGATGGGAGGCAGGGAGCCCCTGCCCGAGCCTGGGGGGGTATCAACCCTCATCACCATCCCAGCGGCGAGGCAGCCAGCTGGGCGCCGATACGGCCCGGGTGCAGACCACGGCACCAGCCAGCAGCGGTAAATACGGAGGTGGTGCAGGAGCACAGACCCTCGCAGGGAACGGCAGAGCCCAGCGCCCAGCAGCACACCACCGGCAGCAGCACGCCGAGCGACAACGGAGCTGGGTACCCAACGATGCTGCGGGCAGGGCCCGGGATGGCCCAAATGCCTTTGAAAAGTGCTTTTGCAGCATATTTGGGGGTCAGATCACTTCCTATCTACTCTGTTAGAGAAAATTGGGACTAATGAGGCGTGGAGGCAGGTCAGTGTTTTGTGGGAGCTTGTTGGTATAAATTGTTCAATGTGTTTTTAATCAAATCAAGCTTTGATGAGCTGGCGGAGAGCGGTGTCAGAGGCCGGCACGTGCTTCACCCTCCCTGCAGGGTATGGACAGGAGATGAACCTACATAAACCTCGGCAGCAGGCACGGGCCCCGAAGAGTCCATCTTGGAGCATCCTTTGATTGAACTAACTACAAATTTTGTCACCAACCAATCTAGTGGCACGAGGATTGTGATTTTACAGAAGAGAAAAGGGAGAGATTTTCAGTGGTTGGCAAAAAGTCAGGCTGCGATACAGAAAAATGCACCTTCCCCTGCTAAAAAACCCCAGACTTTACACATTGGGAAATAAACATCTTCCCAGAAGAAAGGGATTCGGTCTGGTGCGGATATGGGAGTTGGGCTGGCAGCCCAAATCCAGTTCCTTTGGTTTCAGAGGGAATTCCCAAACAGTAACAGGGAAAATCTGAGTGTTGCAGGTTTAGGAAAAAAAATAAAATAAATGACTGTCCTTCTCCCACACGCCAGCCAGCACTAAGCCCCTTCCGAGGGAACACGCCTCGTGCTGCAGAAGACGGCATTCCCAGCCCGCGGCTTTGCCAGCTTCGGGAACACCGTGTCTCCTACACGCAGCCTCTGCACGAAAGCTAGGACACATGCAGATTTCTTCAAATGAGCCATAATTAATTTGCCTTTTCATTGGACCAATTAGATCTTTAACACTGTAGGAAATAATTTTTTTACTAATGATTAAGCTGAAGAGCAGGAGTTTTCCTCTCCCGTGAAATGTTTTTACTGTGTTATCACATTACCCTTAAGAAAGCCAATAAAGTTCTACGACTGCGGGGTCTCTCCGGTGCCTCCTGCGCTTCTTTTGCCTATTGCAACGCACGTGAATTTTACAGAAACAGGTACCATGGGAATGACACAGACCGAGATGGGCGGTAAACGATGAGATTTGGCAGATAGGAACCAAGCAGATCAGAATCTACTCGAGCAGATCTGCTGGAGCTCCCAGCCAGGCTTCTTGTGCAGGGACCAGCCGAGCCGCCAGACACCAATATTATGTAAACCCTGCTCTGAAAATTAAATATTCATAATGCTCGTATTAGATTCTAGAGCACCTTTTAGGAAGAAATAAATGAGATATGCTTTAAAAGAAGAAAAAAGGCATAGGGGCCACGTAGACCCAAGCCACAGCTTCATAAATAATATGTTTTTACGCCAACACTCAACAATTAAAAGGCTTAAGATCCGTTCTGGGGAATGAATCAAGTTTAAAATTCATTCTCCTACTCTCATCCACGTGCCACTGAAAATTAAAGCATCCACCCAATATATTTTTAGAAGGGATTTATTCCTTGCTCTCACACCATCCTTATTTTCCAGAGTAATAGATGTGAGTGGCGAAGTGCAAGCAAGATTTTTTTCCCCTTCTTTAAAGTAAATCTCCATCTTGCTGACAGCCATGCCCAAATCCGTCAGACCTGCAGGGTCTGCGCTGTCCAGCTCTCCTCTTTATCCTGAGCCGTGCTCCCTCTCCCTGCGCCTCGAAAGCAACAGGCTCTGCCCCTGCCCCTCTGCTCCCACCCTCCAACACCGCAGCCCACCACCACCACCAGCACCCAGCTCATTTCACAGCCCATCAGCCAGAAATAAATACTAATATTAATATATTATTCTGATGAAAGAGAAAAATGTGACTATAACAAGGCTATCGTAATCGACTGGATTAATTCGCTGTTAATTACCATGGTCTCCAACCTATCGGATGGCGCGGGGTGAGCCGTGCTCAGCTCTCACGCTCAGGAGGTTCCTAAGGCTCAGGGCGAGCCTGAGCTGACGCCGGTGTGTAAATAACCCAGCCCATCGTGGGCACTTTGGTGGCCCGTCTGCATCACCGCCCGCCTGGGAGCTGGGGACAAGGAGCAGCCACCAGCACCCTCAACTGGGGGGGGGGACACGGTGGGGACGGCACCTGGAGAACGTGCACGTGGCTCTGGGCACACTGCAGGGTCCCCGGTGCCCCCAGAGGTCCCTCCTCTCCGTCAGCGGTTAAAGCAGCAGCATTTGCTGTTCTGTGGCTCCAGTGGTCACAAGGAGAAGCCCTCTGCTGCTGTCAAATGTCTGTTTTTACAAAAAAACCCAAAGTGATGCCTCTACTTGACCCAAAAGGAGACTTCCTCTTTAATTTAAAAATCTATAATGTCAAAGGTGAAAATGCCTTTGATAAATTGGGCCAAACCTGATGTTTCAAAATAGAAAACTCAGAAAATTCCATTTTCAAATTGCCAAAGGGAAACTTGACTGTTATGCCACCAAAAAATTCCCTTCTTATTTCTTTCTGCCTGAAAGCACTACTCAAACTCAGCCTGAACTTCAAAACGGGTTCTGTTCTCCCAAAATCACCTTTTTCAGTGCCTGAGCTCTCCATCCAAAGGACTCCCGCTCCCAAAACATCCCGGCTGGTGGCTGTGCCTCAGCCTGCACACGGCCACGCGGCACGTCCCGCTCCGGCCCCGGGAGCACTGCAGCCACCGGAGCTGCGGAGACTTTGCAGGGAGGCTCTGGCACGACTGAAATAATCCCCACTGCAGAAAGCCAGGGACCCAGTGCCTTCTGCAGATGAGCCCATGTCATGCGAGGTAGGGCTTGACCGCAGGGAGCCCGAGCTGCCACGGTGCAGTCCGTCCAAACCCACCTCAGGTGCACAACTTCGCCAAAATCTCCCACTCATCCGTTTCTTTAAACTTCCCACTCCAGCTTTGCAAACTTTCCACCCGTTTCCCAAACTGACACAGAAATCCCCACCGATCCCCGCTCTTCAGGGAACATTCACTCCTTCCCGACACGTGCGTGTTCCCCCAGGGAGGTGGAACGGATAAAAGCTGACACTACTAAGGAGGTCTGGAGATGAAAAATGTTCAAAATGTGACAAATATGTGTCAGTACAGCCCCGGGGCTGGCAGCTGCCGTGCCCCGTCCCAAGCCACCCGCGCAGTGTTTGCAGGGACCCGGTCTCGGAAGAGCCTCGTCCGAGGGAAACGCCGCAGGCTCCTGCCAGCGCTCCTCTCCCTTTAAAATGTTATTTCAGAAGTTTTGCCAGCTTTACTTTGCACAGCCTGCTGCTGTTCATTTTAGGTTTGCTAGAAATGTTCTCCAGCTGAATACTGAGTGAAATAAATTCAAATCCTACTCTGCAAATGACACTGCACATAAATATTCAGTAAATTAGCAGCACACTTTTATAGATTTATCAGTCATTGCTGGCACAGAATGACAGGCAATGTTGTAGCTGAAATATTAATGCTGACAAATTAATGATTTCTGAGTAAATGATGTCATTTTTGCACCGTTTCATTAAAATTTACTCACTTTCAATATCAGCTTCATTTCTACGCCAAAAAAAAATTAAAACCATTTTCATTCTCTTTCTCTCTCTCTTTTCCTCTAGAAGCCTTTTTTGAACCCAAAGGGCATAAATTTCCTACCGCTCTGCTCTGAGGAAGAAGAAGGGCTGAAGATTGCGGAGAGGGCAGGCAGCGGAGCCCCCCGCGCTCCAGCATCCCCGGCCGCATCCCACGGGAGCCACATCCTCTCCCTGCACCGCGCTTGAGCCGGGCGCTCCCTGCTTGGGGCACTGATCGGATGCTGTGAAATAACCCCCTGCCTTCGCCAGGGCACTCGCGGCCGAGCACCATTAAACCCTGTAGACCCCCCCAGTGCTGGCTGACACCCTTCTCCTCTGCAGCCCGCCCGTGCTGTGGACAGGAGGAAGCGCTGCAGCAGCCTGTTCACTGCGCCAGGCGTCGGGGATGCATCCCTGAGAGCATCTTGCTCACCGTGGAGGCTGCCCGGCACCCCAAGCCCCATGGCAAGGGGGGGACAGGCTGCAAGCACAGGGCAGAGGAGCAGGTGGAGGTCGGGGTGTCACCCCAGCCAACCCTACGCTGGCCGCGAGGTCCCCAGGGCATCGATGGACAGTGGGGAGCTCTCCCTCGTGTTCTCCAGATCAAAGGGTGAGCCCCTCGGGGTTCCCGGGAGGCTGGAGAAGAGAAAGCGGGTTGTACCTCACGGGGCTGTCCTCCCTGGAGGCTCTGCCACCTGCTGCCATCTTTACTACGTCGCATTGGGTATTTTGGGCAAATTACGCCATCAAAAGCCTTCCCGCCCTGTCTGTCATCCTGGACAGGACTGGTGACATCTCTGACAGGTGACTGACAAAGACAGTTGTAGTGGATAAAAAAACTGGGGGGGAGGAAGGCAAAAAAAAAAAAAAAAAAAGGCAGAGAGAGAGCAAGAGAGAAAGAGCCCAGAGAAGGTTTTACCCAGGATTCCCTGGGCTGAGCTATATCAGTCAATCTCCGGGCTAATTCGTGTCAGTACTTGTTTCCTATCTCCTTGAGTCTCCAGCGGAAGGTTGATAAAATTGAAGTGGAAATGAAGTTGGATGCACAGGAGGATACATACAACAATAGCCTGGTGAAATGGGTTTGTATCCCTGATACACTCTTTGGAGCATCAGGATTCGTGGTGACCTTGACAGTGTCCTTGGGAGAATAAAATAAAATAAAAGGGAGAATTTCTATCTACGAGAAGAAATTTAAGCAAAGCGCTACATTTACTGCATCGGCTTTGTAGCGGGAAGGAGAGACGCTGGCTCCCAGCATCGCCCACCCGGCTTATTTATCCAGCGGGAGTTTATGTTTGCACAAGTGCTTCCCCAGCCATCTATCGAAAATGCAGAGAGAGCGCCCGGTTTGCAAGATGCCTGCTTCTTGTAAGAAAGTCTCCGTTGCCTCAACTAGTTGTTGATGAATAGAAGAAGAGTTGTCGCAGTTCAAATAAAACGTACCCCGAGCGTGCGTGCAGCGTGTTTCTCTCCAGGCTGCCTGGACCAGTTGTCAATACGGCGTGAGAACAATCTCCGAGCGAAACTCCACCGAGGCGCTCGTGGTTAAAGACGAGATGAATCTCTGTTTGCCAGCCCCCTTAGAATAAAAACATTGAGAATAACTGCGCTGGCAGTGCCTGCTCCTAGCTCTGGGGAGATACGACCAGGAGCTCTCCCTCTGGGGATTGAGTTCGTACAGCATCACGTCTTAGCTTGACGGAAAGGTTTGTTAGTTCCAGTTTGGTGGCACTGATGGTGGAGAACAGGGATATGGAAGTAGAACCGATACTTTCCCTCGCTGTGGTTTGTACAGCTGATGAAACAGTCGGGGTTCTGCACCTGGCTCAGAAATCCCCAAGCTTTGGCCTCCCTGGTTTTTGCAGCATCTTCAGCACAGACAGATTTGAAGCAGCAGGTTTAGGAGACTTCACTCAAAAAGAGACTGTCCCCAAAACAGGTGCAGAAAATTGAACGAAATCATTTAATGACATCAAAACAAAGGGATTCTGGAAGTGCTCCAAGCAACACCAGCTTTGATGAAACCACGGAAAACTGCAGCTTCTCACGGTTTGCCTGGGCCTGGCCCTTAGTCCCAGCAGACTGAAGGTGGGGTGAAGACCCCATATTTCCAATAAATAAACCCAAACCTACACTGTATGGAAGGGAACAGCAGTGGCCCCATTCCCCACGGCAGCACCCTGGGGTGGGTGCACCCTGAGCCACCGAGCACCCACGGCCGCCAGCCTCCCCGGATTTGGCTAATAAGAGCCAGCTGGGTTTTTCCACTCGGATAGCTGTGAGAAACTGATGACAACCTGTTTGACCGCTGACCTCTGAACTTGACCCCCTGCTAATACCTTCAGCTGCTGATTGTCATGGGTGGCTGGCAGAGCCCTTTGTCTTTTGCTGTTTTGGAGTCCAGACAGATAAATGATTTCTATTTGTCCTTTGGCGCAACGGAAGAGCTGATCGATATTATCCACGAATGATGTCAAGGATTTGTCGCCACAGCTTATGAATGACAAAACACTACCCAAAAAAACACCTTTTGGGGCAAAAGATTGAAAGCTGGAAAGGTTTATTGATTTTTGCTTTCTTAAATAGCAGCTCAAGCCACAAAAGAGAAAACGAAAAGCTTTGTGTGCTAAAATGCAGCAAAAAGCTTCCTCGAGAACAACGATTAGATCAGCTCTTGCATTTAAGTACTGTGTGCCTTGCCACAGTCAACTGCTCAATTTTGTCTGCTAAGCCCACTGCAATTTCCACCCATTTTTCCTTATTTCAAAAGCGCTTGTATAGTGAAATACCAGCCTCGGGAATGAAACACTTCTCTGCTCTTGGCCACTGGTCAGTCAGGAGACGGCTGTGCATCTCCCATGCGTACAGACAGCGAGCTCGGGAGAGCAGAAGAAAAGCTTTTAGTTCCAAGCACTGGAAAGGTTGCCTCGGGCCCCACATTTGCCTGGAGCACGCCCGGCAAATCACCGTGGGGTGAGGGATGCTCTGGCTGCATGGTGCTCAGCCACGCTCCCTCCTTCCCCCAGTAACCTCCCCACGTGTAGCAGGAGTTGATCACGGCGCAGGACATTCCCTGGGTTAACACAAATTTAAGAGAGAATTGAAGAAATGAACAGGTCCCCTCTTAAATACTACCCACAGTCCTGGTTTTGTGCCTCCTCTGGAAAAAGTGACATTTAGCTTCTCCAGGAGCCTAGGGAAAGCCACCTCGGAGCCTCCTACCTGACGGACGAGGAGCATTGGTGGATACCTCCCCACCACTTCTAGAGCTGAGCTTGACTGAGCTGAAGCTCAGCCTCCAGCCCGCCTGCTATAATGCAGCGAAGCCCCTCTGAAAACAGAACCAGAAACCTTGCAGGGGAAGGGACACCACCATGCTCTGTGACGCAGCGACGCACACGCACTGGCCTGGCTTCACCAGCACCCGCAGAGCCAGGGGGAAAGTGTTTCACCAACACAACACACGTGGGGACCAGCTACATGAAAAAGAGCAAAATGAGTTCATTGCCAGCAGAGAAACACGTTTGCATTTTACAAACGAACGTGCTGCCTCCAGGGATGGCACTGGGGTCAGAGTTCAGAGCCACGCAGAGACATCTCCGTGTCCAGCATTTCTGTAAGTCCTTCCTACACCAGAAGTCCCCTGATGCTCCCGGTTCCCAAACCACAGCACTGCTGGGACCAGCCTCTAAAACACGGCATTCTTCTGGACTTCTACATGTCAACATATTTAGGAAACAACTTATTTCTTTGCAAATACATTTTTAAAAAATATTTTTCGCAAGCTTTCAAGTAAGATTTTATGAGTAGCAGAGAAACAAGGAGTAGGATTTCCAACACAGGAGGTGTCAGCGGACGGACACACGGACACATGTACGCACACCCTCTCTCACACCCACCTCCACCCCAAAACAGATCCCCCCATTGCAATTATGATTAGAAAATTCATCCCTGGGGAGAAAGCCAACCTTTTTCCCAAGCAAGCAAGATCCCCACTGCCCTCTGAACCCTGCAGAAGACGGGCTGGGCGAGGAGCAGACAGGAATCACGTCTCACACTTAGAGCGGCGCTTGCAATTCAGCCGTGCAACCGGTGTTTAAAGGGGGGAAAAACCCAGAGCAATTCTAAAACCCAAATGGTAACGGAGATAAGGACCATTAGACTAATTTTAATTACAAGAAAACGGAAGTGCAGAGATGAGGAGGTCTCGATCCAGCTCTCCGGAGCCAAGGAGAGTTTTTGGGCAGATCCAGGTGTGAGCACGGCAGAAGGGTGCTGAGCTAGGCACATACTCAGGGCACAGCCACAGCACGGGGCAGCTTTTCCCACCAGACCTTTCCGTTTCCAAGCTTTACACTGCTCAGCTTGCCAGCCAAAAAAGCTTCAAAACTCAGCACCAACCCTAGATGAAACCAGAGAGTCTCTCCCAGCTCCCACCCGGCTCAGTGAACCCTGCCCAGCCCCGCGCGGGGTCAGCGGGGTTCGGTTTCAGCAGCACGTCGCCTGGCTCCGGGGAAGGGATTTCCCGCGTTTCAAAGGCTGGAGCTGCTGGGGTGAGGGAGGCTTCTCCTCCCCGGCTGGCTGACCTGCACAGGTAACGAAACTCGCAGGGATTTTTGCTCAGGAACTTCAAGTACTGAAACGAGCCAGCACTTGGAAGCATTTCTGCTGCAAGGACATGGAGACTGTAAAAGTGCAAGGACTGAAAGGGAACCCTACCTGCAGCTCCGAGCAAGTCTGCTGAGTGTGTTTTGGGGGAACTTGGTGCTCTGTGACCCACAAAAAGCCCACACAAGCCTCCTGAGATCCAGGAGCACTCAGTCCCTGGCTGACAGGCCCCACCACAGCATTACAAATGATCTAAACCACTGAATGCTCTCTGGCCACATCATTCCTCTTCTCCCCTTTGAGCTTTTATTTTGATCTGCGAAGTGTGTCCCACCGCCGGTGCCAAAGGAAGTTCCCGAGACAATGTACGCTGTGTTGTGTTCATGGCACTCACCTCCTCATTTGTACTCCTCGGGTCGCTTGACAGCTCGTTTCCCTAAATTTACAGAGCTCACATTTCATGTATGTATTATTCACTACAAAAGAATCTAAATTCCTACACAATATCCTGAATCAGAGCATAAACTCATTTAAGCACCTGGCTAACAAGCTGGGTGGCTCCAGTGCTGGGCTCTTAATCAGAGGCTCATTGAAAGGCACAGTCCGGCTTCTGCTTTTAGAATTGAGACTTCATCAAAAACGCCTTAAATCCAAACCCAGCCTCCAAAGCAAGGAACCGAGGATTTCTGCTCATCCCTGGAAAACTTGGCCTCAGCTTTCCCACCAGGGATATTTTACACCCAGCTTGTGGCAGCAAAGATGCTTTTAAGAAAGTGTTTTCTAAGTAATAAAACGTCTCCAAGTGTGGGGATTAGACATAATCCAATTCCTTTATCAAATAAAGATGCCATCGTGGCCTTTGAAATACAAAGGAAGAAGTTCCCTCACTGTTTTCCATCTTACAATTATATCACATAACACACTCGCCAGAGGCTTGGCCGGCGCCGCAGACACCAGCGCTGCGACATAATGAGAAATGGAAAGGGCTCGGCCTCCCCTGCCACCTGCTCACGCTTCTGCATAATCTGGCGAGAGAGGGATTAATCCCTACGTTTTGATTTTCCATCTGCATTGCATCAAAGGTAACCCCTGTCAATCCTGAGACATAACCCATGTGTAAGCGCAGGAAATACCCTGCCTCGCCGCAGATTTTGCTGTGACAAATGTAATGCTTTCTTTAGAGGTCTGTTTGTTTAATTAAATTTTACGCACGGATAAAATGTTTTGTGAAATTTCCACTGTGGGGTGTTGTAATTAAAACTGGTGAACTCGATACAGACAGGCAACTATTGTGAAGCTGCCTTTGTCTGCTGTTTAATACCAGCAGCGATGTTTAGCTCTACAGTCAAGGTTTGCTTTTGGATGCCAAGCGCTTTCCAAACGAGGTGCGACTTGGAGCGATGCTCGTCACTTGAGAAGAGCATCTGGTGAAAGGATGAGGACACTCCTCTCAAAAAAAGAAAGAGGGAAGTCAAACCAAGACAAAAAATAACTCCACCTCCAACTCTAGAAAATCTCCAACTTTTCTTCAACGCTCAGGAACTGTGTCATGTTTTTCAAAGTGATCTAACTTCCCTTCACTCCAGTTCCTGGCACAGTGCAGCGAGAAGGGCCCCGGCTGCGCTCGCTGCCTAAGGACTGGCTCTGAAAGGGCCTTCCAGCAGGCTGGCAAACGCGCTCCGCTACCCCACCTGAACCAACGAGAACAAACATCACAGGAACAGACTGAAATGGAGAGCAATCGGAGTAGATGTTGCATCCACTTACTGAAAAATGAAACTTCTCATGAGACAGAAACCTTGCGTTCCAGCTGCGGGATCAGATGAGAAGTTTCTCTAAAGAACCGGCTGTTTCACCATGTGGAAGAGGAGTGAAACATCCTGGGGAGCAGAGCTTTGGGAAGCTTGACCTCACCCGCAGCGAGGAGCCAGTGCTGGCCCAGGCGCAGAGCAGGGTCGGAAGCATTCCTGTGCTGTGGGGAGAGGAGCTGGCGAGGAGAGGGTTCGGGTCTCAGTGACCCCTCCACAAACTTGCTGCACGCCTGTGCTTCCGTAACAGATTGACTCTGAGTGTAGCTCTACAGCCAGAAAATCTTAGATCTTAATTTTATAATATCAGCCTCCGTTCTGTTTGACATTGATTTTTCCTCTAAGTCTCAGTGCGAATCCATGAATCAGCCCATGCATGATAGGAGAATGGGAAATAAAACGAAAAAGTATTTTTCTGATTCTTTTTCCGCAGCTGGCAGCAAAATCTCAGTAAGTAACCAAAAATCAACAGAGGAAACGCATTCCCTTGAATTTTGCTCCACCCTTTGGTAGAGTACAGCTGATGTAAAGAAGCCCTGTAAGGGACTTGTAATACAGAGTAGGGTTGGTGGGAATCGAGGCGCGCTGGGGAGCGCAGAGCTCGTCCTTTTTCCACACTGACCTCTTCCTCTGTCATTTTATCTGCACGAGTCGGAGCCCAGGCATGGGACAACAGCCCGACGTGAATTAGCGTCAGGGCTATTCACCACCTGTTTGAACTGTCAAGTTATGTGGGAAAGCATATCAATTAACGGCCGTGATTATCTCATCAGACTTCCCATCTGACAAAACAGTCACCCCCTTTCCAGCCTAATCCCCCCACAAAGCCCCAGCCAGGGCTGGGTGTGGGGCAGTGAGCGGAACGATGCCCGTGCCCCTGGCTCGGTGCTTCGCTGGGAGCAGCCGAATAGTTTCACCCTGCAGCCAGCAGGTATTTGGGTTCAATTCCCAGGAGCCTCCTATGTTCCCTTCTAGCTTAAAAAGCTGGGACACCAGCCAGGAAAAAGGACCTTCTGTGACCTGCTCTTAACCCCCGAGGAAAGTTACACAAACTCTTTCACGCTTGGCTGGGATCGCTGTGTAGGAGTTGGCCAAAACAATACTTTCCCTTGTGTTTGCCTACCTTATTAAATATCAATTAATATTTATGGCAGTTTATAAACAGCGCAGCTTTGGTTTCAAGGGTGCTTAGAAATCCGATCTCCTCCTCCTCTCCCTCCCCACTGGCAGCATTTCTCCTGCTCACTGCTGCGTGGTGAGAGCCCCGCTCCTCCCCGGAGCACTGGGGGCTCCCCGGGGTGGGGGCTCCCCTCTGTCCCCCCCCAGCCTGCAGCCTTCTAGGGGCACCCCCAGACCCCACCGTTGGGATCATCCTTGGGCAAAAGTCTGCGGCCAAGAGAGACGCGGTGGCACAGATGGGCACTAGACCGGGATCAGGCCTGACGGGTTTATCCCAAGTAACCTCTGTTTATTGTTAAATCCATTCTCCCCCTTTTGCCCCCCCTATTGACACAGTACTTTGTTTTAAATTATGTTTAATTTAAAGGATTTTTCTGTACCCTTATTTCCTAGGAAGAGGTTTTCTAAAAGGCTCCCGCTGATTAATTGTCGCTGGGCTCCTGCCAAGTGTTGGAAGTTTTACATGTAAAGAGAAAATACGTCTCTCTCCCCACTTGCCCGTGCCTTTTCTCTGCAGTACTTCAGTCTATTTCACAAACATATGGCCTGTCATTCAAGGCAGAGAGCACCATCCTGCTGTCAATATTTCCCTCCCCATCACAAAGATTAACATCAGAGGCTCCGGCGGAGGCTGGGGTTTCTCGCCTCTCACCCGAGCCCCACGCTGCTCTTTGCCATGCAGCGAACACGCTCCCTGCAACAGCCCAACGCCACCGAGCAATTACTCCTGCTCCCGCTCTCACTCCGCTGCTTATTTTTACCGGATAAATCAACACAGCACAGATGTTCATTGCCCCATTTTTCACAGGCCCTTTTAAATTTACTCTTGATTATTTGTAGCAACTTGGAATACTTGAAGTTTAATAATATTAAAAAACAAGGATTTTTTTTTTTTTTTTGCCTGCCCTTGGCTTACCCTTCAGATCACGCCAAGCACTGTGCTCTGCTACAGAGTGGTTTGATGCCACTACGGCAGTAGCTATAAAACATTAGAGTGTTTGGGTTCCTTTGATTTCCCAAACACAGCCCACAGCCCCTGTTGCAGGGCTGTGCAGGTATTTCTGCAGCACCAGCCGGGTGCCACAGGGATGGGCACGGGGAGGCTGGGGATTGCTGCTGCCGCCATCCACCGCAGGACCTCACGAAAATTTTGCAGCTCCATGACGGAGCTTCCTTGCGTGTGAGCCAGATAAAGCAACGCCTGCCACGTCCGTCTGAGGCGAGATCCAGAGAAAAGAATCACCCCAACGCCACCTCCTCCCTAAGCATCCCCCTGCGCGGAACGGGGAGCTCCTTGGGGAGCTGCGAAGGCTCGCGGTAGCTCATCCCAGTTGCCTGGGGAAGGCGGCTGTTACTTGTGGACGTGGGCAACTGTGCCAAGGTGCCGGGGCGGGAGGAAAAGCAGCCGCAGCCCTGGCAGCTCATCTGCAAGGGGCTATCGCAGGGACCATCTGAGGGCGATTAGGTGAGAGGGGGTCAGGTTTAACGCATCAGACAAACCTGTGTGCTCGGCCTGCCACATCTTGCAATCTGAGAGTTTAAGAAGAGAGGGATTTAGGGCTGGATTCCTTTCTGGGCTTCCAAAAATAAACTTCTGCAAGCCCGACGTATAAAGCAACATTCACTAGAGGGTATCAACTTTGGAAAAATCGGCTACATTTCTGCAAGCTCTTGGATTGTGGATGATAGCAAGGAATAGGCAAGAAAAAAAAACCCCACCACAAACCAAAACAATCCCCACTAGCAAATAAACCCCTTAATCTCATGCACAGTTGTTATTTTTCACCCTTTCTCTCCATATCCACCTCCCAAACCTATTGCCATTTAATGCAGAAAAGTAGCTGGGATGTTTTAATAGCTCAGATCAATAGCAACCCCCCCTCCATCCTTCTCTTTTTTAACCTCCAAAATTATTTTAGGCAAGGCTGGGTTCATTTTATCCTTATTTATTTATTACTTAATCGGTAGAGAACCCTTGAGGCAAAATAGCCTCGTTTGCAAGAAAGATCAGGTGCCAGAAGCAGCAAAGGCAGAGCTACAAATCAGTATGCAAACCAGCTCCCATCCAGCGCAGCCAGGATCTCCAACCCGGCACTTGGGTTATTTGCTTACATTACTTACCACAGTTTAACACTTATTTCCAAACAGAACACTTGTTTACAAGAGCCACGATAGGGACGGGCTAGAAGTTGTTTCCAAACCATGATAAAAATTGGAAAAGGCATTTACGCAAGGAAAGTGCGTCCATCCCTTCCACCCCTCTGCAATCAATTTTTGCCTCGTTAACGCGTTCAGTGAAAGATGCCCTGTCTATCCACTGTGTTGTTCCTGCATGTCTCTCCTAAATCTTTACATTTGTTATTGTTAATTACTATTTATACAATTTCATTTGCTCTGGAACTGGTAAAAGGTGCGGAATTAGCCTCTTCTTTTTCTGCAGCACATTAAAAAACACTCCCCAGACCTTCTGCCCTAATTTAGGCCTGAAGAGACAAACTGACAAATTTTGTTAAGACGGGATTTTTGTGCTCACCACAAAGACGGGTGGTCTCACTCCCTGCTCGCACCCGTGGAATGCGATGCAATGTCATTAATCCTCTGGGGGTCTGAGGGACATAACGATCTCTCTTTCCAGTGGAATAAAACCACCTATTAAAGGGAAACATGTGATACTTGCTAACTTTTAAAATAAGTTGTTGGTTGTTAGAGGTTTTCTGAGGCTGTATTTCTCCAATCCAATGATTAAAGGATTCTCTCATTTCTTCTCCTTGTCCCTACATAGGGAGACAGGTAACAGATCAATCAGATAACTGGCATTAAGATGTCACTTCAACAATAGCTCGTTCTGAATGGTGAAAATAGCCAAGACTCGGATGAAAGATCGGGGCTGAGAAATGAGTCCCCATGTCACGGGCTGGAAGATGGCAGGAGGATGACACAATAGTGTCACACTAAGGACATCTCAAAGAGGAGGGAAGGGAGGAACTGGATCCCCACAAAAGATTACCCATCTCCTACTCCAGCCAGAGCCAGGAGTCAGAGGGGTCTGCCCACAGTCAGCCCCGATACCACCCCGCGGTACAGAGAGGTATCCGACCGTCAGCAAACTTCAGGCTGTCGGTCTGAAGGTACACCTCTTCAACAAATAGTTTTGTTGCCTGGTTTTACAGCCTGGTTGGCAGCACCGCCATAACCCCACAGCACAGAGCTGCTTACGGAATAAAATTACTCGCCTTAACCAAGCATACTGTAAATTTTCGGGAGCCAGTGTCCTGCTGAGAACAGGGCCTTGCGGGGCGCCAGGGTTTGGGTTAAGGTAACATGTACTTTGTACTTCGCTGCGTTCTGTTCGGTGCCTTTACAGGAGACCCTCCCTCGGTTCGGCACTTGGCCACAGGGGCAAGCAGAGGAGCACGCCTCGTGCCAGGGATGCTCACAGCAGGACGGGACTCACCGTAACCTGTGGCTCGGATCACACAAACAGGCATTGGCGTGCTGTGAGACGGCAGAGACCTGATTTTGCAGAGATTTCTGCACAGGGGTGAACGTTGGCTGTAGAGGGGAATCCTGCTCTCCAACAAAACCCTCCCTCGGGACGTGAGCACACGCACCAGACCGCGGCTCTGAGAAGCTCAGCCAGATTAGTGTGGCATAGAGCCTCTGCTCCCCCATCTCAGACACTATCCCCAGAGCCTCCTGCAAGACCACAGTGAGCTTTCTAAACTGCCACGGGCCGTACCTCAAGATTAGAACAGCAGCGATTTAAGAACTTTCTGTATTTTTCAGTGCATTTGTGGTGTTTCACGTGAATACGCATCCATATATGCAGAAGTGGGAAATATTCAAAAAATGAGAAATTCTCAGGAGGAAAACTGAGGCAGAATAAGGAAAAAACATGAGAACTATAGAAAAACTCTAAAGTTTCCAATCAGCAGAGGACAAATGAGAGCCCAGAGGTGGCAGTTTGAAAGAGGGCTTTCCATGACCCTAGCTCTCTACCTGTTGTGTCCTCCGGGGAAGAGGAAAAAGGAGCAAAACACAGTTAATGGTTAATTGCACAACCCAAAGCTCTCCCGCAAAACCCCCTTACACCAGGAAAGATACTATTCTCCCACTTACTAAAAGCTTACCCCAAAATCCCACCACTGATAGCGTCAACCCCCAGCCTGCAACGCTGGAGTGAGCTGAAGCCAGCGGGTCCAAGGCTGGCTCTTAACCCCAGTGCATGAGAACACCCCGCGTGTGACCTGCGATTGATTTACAGTACAGCGAGGGGACAGTGGATTAACAGCGTGTAGCCGGAGCAGCTTCCAAGGCAGAAAACCAGCTCAGCCTGCTTTAGACTCCTGCGTGGGAAAATTTAGCATCACCCTCCCCAAAGCTCATTTGCAATTTACGCTCCCAGAGGTGTTTTTTTTACAGCAGTCGATCAACAGTCTAGTCAAACATCCCCAACTTCCCCAGAGCAGCCCAGTTCCTCCTCCCCCTCATCCCTCGTGTTTGTGCTGCTCCAAGGGGAGATATTTTCCCGAGAGGGCAGGGGAAGAAGGGAACAGGCAGTGAACTCGAGCGTGCAACATCTCCTTGGCTGGAGGAGATGGGAAGGAGGAAGAGCGCAAGGTGCAGCGCTCCTCTGGGTTCAGGGAGCAAAAATACCGCAGAGAGGAAAAATCACTACAGGAAAATAACAGTACCCTACCCAAGGCCATAAGGTAACATCAACAGCAGCTCAGGTACCACAGGATGTGGGTACAACCCTGCTGAGATCAAGGCACCAAATGGGAGGGTCGCTGGGAGGAAGTCTCTGCCAGCAGCTCTCTCAAACACCTCTCACCTTTTCTTTCTTTTTATTTTCCTTTCTTCTGGGGGGGGAACGCCACTGACAATCCTCAGTAGAGATTACATTTACCCTTAGGAGTCTCTAAAGAGACTTTGGAAAAACACTTGATTTTGGGGCTTTGGGAATGGATCAGATTGCACAAATCACCACGTCCTGCAGAACCTGTTTCCTTAATCCCTTTAAATGTCCTTCTGCCCAACACACAGCTCTTGCCGCACACACGGGAAGCTTTGCTGTTGTTATCCTCAGCATCCTGTCCAGGGGCTATGTACAGCACACACAGGCTCGCTGTGTTCAAAGTTTGCCTTTCAACTGGCATTGCCTTCTCTCTGCTTCTCTTTCCTTCCACTGAAGTAAGGAAACACAGACAAACCCGCTTCCTCAGGGCTGTCCCGAGCCGGCATCTGCTGAGGACAAGGATGCGCCGCAAATCAGTAAGGATTAGGAAAAGGAGGATGATGGACACGATACTGAGAATTTCCACTTACTGTGGAAACTCTCCGAGACTGGTGAAACACCAGAGATGGTAAAACCCGGCAGAGCACTCCCCTGCACCCGATGTGCGCACGCGCCTGCAGGCACAGCCACGCTGCCCACCCAAAGCTGATACGTCTCTATCTGAAGTGACACAGGCAACAAAAGGGATGTCCCCCCCGCCACCCGTCCCCACCTAGTGAGTGATACAGATGGGCAGCTCGGGAGGACTGTGTGCACATATGCAGAGATGCTCTCATGTCCTTTGACCCCCCGTCCCTCCATCATGGGAGATCTATAACATTTACAATCCAAAAAACAAAAGAGAAGGGAGAGTAGGGCCAGAATTCATCTTCCAGGCTGACACCTAGCGTTAATTAACGACTTAAAAATCAATGACATAAGGGACAGGCAGCAAATGACACCTCCACGCAGAGCCTGTCTGCTTTCCTGAGCAAGAAAAAAATATCTTTGAGGACAGCTTTGATGCACGCCATACAGGGGGGACCAGGAAGAGCAGCAAGGCTGACACCCCAGTGCCACTGATCTCTGCAGGTTCAAACACCCTAAATTCCCCCAACTTTATTTTCATTTTCCAGCCTCTGGAGTGCCATGTTTGGGTTTCCCTGGGGACGTTGCTCCCAAAGGTACAGCAAGCTTGATGCGTTTTGAAGCTGAGCACACAGCAAAAGCTCTGGAAGGTCCGAAGGGGAGACGCATTTTAAAAAGCTGTAAGCAATGCTTTCTGACATACATTTCGGGGGACAAAAGGCCAGTGCTCAGCATTTGTCTGGGCCCAGCCGGGTCCTGGCCCACAGCTCCGGTTTCATGCCAGGCATCCCGTACCGCAGGTGAAAGTAAGGCAGCTCCATCTATTGCTGATGTTAAGAGCAGAAGGCATCCCCAGGGGTCCCAGGGCTTTTTTCTGGTTAGGCTGCTTTCACACCCATGCATCTCCACTCTGCAGTGAAATTGCTTGTGATACACATCATTATAGATTTCTCTTTAGACCTACAGGAAAAATTAACTGTCCAAGAGGCCAAAGCATTGCTCACAGGGCAAACACAGCCACGGTGCCTCCAGTGCCCCCGGGTGCCGCGTCCCCAGCTCGACCACAGCCAAGCAGCCTCGCGGGCGCAGCTGCGGCCGGCTCCGTCTGGCACAAGCCGAGGGCAAGATGCCAGTGGGTCCCTCCAACGGGGCTAACCAGCATCTCCCACACCGACTTCGAAACAGACATGGCAGAATGGAGATGGTTCTGGGAGAAATGAGCGGTTGTGCCGTTTCCTACGCACAGCACAGGCAACATTGATTGCAGCGAGGGAGCCTGCAGGCTCGAACCGCAGCTCCCCCAGCATTCTCAACACGGGCCATTCTGTGGTCTAACGCAGTTAAACCAGCCCAGCGCGTGCGGGATCCTCAAAAGCGAAGGGTAGAGGTGCGACTCCCAGATGCTGCCCATCCCCAGGCCTCAGCACTTCTGCCGGAAAAGCCCGGCTGCCACCAAACTTTTGTGCAGGAGCTGTGCAGAGGGACGGTCCTGGAGAGCAGATGGCGTGCTTTTTTTTTTTTTTTTTTTTGAAGAGCAAACCTTTCTGGAATACTAAATCTTACAGGAGCTGTAAATGTCAAATTTAAATTCATACTTTGTACCACCTTTGATTTCAAAGAGGATTACACCTATTCGCTGAAAGCAAAGCAACACCAAAGCTACATGAAATGGAATTACGACTACTTAGGCCTTTTTCTATTGCCTCTTTATATTGTTAACTCCTTCCAATTCATTAAGTCTAATCCTTATTAGGCTAAGTAACACACATATGAATAGACAGGACTGGACACAGGAGCATATGTGCCTTTTGTATCACTTCCTGGTTAATCCCTAGCCCGGGGAGGGGACAGACACGGGGAGAAGTGGCCGCCCTCGCCCACGCCGGCCGAGCAGCGTGCCGCCCGGCAGGGAGCCCCGCACGGGCCACTGAGCCGCCCCGGGCGGCTGCCCCAGCGCGCTGCTTTGTTAATCAATCTGCTACGGAGCGAGGGCACCCGGGGTGCCGCTCTGTTATGGAAATCTGCTGGACTTCGGCGGTCCCACTGCTCCGGACGTCAACTTTCTAAGTGTGTCCTGACAAAGCGGGAAATTTTGCAAGATGGGGAGGGAGGGGTGGGAAACAGATGCATGTGTAGGGGGAAAAATGAGCCTATTTCCAGCTTGCCTTCGCTATTAGCAAAAGGCTTCCAAAAGCACCCCTGGCCACAGCGCTCTCTCCATCCCTGGGCTCTTTCTGATCTCTTTATGGACTGACAGCTCAAGTAGCAAGACCGGGAAAGGGCTGAAAACCATCCCCCTTAGCAAACCATCCCCCTTAGCAGTGCACGGGAGTACCAGCAGTGCCCTCCTCGCACGGGCACACACCTCTGGGTAAGTGCCTCTTGCACGTTTATCACAACAGAAAAAAAATCAAGTCTGTGCTGAGCTACATACACAGCAGCAGCTTCTCCCCTTGAATGCTCTCTGAAGAAAAACAAGGGATAAAATTCTGCTTTTCCGGGCAGGATATAAACCAAAAATGACCCGTCAGTGGAGTTACACAGCAGTGAGTGAGACAGGAATCAGACAAAGTATATAAAAAAGATATTTATACAGCAGCGGTGTTGCTCATAGTGTTTTAAAAACAATAAAGCAGCAGCTTATATAGTCTCTTGCATATTGCGGACATGAAATAAAGCCAAGACAGGAGATAGAACATCTAATTCCCCGGCTACAAGGAAGAGAGAGTGATTCAGGTTTAGAGGGTGCCATTCAGTTTTATGACAATATCTCCTAATACAGCAGGTTTATCAATTGAGCAAAAAGGCACAACGGGGTGCGTTATTATTGGAGCCTAATCTCACGCCTCGGGTGTGTTGTGCGAGGCACGAGGGCAAAAGGCCACACCACTGTGTGATTATCCAACGGCAATGCTCACCCAGGGCACCGTGTCTGGATTATAAAGTGGATTGGCTTAGGTTTTAAAATGAAATGTTAACGTTTGTCTCTTAGGTTTCAACTGAGGATGGATCTCCCTGCTGCAGGTATAAAGTATGAATAGGATACGGACAGTGGAAAAGTAAATCTCCTGCTCGGTTTCCCTGGGTCTCCTCTTCACTGGTGAGGCTGCCCATGGCCTTGGGATGCCAACGTTGCCTCTGACCAAACCCTTTAGAGAAGAAAGCATCTTCCTGGGGTATAAGAATGAGCTAGGACATATAGCAAAGAACGTAAACCAAAAAGCACAAGTTACCTCACCACAGATTCCCTGAGCACATCACCAGTAAACCAAGTGCTCCTCACTGAAGGATGGTATGGTCTGAGCTTCCCTACCAGGAGCCCCGGCCACAGCGGAGACCAGCTCCTGCACCCGCTGCAGGCGTCAGGCTTCCCACGTATGGAGACACGTCCTGTGCCTCCATAGATGCTCCTGCGGTCCAAGAAGCTGCCTGAGATCCCAGGCACACACGCTGCATACCACCTGGCACCTGTGCCAAAGCCACGGAGGAGACGCCTCGCTGGTGTACAAATAGAGTAAATTGCTCCTTGCCGGATCAGTCCCATTCACACCAGTGGGACACAGGGACACATGCGGCATACCCGGAGGGAGAACAGTACCCTACAGGTTTTAATTAGCACTCTTCTAGCAGCAAAGTTCCCGTCTATTGTCACTTAATTACTGTGTATCTACCCCAACAGACATTAGACTTTCCCTGTGACCTCTCGCTCTCTACACCCTTGTCATTCTCTCTCTCAGAGCCCCGTGTGACACTGGGGAAACATGGAGCAACTTCTTAATTAATTGGACTAATTAGTCTCCTAGATGGCTGGACAGCTGGACCCTATCTCCTCCCTGATCTCCTCATAGAGGGAACAATCAAATCACGGTTTGTTTCTCCAGAGTTGACAAAGTCTCGGCACTGCCCATGATCTGGTTCCTATTAACCCGACTCCCCCGAGAGCGCGGTGGAGGATGAAGACGTTTTCCCTTTGGCTAATGAAGTATGCAGTAAGACCACGCTACCGCCAGAACAGCACCCGGTGGCCTTACAAAGGGTCAAGGTCTCCTCTCAACCCCTTCCCTGTTTCGCAGGGTTTACAATGGGGCTGTAAAACTGCTGTCGCTTGAAACCCTCCCCGCTGGTGGCGCAATTCTTTACACCTTCCAAAACTACGTTTATGCCTTTTTTTTTAGCCCTTTGAATCAAACCTGATTTTTTAAAAGGTCCACTACTTGGTCCTCCTGAAAGGTTGTTTTTCTCTTCCATGTCTATACACACAGTCGGCACCTGAGACCTGCCGATGTCTGGGGCTCCCGTGAGCAGAGCGCTTACCTCCCTTTCTGGCTCTCCGAGCAGCAGCACCTCCCATTCAAGTGAAGATTCAGGTAATGCCACAACTGCAAGGGCTAACCTGCATTGCTGGATTTTTTGTAATTCTCAGAATGGACAGACTTTTACTGCTCTTCCGTGCTTTTCTGCCTTTAGAGAGCTCAGAGGTACCTTTGATTCACAACGGGAACATGGGGAACAATGGGTCCAGACTGTCAATAACATGAGCAAAGAAAGCAAGAAGAGCGCGGACCCAACCTTGGGAAGCGGCAGCTGAGGCAGGGTGTGGAGCTCTGGCCTGGGACGAGCAGCAAGAGGCTACCAGGCTTCATCAAGCCCGTTAGTTTGAATTAATGCAACACGCAGAGGGCTGTGATGGAGAGTGGGGAGCACGTCAGGCCCTTCGTGTTGTCCCTCTGGTTGACGGATAGCTTTTGGGCACAAACATATCTCGCTCGCTGGTATCTGTACTAACACAAATCTCTACGTCCGTATAGTTATCTGTCATCAGCTGATACAAAATGAGAAACCGGGCGAAACAAACTGGGAGATCTCCGACAGCAAAACCGCGTGCAGTTCACTACCAAGGTTAGAAAAAGAAAGGAAAGGAGGCAGCTGGTAAAATGCTCTCCCCAAGAAAAGTTCAGTTTCTTGAAGCAACACAGCTCAGCGTGGACTGCCAGGACGTCAGGCTTGGCCATCGTCCTGCTACCCACACTCTGGGTTCAAACTCTGGAAATTAAGCTGTACAGACATAACCAAGGACACGGCAAAGCATACGTACAACTGCACAGATCTCTGCTCCAGCCCAGAACAACCTCTGGAAAAATCTCCCCCGGAACTTGTAGCTCTGCTGGGCTGGATTACTGCATGCAGCATCCCACCTTTGCACTCCGGATCAGACGCTTCCACTGATCCTATTCCTGCCTCTTATATTTCTCCAAAGACAGATTTTGATCAGAAGGGGAAAGTCATCATTTCAGTATGCTTTTGCCATGCATCCACACACTACAAACTGGGGAGAAAACAAGATAAAAATACTTTCTATTCCTGGAGGATTTTTTGCAGTTCTCAAAGTGCTGAGATTTTATTTCTGATTTGCTAGATGTGAACTCCATCTAGAGCAAAGATGGGGATTCTGGTTTTTTCCTACCTTGTCTATATTATTTCCTTAGGGGCTACAAGATGCTCTCCCCAAACGATACAGCTTTAAAAGAAACCAGGAACAGCGAGGATCCATCTGGAGGTTTAAAACAAATACACTTGGTGCATTTTGGAAGCAAATTCAAAACAGCTGAACAATACAGCAGGAGGGAAATGCGAGGCAGCCACAGTAGGCTGACAGACGAGAAGCAAAGGAACCGTTAGCTACGGGAGCAGCAGCAGTCACATAAAAGATGGCTATTGAGCGCTGAAACAGGCACCGTGTAAGAAGCACTTTCCAGAGAAATAAAAAAATACAGGCTTCATTTACATCAGCACGGCAACCGTGCACGGGCTGGCTCTGGTTTTACTAGTATCCAGCCTATTGGCAGGGGTCGTATAATTCGGTTGAAAGGAAAACAAGCAGGCAAGAAAAGCCCTTTCGCTAGCACAACCACAAACCCAACACGCCTCCTCCCCTTCTACAGCGGTTCATGAAATTGTCATAGGGACTAAATGAAAATAAATGAGGGAGCCCATCTGGGCGGGCTCTTCCCTCTTGGTCTCAGCAGGCAGGAGCCCAGGGAACCTCCCAAGTACCAGAAGTTAAGCAGTGAAACAGAAACAGGAGGAGCTGAAGTTTCTCAAGCTGCTCAGGAGTCAGCAAACCTCACCCCATTCATATGCAAAGGCGGGTGTCTAAATCCTCCAGCCTGCTTCGGAAAACCAGCTGTAGAAGCCAATGGTCACCACCCTGGGACAGGCCTCGGAGCTGTCAGGGTTTGTACTAGACTGAAATGAGAATAACTGGGAAAGGGAGTAAATAATATAAATGGAACAGACTATTTTTCAGGAATTTATTCTTTCAGGGCATGCTATGGCAGACAGAGGTGACCAAGTTTCAGGTGTTCCGATCCTTAGTCAAGCAAACGATCAATTATTCCATCAGAGCTGTTTCACTCTCTGTGACAAGTGCTGCAGGACCAGCTGGGCTTTGGGGGGCTTTGTTCAGCTCAGGGCTGGCGAGTCCCTGCATCCTTGCAAGAGTGAAACATCACTGAAAGAGCACAAGGCAACACCGGGGTTTGTACTGCCCAGAAGCCAGGGCTTGGAACCAGCAGGTCCTTGGATTTAAATGCCAGCGAGATCCACTGGGCAGCTCCTGGCTGGCCTCTGACCTGAACTCACATCCAGGAATTTAATACATGCAGTTCCTGGGGCTCATCCACAACTTCCCCCCCCCCCCCCCAAGAAATAGCATTTTGTTTTATAAAGACATTCAGCCTTTATTTATAAAACCTGTGAGTGATGGAGCATCTACTATATCCCCTGGCAATTTTCTCCAACGGTTAATTACTGTGACTGTCAAAACACACACTTCCATTCTCATTTGAATTTCTCTGCCATCGGTTTCCAACCATGGAGCCTAGATGTTTTTTGTGGGTTTTGTTCTTTTTGATTTTTTTTGTTTTCTGCTCAGCTTTAGAGTCTTTTACTGTCTTTTATTCTTCCCCACATTGGCATTTGTAGATTATGACCACATTGTCTTTTAACCTTTTCTCACGTAAAGATTGGTCTGAACTCCCTGGCACCTGACGGAGGATTATCCTAATGCACTCCTGCACTGCAGAGAGGGCGCAGAAAGGGACGAGGATTGCAGCACGGGGACTGTACACACAGGAGAAGAAAAGCAACCAAGCCCTAAAGAGCAACCAGTACCACTCACTCACCAGATCCATGCTGCCTTTGTGCATATTACCTAAACAATAGTCATTTAAACACACAGAAGACCATAGCTGAGAAGTCAAAGATACCCAGGCATCCCCAGATGGCTCGCCATGGTCAAACAAAGGGGCTAAATGAAGTCCTCTCTTGCTAAACACAGCACTCCCCACCCTCTGAACTCAGAAACCACCAGAAGGATGGATGGTACAGCCTGTTCCGCTGTGACTCAGTGCCCAGAGCTCCCACCTCCGCTCCTCTTTCTGGAGGGAGAAGAGGGACCGAATGTGTCCCCCGAGAGCCGCGTACCTCCTGCTGATCCCGGGGAGCAGCTTCCAATTCACTGGCAAAGCACCAACTATTACCTTTTTAACTCATGTATTTTCAATACATACAAAGAACATGTACAACAAGGTTTTGCTGTGGTCAATAATCCCTGAAATGATGTTTTCAACAAACCTCATTTCAAGTCTAGATCTGGAGTAGAGAAGTGATTGGATGAAAGGCCATTATATGACTGCTGTAATTTATTCTGCAGAGAGCTAAAACCACCAATTATCTGACATGAATGACACCACTTCTTTTTCTTACCAACACAAAGGTGCACAGTATCTATTTTCCGAGATCTAATTTAAATTTTAAAAAACCTCCTATGTTTAAATAAAAGGTGGCGGATACAAACCAGCTTGAGTCAGAAATACCGAGCAGAAGTGAGAAAGCGAAGTCAAGGCTGGCGCTCCATCCCTCGGTCCCCTGGGTTGCGCTCGGGCTCCTCGGGGAAGCGGCAGCCGGCGTTTCAAACCATGCTGTTTTGTTGCTGCTTTAACACTGTTTACATGCAGACAGAGCTGGGAGGAGTTGCCGGTTTATTACTTTGACAAGTGAGAAGAAGTACGGCTACAAAGAGGGGGGATTTTAATTTCACGCAAGCTAAAATTATCCATGTTATGCGAAGCAGAAATTGGCTGGCAGACAACCACCACATTAGCCACCCAATTGCTGAGTTTCTTATCTGGTGTCTTCCTAGGTCCGAGCTGCAACAGCCAACTGCCCTGCGTAGGTTATAAAGTTGAGCAAAAAGCCCAGAGAACCCACAGTATAACATCTGAGGTGTTCATTTAAGGGGCAGCGTCCTCTGCCGCTTTCCCCGTCCATGACACCTTTCTCTGGCTGGGGAAACTGGTGACCCACTTGCTGGACCAAATTAATTAAATCCCATTCGCTCATTAACGCTAACTAGAGAGCGATTGCTTATTTTAGAAGCTCAATTATTTCCCATCCCCTCCTCCAGAAGGACCGCAGCACCAGGTAACCATCAGCGCGGTGTTCGGGACACTTCCCAGGATGCCAGCGCTGGCTGGGACGCGGTGAGAAGTTCTGCAGCGGCAGTTTGTGTCCAAGCAGCCCAGCGTCAGCGGGGATGATGCCCAGCCAGCACAGAGAGCTCAGCTGATGCCTCAGCTGCTAATTTACTGCAGGGAAAGGCCACTGCCGCTATATACTGGTTTATGGCAAACAGGGCAGCACCTTTTAAACTGACAGATGTGAGCGACACACACAGGAAGCGTTTGACAACATCTCGCCAGTTTGCCGAAAGGGGATGGAGGAAAGCAGTCTGGATCATAAAACACTGGCTTTCATCAAAAAAATTTACAAGCAAGAGCAGGAAGATAAATATAATTACAATATTGTGAAAAGCTCTGTACACATGTGCATCTATTTCTAATATTCACCGGGGGAATCGCAACGGCTTTGTTCTGTAACACGGTACATTCAGACAGCAAGGTACCCTCAGCTCTCTACCGGCAAATATTACTCCTCGCATTTAACGAGAGTGCTGTCTGATAGAGGAGACAAGTTAGAGGGAGATTGAGTTTTACCTTTCTCATGTTTGATTTTCAATGCTGACTTCTGGAGCTCGGTACAGGACAGGGAGTAAAGAAGGCAGGGCCCTGCCGAGGATAGCGCTGACCTGTCGCACCAGCAATTAACAGAAATTAATGCTTAACCTGGCATTTTGAGACCTCTGAATTAAATGACAGTATCATAAATCCATGGCATCACTTTTAAATGTCATTAACATTGCTGGTGTTTCAGGTCAAACCCAAGTTTGAAACCCTAAACAATCCAAAGAAAACCCTTAACCCTGGGAGGGGAAACAAATACACCATTTATGGGCGAGGGATCTATAGTTTTCTAAACCAGTTTGAACTTATTGCAGCAGCTCCTATTTATCTTGAACAATCACTTCATAAACTCCAATTCCACGACTAAAAAGAAGGCAAACACTTTTTATGGACTGCCTCAGTTCATTTAGTTCAATTCATCCTCTCTTTGTTGATGTAACTTGTGAGCGAACCCGTTCATGCCGTGTGGCTTTATGCCGGCACGGTCCTTTAGGGATGGGAAGGGAGATGACTCCGAGCTGTCACTTTCTTCTCCCGATGTTTTACAGCCGCGGCTGCCGTAGGTGGTTTCTGCTTTTCCTATCACCGTGACATCTGAGTGCCGCTTTCAATGAGGCCAAATGGCCAAGTTCTAGCAGGTTTTGGACACCGGGAATTAATCAAAGTTCAACGTTTATGTCCTGTGCTCATTCATCAGCAGAGCAGCCAGCACCGCTCCCAGTGAGGACACCTGGGTTTTCCTTCTGGTTTTCTTTCCCAGCTCTGCGGAACCAGGGAAGTTTGGTCACAGAAAGCCAGGCTGGACCATCCCAGCTGGGCCTGTTTAGCATAAACCCCCTCAAATTCCCTGTCTGATCCCCAGCATATCACCGACCTGCAGAGAGCCAGTTCATCGGCTGTAAAGGAGGGACGTGTGACATGGTGTCTGCCCAGTTAAACGCTGATCATTTTAACCCTTTCCTCTAAGGGCTAGCCAGAGGGCAGGAAGCTGAGCTGCCTGCCTTTGGGTTTTTGTCATCCTTATCAGGATGGACACGGAACATTTCCATTTTTACCTTTACCATAAGCACTTTCAAAAAAAGCCCATGGGCCTGATGACGCTGAAGTAGGCACTGTATTGTTAGTTAGAAGGTAGCCTTTTCTGGAAGCTTTTAAATATAAAAAAGTAATACTGTTCAGCCTCTTTGATGTTCTACTTCTCCTGCTGGGGAAGTGCAGGAGGAGATGGGGCAGTCTGGGAAGTGCTGGCAGCTTTCCTTCTCCTCTCCCTGCTGAGGACAGCAGACAAAAGCGATGCTCCTGTGACTCCCAGCTCCCTGGCACACACGCTCCCTTCGCTGCTGATCTGCAACATATTGTCTCTGACTCATCCGCGTTTCACGAGCGGAGTTAGCAAGCTGCGAGGGAGGGAGGGATGCCTTGGCGGTACCCACGCTGGGAGCAGAGCGAGAGCTGCCAAAGCCGGAGCCCTCTGCCAGGCACAGCGCTATCCACCCACGGAAAAATAGGGCAATCGCATCTGCAGCCCTGGAAGCAAATGCTGAAACCCTTGAGAGATTTAACTCATTAAACTTGCCACATGCGATGGAGATGTTATCCAGCCTGTTGTAAAGAGATCTAGAAAATAGCTGCTGCATAGTTTTAAAGTGGCTGCTATTAAGATGTTTTAAAGAGGGAGAGTTTGCATGTACAAGTGCAAGAGAGAGGGAGAGAGCACACCAGCAAGCAAGCGAAAGAAATATTACACGAAATAAAGAACCAATTAAAGGGGGGGACAGTCTCTTCAGAATGATTGGCTCTGTCTAAGCCGAGAACTGGAGCATTTAACCTTTTGTTTGTGTTTCACAGAAACGTTGCCTTGCTATCTGCCAGGGTCACAACCAGGTCACAGCCACAAACCATCCCCGCCGCGGCCGGTCCCCGTAAATCACCGCGGCCGGGATGCAGCCTGTGCCCAGGCTGGCCTCAGCCCAGCCCCTTCCGACATGCCTGTCACCCCTGGAAATGGTATTGGGATGGCAATCAGGCACAAATCGGATTTGGGTGGCACTGGCTGCTGTTTGCTTCTTTCGGAAGAATTGGAAGGAAGCCAGAGCTGAACAGAATGGATTTTGCAATAGCACGGGCACTTCTCCATCATTACGGCAGCGGGTTGGGGCGCTACGGTTGAGGTCGTGTCAGCTTTACGACAGGATTGATCTGCCCCAGGACTCACGCTGGGAGAAAAGTTGGCACTTAGAGTTTTCATCCAAGAGAGAAATGAGAAGCTGAAATCCTCCTTCCAGAGGAGCTTGAATTCTAAGATTGTATTTGAACACATAATTATTATAAAAATGAAATTTTAATGTGTAGGACACAAACATAAAGGGAATTGTTTCTTCTCAGATAGAACATCCCCAAACCTCTCACTACGAAAGAGAACTCCAGCACAGAGACAATGTGAGTTATTTAACCATTTGCAGCCCAGCGGCGGGTCCATTGGCCAAGCACAGCTTCGGTCAGGACACGCAGCTCTGAAGCCGATGCACAAGACAGACTGGAAACAGCAACAATCTGCTCAGGGCTGCAGGAACCATTTACTCAGACCGTGAGAGCCTGGAGTCCTCGCACAGGACAAGCCGACGGAGCCACCCCAAGGCAAAAGCCTGTCCCTGTGTTCTCTCTCGCTCCTCCGCAGCCCAGCCCTGCAGCCAGCCGAGACTTTGTTCCCTCTGATAAACACAGGATCCGAGGCAGAAAGCCCTCACTAACCCCCAGCCACATCTCCTTTCTCAATTAACAGCAATTTCACCATGTTTTGCCCATCCACCAGATGACAGCAACCTCTTTCTAGTAAATGGCATTAGTTAAGAGCCCATTAATTAAAGGCGCCATGGAGCTGAAGGAGAATCGAATGAAAACAGGGTGGGCTGAGGATGGCGAGAGGTCTCCTGTGTGGTCACGCAGCATTAGAAAACCAAGAGGGGATTTTTGCTTTTAAATGCGGGTTTACCTTTCTGCTACAGAAATAATATCTTCACAGCTGTTCTGGGGTGCAGTAATAATCCGATATGTGTACATCAAATAGCGTATATTGAGCGTGCCCTTCCCAAGCTGGAGGGACTCATTCTGTGGGTTACCTTCCAGGGGGTGTCCTGAAGGGACGCAGTCAGGAAGAAAGACTGGATTTTATATAATGAATAAATAGAAAGCTTTTCCTGCAAGATAGAGCTTTTCAACCAAGGTGAAAACTGCACAATAAAATGTTAATTTAGTCAATCTTCCAGCTTTTCAAAAAAAAAGTAGAATCCAAAATATCCAAAATTTTGTAGTGTAAAAGATCAGGCAGAGGGCAATTTTTGAACTTTTGTTTTGAAAATTGAGATTGATTTCTAATCAACCAAAGCCCTCCCTTCTGCACAGGTTTCCAATAAAAAAACCACATAACTTTCTGAAGTCTACTAGGAGAGGAGGAATTATTGTCTTCTTGGCAGTTGGCTAAAAAAGCGCTGAGAGGCAAACAGAGAATGTACCGCTTCACAGAGCGACCACGGGCGCATCTATCCACAAGGAGCTTAGCTTATTTATTTACCTAGTAATCAAATAAATTGTTTCACTCCATCTCTCTAGGCTCAAGTCCTGTATTTATTCCTAGCGCTTGAACCACTGAGCACTGGCACAGCAAGGCTCCCTGCACGCACCGCAAACCAGAGCGGCAAAAATAGTGCAAACACGAGCTTGTTCTCAGCTTCCACACATCCACACGGCTGCTGCCGGTCAGTCGGTGTTACTCTGACCTTCCTACCCGCACACTACAATATTTGTGCTGTTTACTCTAGGTGCGGGAAGGCTGCATGCTGCCCTCATCCTGCTGCATGTGTTGCACTGCGTGGTGTGCACGCTGGGCTGGGGACACCCGTGCACCCCAAGGTGACATGTAAACTCTTTTCACGGCCAATTTAAACTCACGCAATGAGCACCGCGGACACCTCTGCTGTTGTTCTTCCTCGCTGTGTGTCCTTCACCCATATCGCACGTACTCTTTTCCTATCAGCTCATCATTTGTGTATTAACTCTCGATTAGCTCAGAGCTGGCCCAATTTCTCTGCCCCCCTGCTGTAACATGTTAATGGAGGATTTGTACCAGCAAAGCAAAACGGCCTTTTTGCCCAAGAGACTGTCACTTAAACACAAAGCCAGAGCAGGGGAAACCGGCAGAGCCTGCTGCCCCTTCGCTCACCCGCTGCAAAGCGGAGGGATGCTCCCGTGGAAGGGCAGCCTGTGGTTCTCGGTACACCACCACCTTCTGATTTGCTTTCGCATATTTGCTCTTAAACATTTTGATTTTCAAACCCACAAGCAAAATAAAACAAATGCAGCACAACTTCCAGAAACATGCTGCTGGATTTCACATGCCTCCAAGACGGTGCCATGAAGGTCCTGCTGTGACCCGGGAACACTGAGCCGCTCAGGACCGTCCACCGCTCCCACAACTGCTTTATTTCTGGCACTGAGGTACCAGTGTGCTCACATCCTTATGCTGAACCTCCTCCATCCTGCCAGAAAGAGACAAGGGACCTCTTGCAGACCCGGGGAGGGGAAACCTGGTGTTATTTCACATTACCCACAAGAGGGTCTCGATCAACACAAAAGCCTTGTGCTCTGCCCCCTCCCAACAGACGTGAGATGCCTACACTGAAACATCCCACGCAGGAAGAGCGGGTTGGGAGGACTGTGACGGTGAACGGGGACACTCAAGCAGCTGCACACTGTGACCAAGAGCACAGAGCTGGGAGACCCCCCCCAAGCAACACCTAAAAGCAAGTACCCCCCTGCCAGTGCCCGGGGACGGCGTTCTCATCCTGGGGCCAGAGAGAATCACACCAGCATGAACTCCCTCGAGAGAAGGAAGCTGCCACCCGCCCAGCTCCACGCTCTCCCACAAATACCGGGACACACAAGGAGATATGAGAAGATGTAGGTCCCAGCATCAGAGACAAATCCAAATAAACTGAAAAACAAAGCCAAGCACACTGCTGTGCTTTCAGACAGAGGGAGAGGGTTCCACTGGTTCAAAACAGCCGGAAAAACCAACCCAGAGGTCCTGGTTCAACATCACCTGTTAAATGTGGATCTAGTTCTGTTCCCGCAGATCTCCCACTTAAAAAAAAAAAAAAAAGCAACCCATCCTAAACAATCATAATGTGCATTGCTAACTGCATATTGCACCTCCAATCATTTGTATGACAGAAAAGGAACCTAATCCTGAATCTGAAAAACTATGTGATGGAGGATTTACAGTATTAGAAGGCAAACAGTGGCAGGTGTAATTAGGAGAAAAATTTGTCATGCTCTTGACTCTAGGAGAGAATGAAAGGTCTGGAATAGCAATCTCCCAAGTGTTTACCCAATGTGAGCGCACACAAGATGGAAAGCACATTTCCGACCACGGACAGATTAATATTTGATGCCAGAAAGAGAAATGCACGCTGTTCATGTTTATTTAGGATATTGTGAAATACAGTGAAATTTGCAATTTTATTGGATTCAGGGGTTCTGTGTTTTTGAAAAGTCCTAAGCTACTGTATGTTGTGTAAGAAGCACATATGTTAGCAGTGTAGACATACCAGCTGCAGAGAATGAAAGGGTTTCCCCTCCCCCTGATTTTAAAGAATTAGAAAAAAAAAAGAGATATAAAAAGATTAGCCGCAGGATAAACTGGGAAAACTCCACTGAGCTTTCTGTGTCTCTTAATACTAATTTTAGCAGCTAGAACTGACACAAAGGAAAATTATATCTAGGTTACTTTGTCAGTCACTGCAACTCTGCAAGGTGGTATGAAAGCAGCTCCCGGTGTCAGGGGCTGTGGGGAGAGCAGCCCTGGAGGGGTCCCGCTCTGCTCTGCCCAGGCAGGCTGCGTGCACGGGCAGGCAGCGCTGACCACCTCCCTGGCCCAGGACGGCTCCCAGCAGAGCAGGCACTCCGGGAACAGCACCCAGCTCTGCCCCCAGCAGCCAGCGCTCCTTCGGGAAGGTCTGCCAGCCTGTCCCAAGGAACACCCCAACACTGGGGCTCTGCCACAAGGATTCCCAGGATGATGATGATAAATAAATCAACAGCATGGGGTGTGAACGTGGTGGAATTTTCTCTGTTTAACCTTCCACTAATGTGTGAACAAAATTGGTTGCAGAAATGATGTGTGGAGTCTGCTCTTCCACAAGCTGCTGTTCAGCCAACCTGGCTCCCAAGAGCCACCCCTGCCCACCAACCTCACCAACTCGCCTGCTGTTTGCCATTCCGCAGAGCCCTTCCTGGGACAATTTATTCTCCAGAAGTTAAAAATTTGATCACACACTACAAAAAACAATATGGAAAATTATGGGGACATGTATTAACCACATGCAAACCCTGGTGTGCATCCTGACCCCTCATCAAAGGGTCCTCCGGGCTTTCCCCGAGAGCTGGGCTCTGCTGCTTGGGGGCTGGATGCCACTGTCGAGAGCTGGAGCATGGAAACCCAGGAATGGGACCAGTGAGCAGGTCTCAGGCAGCCGTAGTCTGTCCTCCCTGCATGCATTTGTGTCCTCTCCAGGGCTGTACCTTTGTACCTGTCCTTTGATCCCTTTCCAGCTCAGGGCCCTGGGAAAGCAAGCTCTGCTTTTTGGAACCACTTTCACAGCGCTAGAATTGGGCACAACATACAACCTGAATTTCTGCACAGGGATGGGAGAGGTTGGGCTGGAAAAGCAGCACCGAGTTCTCCAGCCTGATCTGCGCGTGGCAGCACAGCTCCCCGCAGCCCTGCCTTCATTCTTAGCCATGCAGCGTGTCCCCACGTCGCAGGAGAGTGCCGTCCCTCTGTCTGCATGGGCTTTGTCCCCAGAGACACAGCCCAAGCCTTCCGGGAGGGCTGCACAAAATTCCAGCAGGGCGAGAGGCTGGGATGGTGGTGATAACATATGTTAGAGTTAAAAGGAAATCAGGATACTGTGGGTGAGGAAAAAGGAGGCAGTTTGCTTCTCTCATTCCTCTACCCAGTTGTGAGCCCAATAAAAGGGATATATTATTCTCCTACACATCATTGGGCAGGAGAGGAAGTGTGTGACAGGTTCCATATTCCCCACACGGCCCGCGTAGGGAAGGAGAAGGACGGGAAAATTCTCCTCTCCCACTCGCAGAGAGGGGGGTACCTGGGCGCCTCGCAGTGATCCATTGCACGCGGAGAAATGGCTTGCAGACGCAGACACATAATTTGTAGCTGGAGGAAGGACTGTTTGTAACAGAAAGAAAGGAATGGAGAAATGAGGGAATAAAAGCAAAATGCAGAAAATGCACCGAGGGAGACAAAAGCTGGGAAGGAAAGAGATCTGTGCGAAAAGGCCAGGAGAGAATAAATGGTGAAAGCAATAAATACAGCAGGTTAATGAGAGAGACTGAAAAAGACACGGAAATCTTATCAATACACAGCGGTGTGAGAGGAGGGGAGAGCAAAGGGTGAGACGGGAGGAAGAACACGTGCGAAGGTTACACGGCGCCTTCATTCATTTCTGTTCCGAGGCCATCGGCTGCCATTAAAATATGTAAAGTGACCAGAGAGGCACACAGGCTGCACGACCCCGCGCTCAAGAATAAATGACCCAAAATGGTGAAGTCGGGGTCAGCACCAACTCCTTTGTGAGAGGAGGCACGTTTCACAGCTCTTAAGACAACTGAAATATGAGCAAAACCAATTAATTAACCCAGCGGTGCCTCGATGGGCAGCAGGTAGAGGGGAGGGGAAGACGCTCAACGTTCGTGTATTGCTGCACGTGGCTCCTGGTCTGCTCAAAGAGCTTGTGGTACTGCACTAACCCCTGGGGTACGATTAAAAAACACTCAACTTTAGGAATTAAAAATACTCTGAGTATCATAAAGGCTTATACTCTCTGTGAGCACACATCGCACGCACAAACCCCAGTTCATTCATGTAAACCCCACAAACACACATTTTCTGTCGCTGTGTGTGTATGTACGCACTGAAGTCTCCTGAGAGGTTTGCATCAGACAGACTTTTCCATGAACCCTATGCAGCTAAAATTAGTATGAAAATGGTGGTGTTTCATAAAAGAAAGATATGTGGATGCCCGTAAGTGCCATTTTATTTCTCAGTGAGAGGATAAAGTGTTTTTTCCTACATAATTTTTGATGTAGAGGCTAAATTAGGCCCGAGAAGAGGGACAATACAACTTTAAACATCATTAGTATTCAGTCTACGTAAGCCAACCAACAGCAGTTATGTATTTTTGCAAGTATGCATATAATTTATTGTGGAGAACACAATTTACATGGGTAGTCGATGCCTGTTTTATAGCCTCACAAATAGATGTATGAACTCAAGCATATAATGGCTCAACCAGCAGGCGCAAATACGTTCTAAATCTTCTAAATGTGCTTCACAAAAATGTAACTGAGGAATATAAAACAGATCAATTCTTGCATGTTATATATTGGTTTTTGATTTACAAATCTAATCTGGGAAATTTCTTTAGAAATGAGTGGATTTTTTTTTTTTACTGAACTTCTTCTTTTACAGGATTGTGCCAGTCAAATCCTGGAAGATTCCCTTCTACATATGACTGGTTTTGGAGGGGTTTTATTATTATTTTAATCTATGTAGAGAATACAGTATATATTTGTAGCATTTGATTTCACAGCTTCCTGTATGTCCTAGTGCTAATTTCCTAAGGAAACCCTTTTCCATTATTTACAAGCTAATAACACTCAGTGTGTTTTATCTATGTTTGCCCTAATTAGCTTCCCAAAAAGAAAAGGAACAGGAAAAAAAATAATAATGAAAAAAAGAAACCACATTACTGTGTGGATTCTTGCACATCCTAGAAAGTTGGCAGTTTCATTTCTAATTCAGGTGCAGGGGGAAGATAAAATCTGGGTGTCTGGAATAAAACACATTTCTAATGGGATGGAACGACAATCCCTTATTACCTCCCACCATTTTTCTCATAGTTTTGCTCCAAGTACAGCAAATCCCTGTGCTATATTTTTTCATAATGTATAGCTTGCTATTACCTCTCAAGAACAATTTTTATAGAGAGGGTGCCCTGTTCAATAGATCTGTAGTGTCTCCAAGGGGGAATTCACACAGGGTTTTATTTATGGTTACACTCAACTATACCATGTTGCCAAGCTTCCCCCTTTGGATTTGTCACAAAAAGACTCCTTCCTCCACCAAAGCCTCCGCATCACATGGGTATTAAGATACAAAGGAAATTATTATTTTGCCCTTTTTAAGACCCTTATGACTTGTCTGATATAACATCAAAAGAATAATAATAATTAGAAGAACAAAGTTGGATGTTTGAATATCAGAAAATAAATATTCCAAAACACAGGTTTTTGCTTTGAAGCATGGATTATCTAGAATCTCCAGATAGACGATTGTTGCTGACTGATTGTGTGTTTTCTGACTCATATGAAGCATTTATCTGTCTCCAAAGGTTTCTGGTATCATCTTTGCTCATACCAGAGCACAAACAAATTAATTCTACCATACCCCTCCAATATTCTTCAATTCAGATTCAAATTTTAGCTCTTTCCACACACAGCCCAATATTCTCTGTCCAATTAATTATAAAATTTTTAAAAATTACTGGAACTTAAAAAGAAAAAAGCACTTACAACTAACTAAAATAAATCCCACCTTGTGATGACCTTCCCTCCAGCATTAATTTCCCTGTGGGGCGTGTGTCTGAGCGCGTCTGTCTGTCTGATTTTGGGTCCCTGTCTCGCATGGGCACTGGCAGAGGTATGCAATTAAACTCCTTCATTACAAAGCACATCTGGGAGCAGAACTGGGGCACTCAGCTCCCCAGCCCGTCACTCCCAGCCCTGCTCACCCCAGCTACCCCCAGGCAGCGCGGCTGCTGATCCCGCAGCAAAGGGGAGAACAAAGAGACTGCTCTGCTCGAGGTGTGACGAAGGGAACCTCCAACTCTTGCTGTCCCCAGCTCCTTGGAGTGACTGAGTGATGTGGCAGCTCAGAGCTGCAAAATAATTTACGAGTCATACTTGGAGGGAAAAAAAAAAAAGGGCAATGTCATTTAAGGGCTTGGTAATGTTTTTGTTTGGATTTTCCAGAAATAAGAGCAAAGCCAGAACCCTTCACTTTGAATCCCTGTGGAAAAAAAACAATAAGCAAACACAAAAACACCCTGTAAATTTTTCCATTCTTCTCCTGAAAGACTACATTAAGAATGCTTCTTTTGCTAACTAGGAAAAGTATCTGATTTTTCAGAAAAAAAATCGGCATTTCTCGGAACCTCCTGATGCCCAGCCTCTTCCCCAGGCTACAGGACGATAACCATGAATTCACCAGACAGCCGAAGGCAGGAGCTGGATCCCACGGGAGCGGGCAGTGCAGAGCTGCTCGTGTCCCATCAAGGGAGACATTCACCAACCACAAGCAAAGCGCTGCTGTAGCCTGCAACACTAAGCATGCTCACAGACACACCAGGGCTTTTGGTTTTATAGGAGACACTTGCAAGAGGCTAAATGGCAGCTCCCCCAGCCCTACCACAAGGTACGCAGTGACGCGAGCCCAGCTAACAGTCCTGTATCCCCGCTGCTCCACACCAGAAGTTTGCCTCTGTCAAGTCAAGGGCACTGGAAAAACACCCTTCTCCAGCAAAATCCTGCCCAGCACTGCACACAGCTGGGCTAGACCTAATGACCAGGCTCAACTCTCTGCTCCAGAACAGCAGCAGCAATTAAGGGAAATCTGGCAAATTAAAAAAATTCAAGTCATCCACGTCCCTATTTCCCTGATCACTGAGCAGAGTCTGCACTGGCGAGAGCCGCACGGAAGGTCGGAGCCCTTGGAGATTACAGACAGCGTGTATTCAGGTTAAAGCATAGCTGTTCTTTCAGGGTGGATATTTATACACCAGGAATTTAGAAGGGGCCCAAACTAATTTCATGTAGGACACCAAAGAATCACCACAGCTTTGAACAGAAACATTTAAACAGAAAAATATCAACAGGTCATGGAAACTCCCAGGAGAAAAAAACCTCTCTTTGGAAGGTTAAAATGAGTGAGATGAAAAAGAAGTACCTAGAGACAGTTCTGCTTAAGATAAGAAACATAAATGTTTCTCTGCCGAAAAAAATCATTGGTTCACCTGAGGATAATCCCCTAGGGCCAGCCGTTGCAGCTAAAGACAGCGAGAGAGCACCTTCCTCCAGAAATCCAGGCTCCTTGGAATGGCTGGGAGCTCTTGGGGAGCTCCAGTGACTCCAAGCCCCGGACCAGCACACCCACGGGCTCTGTATCGGGGTGCATTGAGAGGCTGCTGCCAAGGGGACCCAACCCTGCACGAGCAGCCCCAGCTTCCCCAGTGCTGCAGATTCCTCACTTCACTTGGACATCCCATAGTGTCCCAGTGCTGCAAGCGGAAAGGTGTTGAGATGGTGACAACCCACACGACACAAAGCCTCTTGCTGATGCTCGTAGTCACTGTCCTCAGTAGGGAGGTCTGCCTAAACCTTTCACAGTACCAACAATTGTCATTAGCAACTGCCCTCAGAGTCCACACGAATGTGCTCCTTTGGTCAAACTGTTGGTGCTGTTACAGTCACTGGAGAGAGCGATATTCTAGCCCAGGCACTCTGCAAATGCAGGTTTAGACGTGGGAGTACAACAGGAGTTAAATTTCGAAAGCAAGGTACATGGAGCATCCCCACTTCATTTTAATTGATCCTGCCAAGCAAGATTGATTATCTGTGAAAGGGCATATTAACACCAGAGAAGTAAACAAGGAGCTCTGCAAGCAGGAAGCAGAGATGCCATAAGGAAGCAGTGACTCTGCTTTTAGAGAGGACAAAATCCTGGGGAAACAGGGAAAACCAGGGAAGCTTTCGAAAAATCTTTCTGAACAGAAGGGGAGAGGCAAGGTAGTGCTGGTGGAGCTTCAGCACATCTCCCAGCACAGGCGAAGCTCAATGAGATCTTGGTTGTTGTGGTTCAGTCTCTGACAGTGTCCACTTCAGAGCTTCTTCCAGGGTTTATGGAAAGGACCTCAGTCAGAGCAGCAGCGTGTCTGGGGACCAGCAGGACACTGGGGCTCCCACTGCACAGCCCGTGCCAGAGGAGCCCACTGTGGGCACGTGACTCAGGATCTCTTTTCAAAGCAAGTTTCAAGAGGAAGGTGGCCACCAGCTCTGATGGGCTTAGTGAGGGGCTGAACGGCCTCAAGCTGCCCAGCCGGGAGTCACAAGTGGGATTCGCCCTGTGAGGATCCAGCACAGCCGGGTCTCCGTGCATCCACGGTCACACTTGCTCTCATCTATTTCCTCCTTCCCAACTGCAGCTCTGCCAAAATGCTAACAACACAAATGACCTCTATTTATGGTTGCAAGGAAAAAAATATTCTTTTTCCTTTTAAGGCAGGCTACAATAATAATAATAATGTGAAAAGACACACACGCAGGGAGTACGCGCTGGCTGAAGTCACATCCTGTTCGTTCATTACAGTAACAAATGTGTTCGACAGTAATTATCCAAAGGGGAGAATTCCAAATCTTCTCATCTTGCTCTCTCCTAATTAATTAATAGTTTAAATGTCATCATGATGGGAAGTGCTCATCAGAAGCAGAATCTGCTGCCATGATTTACAACTCTGCCTCCAAAGGCTCTGAAGCAGTGGCACCCCGGGGTTAAATTTAATTCAAAAATGTAAGGCTCTTATTGCGCTCCTAACCATTTTTGCACTGAAACTCCCCCATTGAGTGAACGGTGTGAAGGGAAGATGCGGGTGAGCACTTCCTTCCCCGGGATTTTTTTTTTTATCATTAAGTTGGAAACCAAAAGATTAAATTAAAATTAGTCGTTTGTCAACTTGTTACCGATTTGTTGCAGATGGCAACTGAGGGACAAGCCTGCTGCGTCGGTGAGCAAAGCTGATCTAAAGAGGGGCCCTCGTACTTAGCGAGCGCCTATGTCAGAGCTAATCCCGGCTGGAAAGGGAGCTCAGCACTCCAGCTCGAGAACAATGAGGAAAATGATGCCGTCTGCTTGCAGAGAGTGATGTGGTCCTTGTTCCCAGACAGCTTCCCCATGCACTAAGTATTTAGCCAATTAGCCAGCACAGCTCTTCTCTCCCAGCAATTCTGGGCTGGAATAATTAGAATTTGCACTTAACGTAGCCTCTCCTGCTGCAAGAGGTCTGCACAGTGCTAGCAACCATAAGTGAAGTCGTGAGCAAAAAGCAGCATCACACCGCAGTGTCCAGGAGCAGAGACTCCTCCGAGCCCACAGGAAGCTCTCCGAGGCTGACCCTCGGCTCTCTTCCATCCTGGCTCTCCAGGCAGCTCTTCCACCTGGGAGCTACCAAAACCATTTCAGTGTGTAGCCAACCGTGCTCCCACGGAGGAGAGGCAGATCCAAGCTTCCAGGTCGCTGGAACCAGAGGAGCTTTGCAAGCCTGCATCCCCACGCTGGCTTTCCAACTGTGCGGCCTCTGCGCCAAGCACAGACCCTGCAAGAGCAGAGATTCACCCTGCTGGGAGACGGGAGCCCAGGATCAGTGAAGCAGGCTGAGACTGTCCACCAGTAACCATACTGGAAACCAAGATGAGCAGCTAACCCTGGCTGCCAGACTTTTCAAGTGCTCACATTAGGCAAGATGATCACTCAGCTCACAATTTCTGCATAGCTTGGTAACAACCGAAATTGTCTTTTGGGGGGAATAAACCACACTTTGAGCCTGAAGGGAAGTCCCCAGAACACTAAGCTGCAAAATCAAAATGACTGAGAAAATGCCTGGGAACAATTAATACATTCTCCACCCTTTAGAGGTTTTTTTTTAAAAAAAACATTAATTTAACTGAAAAACCTAATAGCGTGCTTTTCAGGTTGCAATGAAGAATTCTGTCCACCTCATTCCAAATGATACCCTCAATATATAATTACCATGCATCATGTGCCTAACAGCAGAGTAGCCTCCATGGGGGCTCACTGGGGGAAAAATAATCTCCTGCATCCAGAGAAGCCTATACAGTAACCTGGATTTTCAAGTACCGAGGGGCCAGTGGGGAATGTGATCTTCAGAAGACGCCCACTCCCATGTACATATCCAGATAACTTCTTGATCTGCAAAAAATGCCCAGCACCTTCAGTACGCCATCACGCATACCCACCAGGTCTCCCAGAGAGGTTAGTGACCCGTATCCTGCAGAGCTCATTCCAGTCTACATCTGAGCTGGCAGAGCTCCAATTTTCTGCTACAGGACGACGGGATTCAGCTACCCAGGGCATTCAACTTCAGCTACCGGCCACGTGTCCTTCACCGATGGACTGACTCCATCTGGCTGTACATCAGCCTGCTCTCCTGCTCCCAAATAACGACACCCTGTCCTTCATCTCTCCCACCTGCCTCGCACGCACACGTGCATATACGCATGCTCACATTTCAGATCCATGAGGTAGAAAAAGAGAAATTACAGATCTTTATTTGCCAACTTTGCACATTTTCTCCCTCCCCCCTTTCCATAAAACAACTCTTTTATTCCCAAGAAGGAATGGGGGGTGGGAGCTTGTTATTTTTCTATTTCAGATAAAAGGTTGGCAAAAGAAGAACCCGATTCATGTCATTGTATTTCCTTATTGTCTGCATTAACCTTCCCCATGGTTACTTGTTCTTTGTAATGTTACACTTGTCTTGCTGCAACACATGAATACCCGAGCCAATTTTGTCATGCAAATGAATTCAGTTGGATTGTAAATTGTGTGAAGGAGCATTAGTTTATCAGGAACCCGCCTGCATGCTGCACCCAACTGATTTCTCCTATTCACACCAAGAGTGCAATGTTTTCTAGTTGATCCTGAACGTCCATTCGCAAGCTGGGGTTTTTTTTATTATTATTATTATTTGTAAGGACTTTTACATTTGCATTTACTTATTTATTCAGTCAGTCACAAAGCTGTATTCCTTTTCTAAAGCCTGATTTATATAATCAAAAGCCACGGCTATGCCATCAAAAATGAAATATTACTGCAACCCATGTTCGTATTTATTGTAAGCCTGAATGGAAGGCTTGTACCCATGTTGGTAAGGAACAGATATTATAATCTGGGAGCCGCCAGGTAGATGTTGTTGGCAATATGAAAACATTCCTACTGAGGTCGATATCTGACATTTTTCCAGCCAGCCCTGGGGTTATCACGGATCTGGAAAGCCCACTCAGGACAGAGACAAACACTACATCTACAGAGCAACCTCCTCCCCGCCGCTGCCAGTCACCCCAGGAAAGGCATTGCAAGGAAATTCCCGAGCTTCCCTTCGTTCTCACCCAACGCCGGAACCCCATCTCAGCGCCTGTCTGCCTCCCCCGGCGGTGTCTGCAGAGCGGAGGGGAACGCTGCCCTCCAGCCTCGTCAGCGCCCTGATCCCAACAACTTCCCACCCGGCACCTGCAGCTCCCCCCACCGGTACCTACACCCCCACCAGCCCTGTCCCCAGAACCAGCCCAAATGCTCAACCTCGCCTTCGCTCCAACCGCAGGCCTGTCAGAAAGAGCTTTTGAACTGGAGACCAAACCCATGATCTAATTTCAGTACTGACGACGAAGCTGAAGCTGGGAACACAGACAAGATATCAACAACCAACTCTTCAGCCTGCCATGATTCGTAGCGAGACCCAAAATTATCAATAAGTTGGTGGCAACAGGAGAACAACCTCCAAATCCAGTGCAACAGCCTTACTGCTCTCCTTATCTCCCTGCAGACCAGGCACTATTTCACTGGGAAGCTACAGAAATGAAACCAGAATTCACATTTCCTCACAATTTTCTTCCAGAATTATCGATGGAGTCAGTATGCTGCTAGGCACCTGCTTGAGCACACCTGATTAAACAATAAACATGAGGGCCATCGCGTGCCGTGCCTTCCAGGTGCAGCAGGAGCGATGGCAGTGGCATCCCTCCTCTCCCCGCAGCATCAGATGCCGTACAGACCAGCTCCACACCCTCACGCAAGAGCACCGAGACGTGTGGTTGGTGTTTCGGTGGGGATGCTGCGAGGCTGGCAGAGCTACTGGGAAGTCTGCAACGCCAGAGTGCTTCCAGAAGACCCAGCGAGCTGCTGGCCCGGCCTGACGTGCCATGTCTGCCCTATTTCCAAGGCTGTATTCTGCTGAGCAGTCATCGCAGCAACCACTGCCCTCCAGCCCACGAAACCATCCTACTGCAACAATGGAAAATTTGTCCAAATTTCACAATGCCACAAGAGTGCTGAGTGGGCTCTGCCCCACACAGAGGACAGCACTTTGTGGTCCATGGCACAGAGGAAGAGAAAAGCAGCAAGGGCAGCTGCATCCTTTTGGGCACTGCAGCAGCAAATCTAAAATGAATGGGCTGGGGAGGCTACGCTGGGTTTGGATCTCCAGGGACTGTCCCATCTAATCAGCCTTGAAATACAATGGGAGATCAGCGGGTAGATCCTTGCCCTGCATGTGCCATATGGATAGCAGATTAGGAGCCTCTGGGGCCACTAATCCAGCACAATCACTAAAAAGGCACTTGGTTTAGTTATTAAAGCAGGGCTTGGGGACCAGGCTCTGGCAAAGCGAGGCACTGCCAGCAAATTGCACAGCTTCACCCAGCTCCTGGGCCTCAGTTTCTCCAACTGCAAAAAATCCTCCTCCTCAGAGGGACATTGGAAACTAATTCCAATTTAGCAAGTACCTGTGAAAGCTGGAGATAACCAGTGCTACAGGTGTACAGAGTGGTTTTTTACAAGCTTGGCTAGTAAAAACAACTTAAGGAGTGTGCTTTATCTGCTGCAGAGCCAGCTTGAATTTGAACATAACTCTTCCCCCACCACAGCATTGAAGATAAAAAGATCAGAGTGAAGGCACCTGGGGATGAAAGAGGAAAAGAGCAGCACCTAGAAAGACCAATGGAAAGGAGACTTTCACCATTCTGAAGAACAGCAATCTGGCCAGGCTGGGTTTTCCCAAAACAGAAGCTGAAACTTAAACAAAAACGACATTTTTTGCTCCAGATATTTGAGGTGAGGATAAGTCCCTTCCCTGGCCTCCACTGGGGCGTTACTCAGTGGGAAACAATTGGACTTTGGGGCTTGTACGTACAACAGAGGTGGGAGCCGATCCCCTCCACGGCGTGGAGAGGGTCACGCTGCTTTTCGGAGCAGCCTACCTGCAGACAGATGTGCAGGAGGGTACGATCGATAGCAAGGCAGCGCTGGTCACTCCACGGCAAGCTCTCCCTGTATTTATTGTCAGTCTTTGGAGCAAATAGGTCTTAAGCTTGTGGCATGTCATTATAACTTTTTCGAAATAATGATGCTGCCTTTAGTTTTTTTGCTATAATTTATGCCCAATGCACTAGCGCCAGTCACTCAATACTGTAGAGTCTGCAGAGGTGGAGATAGCCCTTAATGAGAAGAGGTTTTGCCTTTATCTCCTTTATACTTCAACCATTATCTTCCTCCAGTCTATAACCATGCGGTTACCACTGACAATAATGCTCAGAGGCAACAAATGCTGATGAGTTTTCTATGCAGTCTTCACAATAAGTCTATCAAAACAACCTCGAAAAATTATGAACCCTAGTGACAGACAAATAGAACCAGCTTCAGCACGAATTTACAGCCCAAATGCAACGTTCCTTTTAATTCTTCAGGCTTTTCTTATCTCTGCTGTTCCTCTTCTGGCTAGGAGATAACAGTAATTCTTCTGTATGCTATTTTTTTTTCCAACTGAGTAAGATGTTCCTCGTGTCTTTCTGCTTGCTAAAGATAAAGGGTTAAAGACCAACTTGTGTTGGTCGCTTTGTGTTGGGGAAAAAAAAAAGTAATCAGTATTCAAGAGATTGTTATCAGAGGTAAAGCGCAGAGAACAGTAATTTTGCCTGCTTCAGTTAGGGGCTTTTTTTTTTTTAAGGTTTTTTTTTTTTTTTTATGAATGCACATAATGCCTGGAGTGTTGGGGCCAGATAAAAGAATTAGTGGCAGCGCAGGGGGACGGAAGCACAAAGTACACCGGAGAATTAGACTGTCTATCTTTGTCTCTCCCAGCTCATCCAGGCAGCCAGGGCTCGCAGCTCGTAAACAATTTAATCTTTTTGCTACAGTTAAAATACAAAGACAGCAAACCTCCTTCTTTCCAAATGGGGAGGGGGTACGGTACAGTGGGGCGGGGGGGAGAAAAGAGAGAAAAGGAAGCGGCAATTGTAGAAGGGAGAAATCAAAAAAGGGCTGACACAAACTTTTCTGCCTCAGTTTAACCTCTTGCCTTCCACCATCAGCATAATTTTCCAGCCAGAAATTCAGGAGGATATTTTATCTCGCCAGCCCCACCTCCCATGCGTTTTCCCCATCCTCTCTCCTCTCCGCCTCCCCCATCTCCAGCTCAAAAGCCTCCAATTGTCGGTGGCTGAGAATTCCTCCAGCTCACAGGTTAAAAAGATAAACAGATTAAACCACATTGGGAGAAAAAAAATAAATAGAACGTGCGGCTTCTTCCCCCCTCTCTGCAGGAACATGGATTCAGGCTCTACAACAAAAGTACAACACAGTTGTACCTTGCTCTCGCCAGGCAGGTGAGTCGGGAGGTCCACAGCCCGGGAAGCTGGGGAAACTGGTGTCCGGGGCCAGGCAGGAGGAACGCAGCACCCGAGCCCAGCTGCTCGCTTGCACTGCACGCCATGGGGCTGGCGAGAGATTTCCTCCGTGTCTGCAAGAGGAAGGTGATGGGGACTGTCAGGCACGGTGGGAAGGAGCTTTGACCTTCTCCGGGCCACCACGCCTGTGGTGCCTTTGAGAGTGTTTTCTGCAGCACCCCAGGTCCGGGGGTTTCCCAGCCACATTGTGCATGCCCCAAGCGAAGGAAGGGAACTTGAGGGATGTGTTTAACACTGTGCTAGAGGGAGACAGAGGGAAAGGGCTTTGAAACTTTCTAAACCAAGGCTGAAGCTCTAGAGGTGAAATCAAGATGGACAAACCAGCCCATGAAGTCCATTGGTAACTCCAGCTCTGCAGCTACCGCAACCAGCACAACTAAACAACCAAATCCAGAAAAGCACGGGCCCAGAAGAGGTAAATAACAGCAAAGTAACTTCAGTATTTCCCTTAAGACCATTTACACAGCTCCTCTGCTCCTCACCTCCAAACAAAAGCTTCTCCCCGAGGACTCAAGAGTCACTCTTCTCCATCGCCAAAGTGATCATGTCTTTGCAGTAAAACTGAGAGGGGTAAAAACTAATAATAGTCTGGGATTAACAAATGAACTAAACAATCATGGGTTGGACCGTGCAGTCGTTCCTCCCATGCACCAATCCATACATGGAGACTCCATTTTTGTCTGTTGGTCCTGAACCACTCTGCGCATCAGCCATCAGTATCACCCAGATGTGAGCAGCATTTACAGGATAATAACCCAAAGGCTTAAAAAACAGCCCAGGAAAGCACACCTGTGTTATGGTGCCTGGGATAAAAACAGCACAGGGCCAGCTTGCTCTTGCGGACCACCCCAATGACGTTTTCTCTGCAGGCTCCAACACCCACCACCATCACATACCAGCCCCATCCTACATATTGCACCGGCTGCTGTTGAGATTACAGCAGAGGCAAACCACGTACTTCCAGTTTAATTTTTTCGTTTGGCTAAGGACAGTGCAGCTCGCCTGTGAGCACCATGGACCTGCAGACCTGCTCCTGGTGGTTAAAGACACCAGGAGCCAGAAAGTCCTCATTAATACAAGAAAAAGGTGCTGCATATCAAGGCAGGGGTGCAGTGAATGGAAAGCGCAGCCGATGTCCACGCACACAGTTCTGCCCGTGCTCATCCCTTCTGTGAACATTAATTCAAACACTTTTTTCCTTGCACATATTAAGCAGAAAGGGGAAATAGTTAAACAATGTTAATATTTTTTAAATTAGGGGACAAGGAGATCCTGTTTAGGAGTCAAAGGCTGCTCTCACCCAAGGTTTTGTTTTAGAAAGCAGTGCAGAAGTTAATGAACCTGGAATAACCTTTAATTTTCAGTGTCCCCTCACTGTCTCTTCACTCAGCATTCGTGGCAGTCACATTGCTCCTAATGAATGACTTGGTATTCATGTAGCTCTCTCAGTATTACTTATGTGTCTGATCTCTCCTAATGGAAAAACTGATTGTCACTGGGAAGTTAGGAGGAAATATTAAAAAGATCTGAACCACAGTGAAAGTTCCTTCACTGTAAATGAAACTGCCAGATGACGAACGCAAATAAATTTGGGGAGCTTATTGGTACTGAAGTTTAGTGCCTTCATAATTTATATCTTTACTGGAGAGCATCTGATCTCCAACTTAAATGGAACCAAAATCATTATGGAAAGAGGAATCGCCCTACTTTCTACATCCTTCCACCAGCAATCACAGCCACAGCCCCTCCAAGCCTCCTGTTTACATCACAGCTAATTTGTTTTCTATCCATGCTGAGGTGAAGATTCCTCACTAAGCCAAGAGAGTTTTTTCTTATTTTTAAATTATCTATGCTGTGGTATGCGTTTATAGAGAAACTGCACTGCACATCCATCTCCTCCTGGGGACCTCTCTTCAACCCACCACCGTTCGGGCTTCCTGGCACTTAGAGAAGCTGCTGCACGAGGTGGGTGGTGGGAATTCCATATCCATACCCAGCACCTCATGTTCTTCTAGTTTATCACCCCACTGCAAACCCACCTCACTTCAAACCCAAGTCCCTCTGGTCAGAGAGGCTCACAGTCCCCTCAGTGTCTGCCACCCCGTTTCTCCTCTCCGATGGTTGCTTAAACAGGCACCTGGATCTCCTGACTATCCCAAAGGAAGATGCACTAGGAAAGAAAAAAAAAATAAAAAGAGAGATGAACTGTGCTCCTACTTTCTGCTTCTGCTATAGCAGTCATAGATGAGGCTTCCTGGGTTCCCTTTTCACCTACGCACACCTGGCACATCCAGCACAAACCTGGCACATGGAGCAATTTTCACTGGTAACAGTTGTATAAACCAAGAGGAACACAATAATTCAGTTTCCATCCAGAGAAGACCTGGGCAAACCAAGCCATATAAACCCTCTGACATCTTTCCTTGTGATTTGTATATTTGAGCAGGCTTTGGTATCAAGTCTGAACTGATTGGGAAGATCAGTTCAGAGGCATCACACCAGAATACCAACAGGAGCTGCTGTTCAGCTCCATTCCTCTCCTTCCTCCTCCCTTTGTAAAATTCCCCCAGAGGCAGCAAGTATCTCCTCTCCTCGCAAGCACTTCACAGCAGCCTTTCTTTGGGATAACAACACTAATGAAAAATGCATGTGAACTATTAGTTCTAGCAAAACAAATTTCCTTCCCAGAAAAGCCTGGAGTTAATACCGTGCTCGGAGCCCCACAGAAGCCAGAGTCCCAGCACAGACCGCGCTGCTGTTCCCCGCCTCGGCTGCGTCCCTCCCTACAGCGCCCGGCCAGCTCTCCTTCCACAAAGCGCTGGGCCTGGTGCATTGCTCACTAAAAGGAGTGAAAGCCCATTGTATTTGGCTTTTTTAGCACAGCCAAACTTCTTGGAAGAAGCAATAGCTTAATGCCTTCTAAGAAGGCATTAATTAATGTTTTAATTTTGCCACTGTCTTCCCAGGCAAATTATTCATCTGCTCAGTGCATCGGTCCCCTTATCCAACACCAGGTACACAACACTTACACAGCTCATCTGCTTTTAGTTCCTCAAAATACACTCCTCCCTGCTCCTGTTTGTTGTCACCTATGATGTGCTGAGCAGGCAGAGGCTCAGCTGGTTTTTCACTCATTGGCAGTCCCATGATGAACCCAAGCTCTCTGGAAGCAGAAGGGTGAGATGGCAGCACCAGTGGCACTCGCTGTGTCCCTCGGGCTGACCCAGGACAGGTAGCCAGCCTTTGTGCTTCCCTTCCTCTGCAGTCAAGTCTCCGACTTCTTCATTTTTTAAGCAGATTTCTCTAGTCCTCACTAACACTTTTCCCCTAGTCCTTCTCCATCCCCACCCTAATGGACATCTGTATAAACAGGGTATCTTGCAAAGGGATCTACAGAAAACTTCCCAAACAGTAATTTTTAATTCACAGCAACTCGGTGCTGGTGCCAGGAATCTGCCCCTGCTCCTCTGATGCAGCTGGGTCAGCGTAACCCACCTGCGACGCTCCCCTGCCGCACCAGCCCGCACCCAGGAAGTACTTAGAAATGCTTTTATGCATCTGAGAAAACCAAGCGTGGCTTTGCTCACCAAATTTCCACAAACAAGTTTAAATTAATCCAATAAAGTCACTCTTGGTTAATTATTTGCCCAGATTCCATTGAAGCCAAAGCTACAGCTTCCGGTTTAATTCAAGATCCCCAGGCACGGGCGGTCATTATATAGGGTTTGTTTGGCAAACGCCAGACATTGTTTCTCTTCATGTACCTGCAGACTGCTTGGCAATGACTGCTGCCACCAGCCCTCTTGGCTGGAAACCCTTCCAGCAGTTGAAGTGTTTCCATGCACCGTGTCCCAGCACCGAGCCGCGCAGGGCTGGGATGGCCAAAAGGCGAAGCCATCCAAACCTTCAGCTTCTCGCTCCCAGACAGCCTGCGCTGCTGCCCCCCCTCCAGCACCACACTATCCCACACACGTGAGCGGCAGAGCAAGCCCCACAAGTGTGGGGCTTTTGCTGATGGGGACAGTGGCTGCACCCTCCCTTGTCCCAGTGCCAGGATCTTCTCTCCTGCGGTAGCAGGCACCATTGCCCCTGGCCGGGATGTTCACACACACCCTGCCTGAGCCCGAATCCATGGGAGCTGGCCAAGGCAGGGGACAGCCTGGCAGCTCCGTCTGGCACCTCAGGACACAGGCACGTGTGAAATGTCACAGAGTGCCTCTGGGCAGCCCTGGCCACCCAGCCGCGGGCGGGTACGTGGTTGGTGTCAGTCCAGCCAGGCTGGCCCGCGGTGCTTTGTTCTGGGGCTGCCAGATGGGGTGGGACGGGGGTCAGCCCTGGCAGCGGGACACAGAGCCGCTTTACTCACTCCAGCGTGAAAAATGTCACCCTCCTTGAGCTTTTTTTTTTTTTTTCCTTTTTCCCTTCTCCACCCTGCTTTTCCACGCAGCTGTTAATGAGACAGTTTGGGGGAGCCAGACAAATGCAGACAGGCACCGTTCGGCTGCTGCCCAGGGGCCAGGCACCAGGAGTGGGCAAACAGGGCAATGTGGCACTTTCGGTGTAAACATGTGGCATGTTGGCGTGCCAAAAGCTTGGTTGGTGGCCTCTATTTGTTTTTCAAAGAGCTTGTCAGGTTCATTTACACACCTCACCGCCTGCATGCGCTTGAAGAGAGAGAGGAAACACTCTTTGTCTGCCTGGTCTCCCGCAAGCCCTGCAGCCACGTTGCCTTGGGACCAACAGGCTGCTGGAGCTGCAAGGAGGAAAATGCATCCTCCTGGCTCACCCCCGCGCCAGCTCCGGGAGCAGAGACCAGCAGAAAAGGCGTCCGCATGGCTTAGCAAGATCCTCAAACCTCCATCCCCGCCAGCCTGACAAACAGCACCTCAGCTTGCCAGCAGCACAAACATCAAGTCCTGTCCTGTTATACATCTTGTCCTGTTTTTCCTAAAACTCAGCTTTTGTTCTGGGGTCTAGGGAAGGCAGAGCTTGCTGCTGAGACCAGTCTTGCACCAAGAGGCCGCTCAAGGCTTTGTACCTATCTACATACCTCTCTTGAGTATGAAAGAGGTTTCTCCCTGATTCCTATGCAAAATGAAGATCCTCTGTAGTGGGAAGAAAAATTAGAAACTTTTGCTTCTTTTCCAAGGTGTTTTCTGAGTTTTGCAAGGAAACTAGTACTGGAATTGCGATCACCTGTCAAAATTGCTACCAAGAGATATGTGGCTTTTAACCAGCTCTGAAATGCTACTTGAGTGAAGTGGAACAGAATTGAACCAAAAGGGTTTTACCTCCCCAATGTTAAGTGCATATTGAAGATTTAAGTAGCAATTAAGGTTGCTGTAGAAGATGACAAAACAGCATGTTTATTTTCCAAAGATAAGAAAAAAAGAACGAAAGAGGAAAAAGGGAAAAAAACCCAGCAATTAGGAGAATAGACTGGGGGGAAAATATTAAATGGATGTTTCTGCACAAAAAAACTCAGGCTGACAACATTTCTGCTTTGTAAGGGGGAAATTACTGTAACGCGCTGTTTACATAGCAGAAATCAGGGGAAATTATGCTGTCACACTGACATCTGTAGGAGAAGGACAATTTTAAAATTACACTGTTCAACACCTTTAATGATTTGTAACACAAGAGGTGTGGCTACTCCTATTAAATGTGTTGCCAAATCAATAAAAGGCATAATTGGAGTTGTTAGAGCAAATTATAGCACCACCGTTATGTTGCAATACAATGTTCCCTTGTAAACTGCTATTACGGGTAAAGCTGTATTTCTCTCTTATTTGGCTGTTTTGTAATGAGTTGGCATTTTGCTCCATAATAGTTCCACTTTCTTTTATGGAGCTTTCACTTTTACTTTCCTCTTTTGTGCAGCCTATAATTTCCCTTCCCTTCCCTACCTCTCTGCCTGTTGACAACTGGTCTATACACCTTTGAAAACAGCCCCGAGGTTATAAACTATATTATTTAACATTATTTGTAATCTTTTTTCAATTGAAAGTCAAGGGGGAAGCACAACATTCGCACATTCAGAATCCAAGATGTCTTTAGGCTGGGCCTTCACCTTCCCTGGAGGGAAAGGGAGCTGTGGCAGGGCAGGAGAGATGCGAAGACGTTGCATAAACTCTTCAAGGGTCTTGCTACTGGCATTTCAAATGAAGGATTTGGGCTTATCTATCCAGAGCACAAGGGGTGGCTGTGAAAGCGCTGGCAAGGCTGCGTATTAGTTGTAAATCACAAAATGTGCCCCGCGTGCACAAGTTACTAAGGTCTCACTGGGATCACAGTGCCCAGAGAAGGGACCGCTGCTTTGCTCCTAATAATGAGTGGCTGTCCCTCTAGGAAGAAGTAAGGCTCACATACGTGAGCTCCTATACGTGTTCATCCCATCCCATGGCTTTGCAGGGACAGAGAGGCAAGCTGGTGCCAAACTGCAGGATACTGCCCTGATCCTTAGGTGCTCCCCAGGCTGCAGGGCTCCCTCATGCCTATTCAGTTCCAGGGAATGTGAGAGATTTACCATTGTCCAACCAAAGTATCTCTTCAGTTCACAATTAAAAACAACAACAACGAAAACCAATGACGAAGAGAGAGAGAAAAGAAAGGAGAATTGATCCTGATACAGGCTTAACCCAATACAGCACAAGCCTTACCCCATTTAACAAAATCCTAGGGACAGGTGTATTTTGAATACCTGTAGCCCCAGATCTCCTGAACAGTGCTGCCCAGACAGCTGCTAATGCCTGCTGCAGAGGAAGGAGCAGAGCCAGCTTGCCTTTCCTCTCCTCGCTGAGGCAAAGGTAACAGCCAATATTCAGCCTGCTTTGCCAGAATAAGAAATTATCTGGGTCTTCTTTTGCCACTAAACGTAAAAGTTGATTAGTGTAAGACATGGACGTGTTTGGGCCATGGGACAGAGCGAGCTCTGGGCAGGCAAATTTCTCCAGAGGTCCTCAAAGCTGATTTTTAAAGGGAAGTTGGTAAATAAGAATAGTTTTAAAATCAATCCTTGCAAGGACTGGGCTATAACATTGCTCCCGCAGGATACCAGGGAAACGCAATCTCCTAACCTCTGAACCTGGCGTGTCAGCAGCACCAGGGCTGCTCTTGGCATGAGCGGGGCCAGCCTCGGCTCGTGCGTTGGCAGCGCACAGCAGCTGTCCCCTCACCAACATCCCTGCAGCAGGGCTCTGCGAACTGCTGGGATCTGATGTTCAAGGCTGGCACAGCGTGGCAGATCAGGGTGTGTGCAGCTGCTAGGGTTAAACTTATTCCTGAAGTTATTTTTAGCAACTTGGTACAAAGTCATGACAACCTGCAATTAAATGCAGATGACCAGCAGCAGTGGAGAGGTTGGTGAGCTATGCTGTTATGAGATTATTTGTGATCTGCAAACAAAACCAGGAAAAATAATTGCATTGCTATTAAGTAACACAGAGATGTTTGGAAATTAAATATTCTCACCATGCTGGCAACTGTGAGAAACAAAAGCTGGATTTTTGTCCTTTGATTTGTGAGAAGAGCTCTAGCATTAGCACACACTGTAATGCCGCTCACATAAAGATGCTGCTCACGTGGGAACGCCGTGTGCCAAGTTTGGGCACTAGGTAAAGGTACCTAAACACACAGACATTGAGTTTTAATATCAACAAAATAAGATTTATTTAGCCTCATTTTATTAATTGATATCTAGGACCTGCAATACCTCTATTCTTCTGTTTTTATATAAAAAAGTTTTCTCTGAGCCCTGTATCAGCCTGCTCTGGGATCCCATCCTCTCTCAGCCAGGAGTTGTTATTCCCATCAAACAGGGAAACAGAGGCAAAAGGACACCCAGGAGCAATTTTCCTCGCATGTTTTTGGGTAAAGAGGAGCAATTTTTGACAAAGGTGCGTGTAAAGGACTACAACAACCTAAGGAGACCATACCTGGGTGCCTCCTCACAGCTTGTTTGCGGCTCCAGGGTCCCCATCCTCACCCAGCCCCACACCCGAGAGCACAGCCTGGGCAGTGCAACCCCAGGGAGGAACGCACAGAAGCCAGAGAGGACGCGGAAGGTGCGCTTGCAGATGTCTTGGGAGATAAGTCATACATATTCTCTTTCTGACAGCATCAGAGGGAAAAAACGGTGCAGCTTGTCTCACAAAACTAAAGTCATAATTCCCCCAAGAACACGTCTGAGCTGAACATGTTGCGGAATCGCGGGGTGGCACTGGTAGGAGAGGATGAGCAATTCAACCCCGGGTCTGGTAAGGAGGAAGCCGACACACACGCGTTTGCAAACCCCTCAAAGCCATGGGAAAGAATACAAAGGGGGCAGCGGGGAAGAGAAGCAGATCTGTGTTCACACATTCCTTGCTAGAGGAGGTACAAACACAAGCCAGCGCTTACAGAAGTGGCAAATGGAAACAGGCGTTTTGCCAGCAGCTGGGGTTTTGTTTCAAGTTAAAGCCCTCCTCCTCGATTCATATGCAGAAATGTGGGAGGGGGACAGCCAAAAAAGTGAGGCTGGCATGTCATATCGGCACACGTGTTCATTTCTCTGGGCTCATCAGGCATAAGAATGCATTGCTCGTAGCCCAAATGTAGAGCAGTTAATAAACAGGCTGTTAATGTGTCAGCAGCCAGCAGTAGGCAAGGCACAGTGTCTTAGCTCCCCCCACCTCCTCATAATCCTAATTGCATCAAATCTCATCATTTCTATGGGATAAAAAGATTTCCATAGATGACAAAGGGTTACATTCTCAGCCCTGTTGATCCATCTAGTAAAATTAGATAAGAAATAGATTTCTAGGCAATGCATTAAAGACGATTTGGGGGGAGGTAAAAAGAGAAAGGGGAGATCATTTACTGCAATTCTGTGTCTCACTCTTTGGTTCAAGAAAGAAAATGTAAATGTGATGGTCGTTTGGCCACAGGCAGCTGCTTCTATCAGCCACTGCAAACTGCAGCAGGACAAAGGGGTAACTCTGGTAAAAGGAAAGGTTAATAGCAAAGCAGGGGAAGGGGGGGACGCTCATCGGCATGTACAGCACGTCGCAGCCTCGACACTCGGTGATGGGTTCGAACTGGGAACTGACATGAGATATAGAAGTGCTCACTGAAAATAATTCAGAGTGACGGCCGCATTGGCCTGAAAATGGAGAAGGGCTGAATCACCAAGCACTTGGCGAATATGCAGGAGCAGGGTTGCCAACTGCTCCTGATTATTTTCAGTAATGGTCTGGATTTTACTGACCACTCCTCTCCTCCCCTCACCTACCTGCCCCCAGCATCCCTCCGAAGTTGCAGATTCAGTGCACAGGCAGAGGCAACGTTGCTGTTTGCTTGTTTGTATTTCAACAAGACACATATGCACGCATCCCTGTGATATTTGTGATTACATAACTGAATAATAATATCGAGAATGCTAATAAAGAAAAAAATTTAAACTGCACTCATCCTCCCTCTCTAATGTTCGTTTTAGCAACAAATATCCTTAGAGTCACATTGCAGTGCTCATGCTGAAAGTGAAACATGACCGAATCAAGGCCTGGTGTATGGCATATACGTACAATCACACAGCTACTCATCCACGGACATAAAGGCACATTAAAGAAGCTGTATAGACACTGTACAATATACACACACGTACATTATGCCAGCAGAATATTTTTCCTGGGCAACCAGAATCTACCAGTGTACGTAGACACCCACACACCGACATTCAGGTATCCAACATCTCTGGGCACTGTGAAAGAGCGTAACAGCCGCCACACAGCTGAGCCTGCTCTGCAACAAAATGCAAATGTTGAACAGTTTGAAGAGCCCTGTATTGTATCAATTAGAATTTCAAATGATCCCCATCCAGGTTTATACATAGATACCTTTAGTTAGGGGCACGTATCTCGCCCCCCTCCCCAGGAAGCACAGAGAGCAACCCGACTCAGGTGGGATGGTCCTTGTGGGAGGGCAGCATGCGCGGTGGCAGGTCACAGCCTTGTCCCTGCCTAGCTCAATAGCTCAGCTTGCCCTCTGTAACTTATTCCAAGAGAACAAGAGGGTCCCTGTATCATAGCAGGCTTCTTTCAGGTATTAACAAATGAAAAAAGTCTCACTGGGCTCCTTGGGGGGGTTTGTTTGTTTTTCAATCTGGCATGAATACATTTGGAACAACAACAACAACAACAACAACAGGTTAAAAATACGCCAAAGCAAAAATAGATCCTTCATCTGCAGTTCGTCTGGATGGTTGGCATTCGCCCTAAAACATGAATTACTGGAAGATTCAGAAGCTCTAAAAATCAGTAGCCAAAGGAAAAAGACAAAACCAGAGATAATCTCCTGCGATGCACATATTCCCGTGACCACTAGCACCATTCCCCCTCCAGCATGCCCCTCTCCTCCTAGTCTGAGTGGATCTTTTCCGGCGTACTGCTGCAATAGCGGCACAAGCCAGAGCTAAGGCAGCTTTTGGACCATTACCCGAACATACCACAATAGCGTGTTTCTGCAGAGAGGCAACCTGTCGTGTGGGCATGCCAAAGAAAGAGGCTTCTAACGCTGAGGGTTAGTCAGGAAAGGAAAGCAGTGCTAGCCTGACTGGGAAGAGACGAGTCTCCTCTCTAGAGCACGTTCCTCTCCGACTCACACCCCTCTGCAGAGCCCCCGATTTCACATGCACCGAACAGAGGGTGGGTATCGCTGGGATCCCAGAACTGACTGCTGTGTAAACTGACAGCATTTCACAGCTCTCGAGACAGAGCCAGCCCGAAGATCCAAGGGCATGAAGGCAGCCTGGGCTCTGCTGGGGACAAGGTGATGGCCCCTGGGGGTCAGGTACCACAGCCGTAGTACCTTGAGTGGTTCCAGCCCCTGTAGCTGAGCTGTGCTGTCTGGAATGGCATGTACGCGGTACCAGCATCCTCTCACCCTTCACAGGCTTACTCTTCAAAAATACGTTTTCCCCACAGCACAGCACACTGCAGGATTTGGGGTGCAGTTAATACAGTACCTGTTGTGCTCAGCTTTTCCTTCCCTCCTTTGTCATTTTAAAGCTGCCATTGTGAGGGCCCTTCTGAAATTATGTAAAGCCCCGCTGGTTAGATGAGGGCAACCTGTATTTATAACACCAGTGTTGAAACACATACTAATTCCACATAAATCCATGGCAAGTTAATCATGCCTGCATTTCCAATCCAGTTTTATGAGGTCAGAACCATCGGTCCAGCACTCCTCCAGCGGCAAGGCGGCGGTGGCTGCTGCAGGGCAGCCAGGCTCGGCACAACCGCAAGCTGCACCCTCTGCTCCTGCATTGCTGAACCAGCTCCCCGCTGGGCTGTCCCCAGAGGGTTCCCCTTTCCAGGGGATTTGGTCTGACTCCCCCTGAACGCATCCTACATCATCACAGATGCCAACAGAAGTCAGAAAGGATCTGTTCTATGTCCACCCACTTTTGGCTGATCTATTTTTTACTGCTGCCATTGTGTGATCTACAGAAAGACACCAAGTTGTGAGTCAGTACAGCTGTCAGAATGACCCCACTTTGCTCTCATCCAAAGCATCTTAAGTTTCAAAGCAATTCGTGTGCTCTGTACCTGGTTTAATGATTAGCGAAATGGGGAAAATGACAAGCAATGAAAGCCAGAACCTACAACCAACACATCAGGCAGCACATCACCATCACTTCTCCATGGAAGAGCATTTCCCATCCAGACCTCCTTAAGACCTTCTCCAATGCTTGCCAGGGGTTTTAGTAATACCTGTGTAGAACCTAAACCTGGTGTTAAAGCTGGGTAACATATAGCCCTCTCCATCACAAGGATCAGAGCAAATACCACAACATCTGGGGTCTCCTATTGAGTTGCTACACAAACTCTGGAGGAGGCTGCTGCCAGCCTGCCTCAGTTTTCCTTCTCTGTACCAAGCACATAAACTCTTGCTCATTTCTTAGTGCTGACCGTGCTAAGGCTTGGCAGTGACACAAATCTTTGTTTGAAGAACTAAAGAGAATATGGATCTCAACTCAGTATGGGTTTGGCACAGACAGACAGAGAACAAACAGATTTTATGCCACATGGAATCGCTGGAAGGAAACAATAGCCGGTGGCAAAGAAAACGACCAAGATCCGTGGCACATCCTGTCGCTTCCCACTTCTGTGCTTGCATGAATTTTCCAAAGATTTGGGGAACAAAAAAAACAAGCTTTGCTGCTTCAGTTGCTTTTCCTTGTGGACACAATTACTGAAGTAGAAGAAGGAAAGGTCATCCAGCTACAGTTCTGCTTCCAGTCCATTTTGGGGTTTTAGCACTGACATTAGCCCATAAATAGTGAAGACATTATTTTGTGAAATACATTTTTAAACTGTTCTGTTTATATTAGACTTAGTAAAACATGTAATATCTTCCCACAGTGAGCATTTGGAGGTCTATGAATTGACAGCCACCTTAAGAAAATTCAGGGAGGGACCACCGGTAATTTGAAGATGCAGCTTTTTATTTATTTTACCTTTATTTCCTAGATGACATTATTTTGCAATAAAGCACAATTACCTAAACACGTCTTCGTTAAATAAATTGGTCGTCAAAGACAACCAAAATGCTCAAAAGTTCTTCCAGCACACACAGAAAGCTGAAGGTGCTGGGCCTCCACATTGCCTGAATTTCTGTGCTTGGGTACCTGGCTGCAGAACAGGCTTATCAGTTCGCTAATAAACATCTACTTAGACCTCAGTTTTCCATTCCACTCAGTCTATACTTCCACAAGCTGAAATTAAAAATATTGACAGAAACAATTTCTGCCAGGCAAGAGAAGTTCAAGCTGTTACTGTATTTTTTTTTTCATTTCTGTGAAAAAAAGTTTCTATGTGTGCCCTGTATTACCTGCCAACTATTACTCTATTTACTTTACATTTCTGAAATGTAAAATATTAACATAAAATATATAATACAGAACATAACTTCTTCTGCAAAATGCAAAAAAAAGCGAGCTGGGGAGCATACTGAACCATGGTATTAGAGCAGCAGCCCTCCCCAGGCAGTGCTGTACCTGCCAAAGGGATGGATCCAGCCAGCTGCCAGTCAAGAAGGACCTTGGGAGGTAGCTGGGGGACCCAAGGAAGCCGTGCAATATGTCTAAGCTGTATGTGCAGACAAAATATCAAACAAAAAGTGTGGACAGCTCCTGGTGGCCCCTCTGGTATGTGCTGACTCTGCCAATACTAGCATCCAGTCCAAGAGAGACACTCCTGTGACTTCAGAACACTTTGGGTCACGGGCTCCTGCCACTGATTTTTCATACCCTTCATTTCACAGAATTTGTACTCCCTGTTCTCCAACGTACATAGCTTATGCTGCACAGCAAAACCCATTTAAGAGACCTTTTGCCTTAGAATGCAGACTCTTCCATATCTGGGGAAAAAACTTCGACATGTGACTTGTCATTCAGGCCCATTTTTACTTCAGCAGCCCATTGGAGAAGGCTGTTACTATAAACTACATTTGAACTCAAACCTTGCTTTGGAGGATGCAGGCCTCCAGGAAAGGGCCAAAAATAAATCCATATATGCAAAATAAATCCCTATCTTGATGATGCAAGGAAAAGCTGAGGCAGTGGATGTGACCCACAATCATCTCTTCTTCCTGGGTCCAGGTTTGGTGCAGTTCTGATACTCAGCTAAAAAAACCAAAAAAAATTATCTCTATTGAAATGACTTTTTATACCTGCTAGAATTTGGCCCTGCAGTCTGAGCACTAATATCTCAGTGATCAAGCAAGCATTTATTATAGTTAAGCTATGACACCAGGCTGCATTTGCAACCTACGTGGAACCTACACAATGTTAATGTGAATGTATGTGTTGGGGAAAAGTGACTGCAATGGACCCTGTAACCAGCTGTTAAACAGTAACCATTTTGCCTTTGTCCTGGGATTAAAAAAACCAGGTCCGAATCCTCAGTGCAGCCCATGGAAGAGGTCTGCAGTGTTTCATTCTAACCCCTGCACTTCTGCTTGGCTTCGTGCCTGTGTAACCGCAAGCGACCCTTCTTCAGACGGAGTGATTATCCTGTGCCGATCGCATTCGCCACAGGGCAGCAAAGCGCATCTGCTGGAGATAGTCTTTGTAGGTCAGGGAAGAGCAAGCTCAAGGTATGATTTATGGAAGCAAAGAGTTCATTTGAAATTAAGAAACACTCAAAGTGTTTTGCTTTAAATGGCCTGTGCAGCAAGGAGACCAGCCACAGGCTTTAAAATGAGCAGGATCAAACTCCCAGACTGAAGTCTCGTGTCCATTCCCCATGTTCTCCACGCTTGGACACAGGCCTAAGGCCAAGTTCTGGCTTGCAGGTGGCACCAGCTTCCCTGCATTCAGACCAAGCTGTTACTGTAAATCCTCCTCTCATGCACCACTTCTTCACTGTCAAGGCAGGAAAACCTGCAACACCTCCAGGTGCCTCAGTTGCTATCACCTGCAGCACACTGCCCTGACTTCCCAGAGGCCCCTTTTATTTGCCAGATGCAGGTGTCCCTCTTGCATATGCTGGGGCTGGTCTGGGTGTCTCCATCCTCATCCTCCCCCCAACCCACAAAAAACCCAACCAAACCAAAACACACTTCTATCACTAATTTGATAGAAAATATTTTTCTGCTTCCACACCAGGAAAAAGAAACGCCACAAGAATTATAAGAAACCCAGAACCTCCCACAGGAACAAGGGAAATACTTTGTATGGTGATGTTGAGAAAATAATGAATGTGCCTTTGGGATCTAAACTGGAGTCCCCCACTTCAGTCACCTTGACCCACAACTTCCATAAAATCTGCCAGTTTGCATTTTTCTGCTTCAACCTCCTCAGAACCAACCAAATGTCCTCTTTCAAAAAAACCCCAAAAACCAAAAAAACCACAAAACCCAAAAGCACAAATCCTTCACGTTTCTGTCCAACAAAATCAGGCTGAACTTCAAGCATTTGGGGAGTCCTGCTACTGCCAGTCAAGCAGCTGAAGCTGAGCTCATGGTAGAGCTGTTTCCTGACCTGCAGATGTGCTGAGTGGTACTAAAAAGCATCAGGAGCAACTTTTCTGGCTGCTGTCATCACCTTCATGTCAGCGTCACCAGAGGAGTGGCCTCCCAAGAGCTGGCTGCCTCCCCGGGACCTCCCCTGGGGTGTGCTGGCCCCAGATGCCACGTGGGACCCACATGCCCCTCGCACCCCACGTTCCTGCAGCCCAGGTGCACCGAGCACGTCCTGCACCCGGGGCTGCGAGGAGTGAAGCGTGACGCAGGATGAGCTGGGTTTCTCAGAGAATACAGCATAACCAAATCCTGCTTGCTTGGGATTGTTTGGAGCATGAAAACAAGGAAAGTAACAAGAACAAAGCTGCAGTAATTACACTCAGTGGGACATCTTTTACTCAATTCAAATGTAACGGGAGCATCGCTGAACCACAGGGTTAACGTACACACGTGAACACTCCCTTCCTCTACAGTTCTTCATTCAAATGTATATTGCACACACAGAAAATACTTTTAAACCAAATACATACAACACTAAGATAATTTTTATTATCTGAAATACAGAAACACGATATTGTAGATGCAGCTGCCTCCACCTGACAGGGTAGATGCTGAAGCTACACAAACGCTCCTGCACAGTCATAGCAGACATTGCTATGGAATTTCTAACTAAAGGATTTAAATTCTTTCAGGTTTCTTTAGCTTTTCCACCTTGATTTAGATAGGATTAAAAAAAAAATAATCTTTCCTGAAATCATTTAAAGACCTTTTAAAGGAAAATTAAACCCCTATTACCTCTTAGATCAATACTCGATGCAGCCAGCCCTTAGAGCAGGGCTGCCCCAGACCAGCACCCTTCAAAAAAGGAGGGGAGGAGAGAGGGGGGCAGGAAGAAATAGTTGTCCTCATAGTGCTTCAGGTCCTCGCAAGGACAGTCCAAGACCACCCTCCTGGCAGAGGCAAAGATCAAGTGGAGCAGGATCCCACGACAGTCAGTTCACTCCTGCGCATCCAGCTCAGATTTCACTGGTGCTTTACAACCCCCCTGAGCAGCCAAGCTTTCCTCCTATTTTCAGTGCGGACAGATGATCTATTTTGAGTTTAGTTATTGCATATGGGATTTCTCATTGTTGCTGTCTCTTTGACAGACTTTCCCCTCGCAGACTTTTGTCCCCTTTTCTGCAGGGAAGCCCCTGGAGAAGGAGCATCCCAAGAAGGCCGCGAGCATCTCTCTCGTTTGCATAATCAACCTATCTGCCATGGAGCGGGCTGGGAGGCAGGAGGAGGACATAGCAGACTTGCCATTATCTCTGCTCTTTTTGCACCTTCTTTTCAGTCTCTCTCTCTTTTTCCCCTTACCAGCTTTGCTCCCGTCTATGAAAAATCAGCAAATAAAAAGTTACATTAACCCCACCCTGACCTCTCCGACATAATACACTGTGGGCTGATGGGCTGCCTTTGGAGCTTCGTTGAAAAGCTGTCATTCTTCGGCATCCCGAGTACAGCCTAGGGAGCATTTACCGGATAATTAATATATTAAATGCATGAAAAATAGTTACACAGGGCCCCCCCACCAGATCCTTCCCCCCACACACACATACTGCCATCTTTTTCAGGGAAAGAAGGGATGCAAAAAAGAAAAGCGAAAAAAGATAGATACAGCATGTGCACCATCAATATAAAAGCATCCCCTGAATAGCCATCATAAAAACTGTTCATAATTTTATAGCTTCATTCGTGCTGGAGCACCATAAAGGCAGGCCATATTTTTTACACTCAGGATGCCTCATAAAAAAAAAAAAAAAAA
>WKFP01014123.1:192597-202864 GCA_011057875.1 Pterocles orientalis | reverse complement strand
CCACAAAAAAAAAAAAAAAAAAAAAAAGAAAAGGAAAGAAGGAAAGTTGGCACGGGAGACATGGAAGCACAGCACAGAAACCGTCGGTTCACCTGAGCACAGGAGCTCAGGAAAAGTGGGTTTGAATTTGTCCTCTATGACCTGTGAGGTTCTGAATCCCGATGAGGCCATCAGAATAATTATTAATTGGGAAGTCTTTAGCTTTTTTTTTTCCCTCCCCTCTTTTTCTTTTTTGCTGACTGCATATTTGCCTTTTAAAAGGATGATGGAAGGCCAGGAAGGCAGCCCTGCCCTCCAACTGTGTCCTTCACCTTTAAGTGGGCCAGCATCTTTTTTGGTGCTTTGAATCCCCCTCCCCTTTCTCTCCACCTCCCCAAATGCAAAATTCATGAGCTGGAGCATGGATTGACAAATAAATTATAATGAAGGCAAATGGGCAGCAATAAAAAATAATAATAATAAAAAAGGAGGCCTCACCTTCACGTGACAGAGGCTGAGCAATATAACAAACCAGCTCGTTTATTTTCACCAAAGCCTGTTCTCCTGCTTGGGAAGGTAGGTTTTTAAAGCATTTTATCCTTTATTTCCCGTAATATATTTGGACAAGGTAGCTGTAAATCTGAGGCAAGAGGAGAAATCAAAGAGTGGCAGGAGAAGATGGGGGTCGAAGGGAAAGAAGTTGTGTTGGTTTGTGGATATGGCCCTTGAGCCTTTGTGATCCAGGGATTTAGAGCATTCACCTACAAGTTTGCTGGGCTGGCTGCCTCTGCAGAGCTCCGAGCACGCTGCGCTGCTGCTCCCAGCCTCTTCCCAGAGTTCAGACCAGGCCTTTATTACACACGTGTGCATATTTTCAAGGGTGATATATACAGCAGCAGGGATGTCCCTTAAAATTTACAAACTAGCCTTGTCACCCATCAAACATCCCAGAGTCAAGAGAGAAAACATTACAGAAATCAGCTGTTACATCCCTTAAAGCAGAACAGGCACATTTAAGAGAAAGCACTGGATGCTCATTCTCCGCTCAGAGACAGTCAGAGGTAGCTATTTCCTCCGACGTGGCCCAAGAGCCATGTCACAAAAAGGATGGTTTTCAACCACAGGCAAATTTCAAATAAAAGTTCATTTCCATTTTCAGTATGAGGTCAATATTTTGTGGTTTTGGGTTTTTTTGTTGTTGTTTGGTGGGGTTCTGGTTTTTGGGGGGGTCTTGGAGGGCTTTTTTGTTTTGTTTTTTAAAGAAATCAAGACTAGAAAAACCTAATTTCTTACAAAGAATCATTAAAACACTTCAATATTTGGTCCTACGCTGAGTTTTCTGATTAAAGGAATTTTAAAAGATCCAAAAGAAAAGGAAAGGAAAACGTAGCCACTGTTTTTCACCCCAGTCCCTCTCCAGAGCCTTCCTTCAGCTGAGCTTGCCCCCCATGGCCTCAGCATTGACCAGAAACCAAGAGGCAGCGGGGAGGGTCTGCGGGGCCCATCTAACTCCTGGCCAGCGTAGCTTGCTGATGACAGCCAGCTTCCTCACAGGTCTGTTTGTTAGTGAATCTATCTCCTAACCTCTCAGGCTTGGGAATTTTTGGGAATTAAAGTGAGCTGGAATCCAGAGTAACTTCACTGATTTTTCTGAAGCTGCCTAAAGTCCACACAAGGTTAATTCAAGAAATCTAGTGACACACGTGCTTACAGGACTTCCATAAAGCTACAGGAAACACGTTTGGTTTGTTAATCCAAGTGTGGTTAAGCCACATCGTTTAGAGTCCAGGCTCCTATGTGCTGGGAAGAGGAGCCAAGTCTCTGCATCGGAACAAAGACCCCCCCAACCCACTCCCGAGGAGAAGCCACCCCACCAGGAGGTACCCGCGCACCTACCAACCAAAGCCCAGCCACCTGCGTGCAGGCACCGGGCAAGGAATAACGCATGGCTGGCTGCAAAGCAACCGCCAGCGCTGCCTCATTTGTCTCTTTCATGTTTATTCATGGCGAACTCTGACAGAGGGATACGGCTCCATTCGGGAGTTGTCAGCAGGTGGCCTAATAGTGAGAATTAGTGAGCCACACAGCAAGGAGACATACTGGGGCTGCCTAATGCTGCCGATATTAATGCACGCTTCAGAAATGAATAAAGCTTCTTCGAGGGGAAAAAATAACAATAATAAGAGGATGAAGTGGGGCAGGAGGAACCAAGGGGGAGCCCAACATGCTACACTAAGCTTGGCCAACGCTCAGTTACTGGAAAGGTGTCCTCCTTCCGCGTGGGTGCTGACCTCAGTCCTACCTCCACAGACCCCGTCAACCACACATCAGAGAGAGAAATGTTTTGCTTTCAAATAACCCAAGAACTTGCATGGCCAGAGCTGAGAAAGACGTTCCTGTGCCAGAGCTTTCAGTATCACCATTCTCCTCTCCTCTAACTATGACATTTTGGGCAGACACTCATCACAGCGGGAGGCTCCCAGGTATGACTGCTGAGAGAGGTGGGAGAGGTTTCTCAGGCCACGCCTGAGCCACCAGCAGCTCCTGGGGCACCAGATGTGGGAAGGCAGAACCCCAAGTCTCTGCAATTGTCACCTCCTGATGCTTTCACTACAGCATGACCCAGCCTGGCTCAGCACCTCTGTTTTTCTAATACAATTTCAGCACAGCGTGCATCTGGAAACAGGTAACTCTTCAGGAAAGGAAGGCAGTAGACTCAAAGGGATTTTGCTGCATTACACCAAATCTCGTCACAGCCTGTTTCACCTGCTCTTTGGAAATCAGGGACCTAATTTTACAACCTGCTCCCTCACTCTCAATGGTCCCAAGAACAAGACACAGACAAATGAAGAAAGATGCAAGAGAGAGCTAGGTAGCATCCAGGTTTCATGCAGGGGAGAGGAACCAAAAGTACATGCAACTAAACAGGTCACCAAAGGTCCCTTTTCAGATTTAGCTGCCATATCACATTTTCTCACACAACTACCAAAAATGACGGCAAAAACTGAAAATCTGTTCTGAGAAGCAGCATCTCAGTAATCAACTTCCTTATCCCTTTACACATACCCAATAATCCCAGACATAACTGAAGACACAAGGACTCAGAAACAAGGACCTTTGAAAAATCAGAGGATCAAATAATACCCCTGTTAAACCCACTTTAAAAAAAAAATAGTTCTAGCAAGCACAGGATTAGGCCCTAAAAGCAGCTTCTTCCTTCCCCTCAATGCGGTTGTGACACTTGCATTAACGTTGCTGGCAGCTTTGAGCATGGGGAGAAAAACGAGCACTGCCCTGCCATGCCCCCTGCCCATGGCAGGCTCGTGCCTCCGGCCATTTCATCATGGCTAGTGTTTTCACAGCAAGTAGCACAATAAATAGCAGCAAGAAGATTTTGTTTCTTCTGTTTATAATTTATTCCCATTATAAATGTTAATTGTGTTTTCCCTGATAGTTTTTAATCTTTTTAAACGCTTGAAACATGTACAAGCTGAAAAAAAAAAAACAAAAAAAAAAAACCCAAAAACAAACAAAACCACAAGCCAAGCCCCTTTCCTCGCCTTCCTATTTCCTGCAAATAGGAACAACACACACATGCATCCCACACCCTCTCATGTAACGCCAGACACACACAATTCCAGCCTAGCACTGCAAACTCATCTGACCACATACCCTTTTTATGAATTAGGCGCCTAGTTGTTGGTTTTTCCTTTTGAATTTTAAACAGTTTTCACACCTGGTCTGACAAAGGTTCAGGTAAATTACTGAAAAGCCACTCACTAATTTGAAAAAATATTTAAGAAACTCCAAGTTCCCTGCCTTTTTTACTATCCTCTGCTCCATAATTACATTGCACTGCCTGATATTTTCATGGAACATTAACCGAAGTCAGGTGACTGCCCCCTTACAGTCTACGCCTATCCGTTACCCATAAGACCCCCATGGACCTTGACATTATTAATAGTCCTATTCATTAAGTATTACTCTTGTAGAATGAGTAGCATAATATTGGCCTGGAGATAGGAACAGGCAGAAGGAATAAGTCAAATTAATTTTCCGCAGCAAACGCCCCGATTCTGTAAATGACATTCTATACTGTTAGCATTTTAAATGTGACACAAATGGCAGGAGATACAATTTGAAAGCAAAATAGTAGAAGACATGGCTCAGGGTGTAATGTGCTGCATAAAAATCCAATAACATCAGTTACATGAAGGAAGGGAATGAACCAACCCGATGGAGGGTTTTAATTTGCATTTGTTTAAAATGGCAGGTAAGGGAGCGAGAGAAAGGCTGCAGCTCCCTGATTAGGACTTTCTTCCCTTCTGTTGAGGACGAGAGCACAGAGTTACGCTTGTCTCCGAGAATTCAGAGCACGCTCACATCCTCCTGCCAGTGCAGACTGCCCTACCGTGTCCACCGCACTCGCGGGCTGCAGGCGGCCAAAGGGCAATTTCAGGCTGGCCATCTGAAAGGCTGAATAAACAGCCAGGAGAAGCATGCAAACTCAGCTTGCCACGTTCCAAGTCTTCTTCAGGTAGCTCGGCTTTAACTCCAGTTTCCCCAGGTTCCCACCCAGCTCAGGAGAGATGGGGAGAAAAGAGCTGGAGGGGAACGAGCATTGCAGCAGGACAGAGGGGCACGCAGTACCAAACCCACACGGGCATCGCCTGGTCTGACCGTGCTCTACCAAAGAATTGTTCTGAACTGATGTGCGCTTGATCTACAGCATCTCTTTCAGGAGAGAACAAACCCACACATCCCAGCTCAGCTGGGTTGCTTCAGTGTCCAAGCTGCCACCATCGCCTTTCCCAGCAGACAAGGCCAGCTCCCAGCTGTAGGCGGTACCTTGCTAGAACTAGAAGAGGTGGGCCAAAGACTGAGCCCTTGATTTAAACCAAGCAAAACACAGCCTCTTGGGGGGACTTCAAACCCAGAGCTAAAGACAAATTTGGGGAGAAAATGTCACCAACTTGGCAATAGTTCAAATCGAGCTCTCAAATCTAAAGACTTTAACATCTGCTCAAAGAATAAATGGGACTGGTGTTGAATTCTGTGCTTTCAGGGTTTTGGTTTGTGGGTGGTGGGGTTTTTTGTTTTTTGTTTTTTTATTTATTTATTTTTTTTTTAATATCTAAATGTATGTGGTCTGAGGGAGGTACAAGAATGGACTCTACAATTACACATTTTTCTTCATTCCCTTTTTTATTTCATTTCCTTCTTTACAAAGATCCCTGTACCAAAGCTGTAGACTACCAGACAGGAGAGATCTGGTCATGAAAACAAAAATAAATGCAAAACCTGACCTCCATTAGTTTTATTTAGGGTAAAGCACTGCACTGTAGTTTATTTATGAACAACATAAAAAGACATCACCTATAGAACATAGAATAAATACTCATAATTTCCTCAGAAAGAGCATTGAGCTGGCTTCCTAAGGGGAAAAAACCTATCACTTAATTGAAGCAAGAAATGTTCAATCCAATAATCTATAATTAGATATTTTATGGAATGTGTTACCTAGAGATGTTTATTTATAAAATGTTTCTATCAATAATAAGTTGTTGGGAGGGGGGAGAGGAGGTCCATTCCTTGGCTGCAGGGATGACTGTTTGAGGGAATTTCATCAGCAGTAAAGGACGCTCTTCCTGTAGCTCATGGTGTGCAGTATGGGAACCTCCTTCAGCACCACCAGGTGCTCAGTATCATCAGAGGTCTGAAGTCTACAGAATACGAGCTTCTAGCCATGCTCATTGACAAAAGCAAATGCTTAAAGCCACCTCAAAATAGAGAGACACAAAGAAAGTTTTTAGGACTAGGACTGGAACAGGTGTGGACATCCGAGGAGCCGTTGGAGCCACAACTTATGACATTCCCATTTTAAAGCCATTAGACTGCCTTAAAGACTCTTCCTTTCATATTCATGTACTCCCAGAACACACTGAGCAGTTCACAGAGTGGACGTGAGCAAATATTTGAACACTGTTCTTGTCAAATCAGCAGGACTTCAAAGATGAAGAAAGAAGATGCCTACAAGTGAGAGTCCCACAAAACCTACAGACCCAAACGACACACACGCAGCCCCCTGCTCATACCTTCTGACTGCTATTTATCCTCCAGACAAATTATTATTTCTGTGGGTTGCAACCCTACTGCAGTTCTTATTACAAAGGCAATTTCTCCTCTCCCTTTAATTTGGGGTTGCTCTACAGCGTTCAGTGCTCCAGCCAGTTCTGCAGCACTGCAAACTGTAAATTGTGTTTGAAACTACAAAGTGTGGAATAAAGCAACTGATTGAAGCCGTAAAAAGAAAAGAAAACACAAAAACCATGTTGGTGGAAGGCCTATAGGAAAAAGATACTTCATTCATCAAGGTAACAAGATTTGGGAGGGAATATACGTGTCAGAGATGAAATACGGGAGATAATTAACACATCTCCTACACAAGACAATACTATGACATAAAAATACTGGGGCAGAACTGTCAGGTGATTTCCAAAAAGATCAAGACTTAATCAGATTTCTTATAATCTCCAATAATTCACATAATATTAACAGGTCACTACTAGAAAAACAGTCTGTCCAGAAAATTGTAAATTTGCACAGATATTCGGAACTGGGAGATATTAGCAATGGCACATGCTCATGTCCTTTTCTTTTGGTCCTAAAAACACATTTGAAAGTGCTGGTGTATTGGTGTGCTGTTCATATTTACTTGAAAACTGCCTACAAAGGGCTGGTCTTGCCCTTACACCCGCCGTCCTGGTCTGACTCCTGGCGAGCGAGGAAGTGCAGGCTCTGCACAATCATTAACAGGAGACACTGGGACACGGCCGGTGGAGTTAAGGTCAGGCAGTGGAAACAAAACCCTGCAGCTGACGACAAGGAGGCTGCCCCCTCCACCGTCTGCGCTGGACTCACAGGAAGGATGAACAATTTGACTCCTCAAGTCAACTGTGACTTTGGTTTGATGACACCAAATAGCATTTACTGGGTCCCAGGGAGGCGGCACTGTGAGTTACACAGCAGAGTCACCAAAGAACAAACACAAAGCCCTCGGTCCAAGCCCGCTGTGAAGGGCAGGCAGCAAGGGCAACATGCAAAGTCCAGGACAGGGACCTGAACTAGCACGGAGGTAGAGAAGAAAAAGAAAGCCGTTTTCCAGACAAACACTTTCTTTGCCAGTTTCAGGAGATCCCACCTGCAGCCACCTCCAACACAAAGAGGCTGCTCAGCCCACCTCCACCAGCCCCCCAGCCAGGTCTGCCCCAGCCCCCTTGCCCCCACCTCCCCACCCACCACCAGCCGAGGACTCTGCCACCTCCGATCCATCAACGGTGTTTACACTTGGCTCCCTTGCTCTGCGACAAGCACGAAATGGGGGGAAAATTATAATAATATCACAAATGAAATTGAATGAGTAACAACATTTTCTAAGAACAGAATAAATACAGTTGGTGGCGCCTTTTTTTTCCAATTTAGTATTGTTTAATATGCATTTAATCAACCCATTCAGTATTATAGAGTCTATGTACCGTGACACCCTCCTATGCCACAGAGGAAGCATTCATAGGCCATTAGGCTAAAGTAATATGTATGAGGAACCACTTTTCCCCAGGGTGTAGTAACTATTTTTGCTCCCCAGTCGTCCCCATTAAATCATTAAACCTCATGACTATGCTTTCTGAACTCTACCCTGATCTTTAAAAAGCAGAACATTAAAGGGCAACTGTCACCCTCCATTGCACAGGCCTTGTGTTTTATATATTCAAAGCATTAAGCCTTTTGTCAGTCTATACATCATAAGCACTGGAAGACTGTATGCACAAACAGGAAATGTTTATAACTGATGTCCCTTTTATAGTGGATGTGCGAATGGGCAGGATAAAAAAGCTGAGGCTCGGCTATTTTATGGAAACTGAAGCAACGTGATTTTCCCCAGCTGCTTGCAATAAAACCATCTTCGTTACTTATCTTTATGTGGCCAGTTGCAGGAGGAAAGAGAAGCGGTTTAGCACAGGCAGGAGATGGAGGCCCAGGAGTCATGAGGGGTTGCCAACTTCAGACTTGCAGATCTCATTCCCTTACTTTATGGCAAAAGCATAATCAAGCGGATAGCAATAGAAAGACTATCTGCTGAGCCAAGGTTGGGTTGGGCTTCCACAGATCCTTCCAGCTCCCAAACATCCCTTCAAATGTGGGGCTGTCATTACTGAGATGCATCCCTATCCAGGGAGGAGGTGGTTAGCAAAGAATTAGGGGCACGACCACCTCTACCACATCTCTGCCAGTACTGTTCACACCTCTTGAAGGCTCCTTGAAAGACCTCCCACGGCAAACTCGCTTTACCATCTCCAGTTTGCTCCTCTTCAAACTGGGGGCTTCAGATTCAAGGAACAGGAGAGGTCTCTACCTGAAAACCCAGCCTGAACACTATGGACAAAGACTGGGAAACCATTCCCAGCTCCACCACAGCTTTCTTAAAAAAAAATATATATATCAAATACCTTTCAAAAGCAGGGAAAGAGAGACCGAAATAAATGTCAAGGTCATGTGAGGGGCAAGGGAGGAAAATACTCCCAGATTCTTGAGCCTGTATGACACAGGTAGCACTGCCCAGCTGGGTAACCCACCTCAGTACATTCCCCCAGTACCGCACACCCTCCCCATCCCTGGCATCTGAGGACAATTCCCAGTTACCTGTAGATCCCTTGTAAAACAACAGGGAATGTTAGGTTAACATGACTTAGAGAGCGATAGCGTAGCTTGCAAAATGTCAGAGCTTTCATCCTGTATGTTAACTTCCCAGCCAGTGGTATCAATCTGCAGCAAAACACAGTTATTTCATCATGACATTAGTTCACCTTTAAAGGCATATGGTAAAGCCTGCTTTGTGGCTTGCAGCAGATGAGCTTCCTATAATTACAATTTGAACTGTTCCACAGGCAGCTCTGTAGATAGTGGATCAGTGATTAAAGTTGAAATCACAGGGTAAGTAGTTCTGTGACACCGTGAGTCACAACAATCATCAAAGACTCAACTCTCTGGTTTCTGATGAAGTGGAGATAGTGCAGTGATTCAAGTAGGGGACTGAGACTCAAGTGCTGCTACTTGGAGGCAGAAAAAGAGCAGACACATTCTTGAGGAAGATACTCAGTGCGTGCTATTGACTGGCCCCAAGCAAATCTTTAACCCTGTGTCTCAGAGAGAGCATGACTGTGCATCTCATTGTGGTGGGGCCCCAGTGTCACACCTGAGGATCACAGGCTCCAGTTAAACATTCTTCTTGCCGATTCCTCCTTTGATTTGAGGAATAATGCATGCAGGGCACAGGACTGCCGCAGCAATGCCGGGGCTCAGCGACAGGCTGAGGCATGCATTTGTTTTTCCCTACAGAGCTTTCTTGCTCCCCGAGTACCCCATCAGCACAAGCCATGGAAGGGAAAGAAATGTGCACTCACACTGTTGTACCCCTTACTGACCCCCATCAAAACTAAAGGGCTTTTTTTTTTTTTTTAAAACGTACAAGAAGCCAGCCTCTAGTGTGCCTGGCAATGAACAGAGAAAACCCTGCCACTGCCTCTCCTGGAAGATAATGGGCTAAAACATTCCCTTTCCCTAGTGCACCCCCATTAAACTTTGGTAAAGTTGATGCTGAGATAATTCTGGTCCAGAAAAATCAGTGAGTGCAAATTTGTAAAAATAACTAAAAAAAAAAACAACCCACAATGGAATTGCCACAGCAAAAAGCCCTATGCAGATAAGAATTAACTTAATTCCTAGCAGAGTGACACCTCACAAGCATGTAGAACAAAATGAATTCTAGCACCTGGAAGGTATTTGAGCTCAGCTCCCTTTCACTCTCAAGACTAAGCTCTGCTCTTTCCCAGCCCCACACATGTCCACTGTGGTAATGCACAAATCCAGGTGCTGAAGAACTTTTACCATCTGTAAAATGGAGGGAAAAGATAAACTGAGGCACAGGGGACTTTATACTCATGGCCCAGGTGATACCAAGCCAACAGCCACACACAGCAGTGTCCCAGCCCAGGGACCGCTGGACAGCACAGCATCCCAGAGGGAAGGGGCAGGAGGGTGCCAAAGGGACTTTGGCAGGAAAATCGCTCTTGGAGGACCCCATCCCATTGCAAGGTGTCACACTTTTAAGATCAGCCAAATTCTTCAGCCAGCTCAGGTACTTTAAGGGAAGTGCTTTCTTTACACTTTCTTTGAAAGATGAAAAACATTTCATTTAGAGCAGGAAGGGGGGGGGGGGGGGGGACGGACG
>WKFP01014123.1:166467-183797 GCA_011057875.1 Pterocles orientalis | reverse complement strand
GTGGGGGGGGGGGGGGGGGGGGGGGGGGTGTGGCACGGTGAGCCGAGTTACAAAGCCAACAAGCTTCTCTCTGCTCCAGGAAGATTGTATCATGGCTGCTGGCCACCTGCCACAGCTGGCTTGAGCATTAACCACAGACAGTGACTGATGGACGCCCACGGTGCCAGCTGCAGAAACCCATCCAGGGAGACTGCCTCTGTGCTCACCACGAGTGCTTCACTTGGAGGAACAGGGTCAGGATTTGGGAGGCAATCAGCCTGATGGCAGCAAGCCTGTTCTTCATGTCAGTGTGTCTTGGGGACAATTGCTCAGCCCCGGCTTGATGCTCTAAGGGGAAAGGCAGGAGTGGGGGAGTGGAGCACTGGGTCCAGGTCAGCACTTGATTGTCTGAAAGGAGGTGAGCGGGTATAACAGCCCTGCCAGCTTTCACACCTCACCAGGCGTCTCTTAGTACAACGCAACCAGCTTGTGTCTTTCACAGGTTGTATATAAGACTTTGAGACTGTGTGTAAGGGATTGTCTATGTTGTTCACTGGTATAAGGACAGGCTAAAAAATACACGAGAAAAGAAGAGAAGCTAAAGAGTGCCTAACGCCTCTGGGCCCCAAGTAAGCAGATGTGTATCAGCACCCATCAGTTTAGAAAGAAGCCCTGATGGTGCTTTGGAGCCTCACCTTGGCAAGGCAGCGTCACAGTGGGGACCTGTGACCATCCCACACTTAGACCAGAAGTACAGCCTTTAGTGCAGGAATTAGAGCTTCTAAGGAGTTTACCATGAGGTTTGCTCCCAGCTTCATAGTGCTCACTTTTGGACAGAAAAATATACTCAGTGATGGACATTTTGGAGCAAATATTCACAGGAGAGTTTCAAAAACACAACCCTATTTGCTTAAGCAATAGAAGGATAGAGCTTTTTATTTTCCTTGCTGTCCACACAGAAATTCTCAGCAGGCTTTGGTCTGCTGCAAGAGATTCACAACCCAACAGCCTGGCTGGACAATGACACCCAGACAAGCAATGTGGGGCATCCATTGCTGGAATCTGCTGCCTCAGCAGTGTTGAGCAGGGAAGGGTTAAACCCACGGGCGCCTCAAGCACAGTGCAGAACCAAGGTCCTTCCCAAGGCTGCAGAGAACAATGCAGCTATCAGTCTATATTTGGCCTTTGCCCTTGGATCATTTATGACTTATTCTTCACCTCTGATGACCACAGCAGCAAGCTTTCAATCTCTTGCTCCCTAGCCTGAAGCAACAGCTCTCCCTCCCCCTTTTTTAAAAATCACACTATTTGCAATTAAAAGCAACTACAGGAGGAGGTCTCAAGCAAGTCTTCCCTTGCCACTTTGTGCCCTTTGCCTTGCAAAGGCCAGACTTCTGGTACAATATCACGTCGGGGCCAGGATACGGCGGTGGTCCTGTACACAACAGGAAAGGGGAGCAGGGAAACAGAGATGTCTTGCTAGTCTGCAGCTTAAAGTCTACACTTCAAGCTTATAGAGAAGGTTTAAAGGGAACAAGCTTGGGTAGCCTTTTACTTCACACACTGTAGAGTAAAAAAATGATACTGCTGTGATCCAAAATAAGCCTTGTTTAATCACTGGGGCTCCTATCCCCAACAGCCGACCTCTGTGAGCAGCCTCATGCCACTGTGTTCTCACACCCCTCGCAGGCACAGCAGCATCCCTTCCATACAGCGTTACCAGGGGGTTAAGAGGTTCAATCCAGCACAGAGCAGCGGAGCTGTGAAATTCTGACCATTGCCCACCTCCAGGTTCAGCACAGAAGTGGTACAGTTACCAACCACCAACAACATGGCATCAGGGAAAGGCAGGGGGTTATTTCCTTGCAATTACCCAGTCCTTCAAAGGGCAAGGAGCAAACTGCAGCTTATAATACCGCACCCTTGCAAGAGGATACGCCAGTGGCCACCGCAGGCTGATAACTCAGCCACTTCTCTCCAAACCAGAGCCCCACCAGACTGAATAAAAAGGCCTGGTAATGTCCTCGCTTTAGGTGGACTGCCAACGTCCATGCCCTGCAACAGCAGCCTGGCTCTGCAATAAATGATTTCTCACCTGGGCCAGGCAGCAGACCTGGAAAAAGTCAGACAAACCATAGCTGCCACTCTCTAATCTTCCTACTGGAAAGTCACCTCCCTCATCCTAATTTACCAAAAGGCCAAGATACTGGTCCGATGCAAAGCCTGTCTCCTGTAACAACCCATATGGGTAACTAGAAGCTGCTGAGATTACACCAGGTGTGTTTCACTCAATAGAGCTGGTGTTTGTTTTCTTGGAACATAAGCTTAGCATTTATTTCATTTCATAGCCAAAGAAATTCCTTGGTAATGCAGTCCTCTCCTGCTTCACTCAGAAAAAAATATCTCTGATGTAAACATACAACATAATCCTAAAAATAAAGACAGAAGCCTTGCAAGCTTACCTTATTCTGAGACACTTCTATCAGGACTTCAAATAACTGAGAAGGCAACATAAAAGTGTTCAGGAGCGAAACTGCTCTGCGAGCCTTCAGTGCTAATGCTGACAGAAGGCTAATGAAATAGGCTTAACATTTTTCTCAAATCTGTGGCGGTAGAAGCATTTTATGGTTAACATTTTAAAGCCTTGGACCTTAGCCACAGAGGCTCTGGACATCTGACATCTTGTGAAGTTAATATGTTCACAGCACTTCCCAGAGGAGGAAGGTTAGCACCATGCTCTGCTCATCTCCTTTTACAGCATTAGGAAGTACAAGATTGAGAGTTTTGCACTGCTTTAAAAAAAAATACAATAGACATACAATGAATCTAAAGTACTTGATAGTGCCCCATAATAGAATAATTAGATTATTTTCTTTTACAATCAACGCGTTTATACAACTGAGCAACAGTTTGAGACCCCCCCCCTTTTTATCTGTGTAAGTGGGTAGGGGTGAGGAAGGGGGAAGGCAGGCTGCAGAGATGCTGGAAATGAGCAACTAGCTTGTCTGGAGAGAAATCTGTGCATGCAATGCAACAACACGCAGCTCCTCCTCTTTCCTTCTCCCATACTATTGCACATGCCTTGCAGTTGGTGCTTATTTGAGAATTATAGCTCTGCAAACACGAAAAGGCTTGCAGGACTGTTCCAGCTTTACGTGTTTCTAGCAAGTATTTTTGCCTCTCATGCAAAAATCTTATCTCCTCCAGCTCAAAGCACTGAAAGTTGCAATATAAAATTTGCTCATTTTTTCCCCAGCAAAGCAAAAAGAAAATACTGCTGCTATTTTGTTTCTTTTTTTTATTAAAAAAAAGCCAGTTCCCTCAGCTTTAACTAGCCAATTTTCCTGCAGAAACAGTACATTTCTTTTATGTGTTAATTTTTCTTCCTCTATTTGCACTTCACAGCATGCAGTGACACGTCAGGCAGTGAAGAACAAGCCTCTTCCACTTTCTTCTGAGATGACAAATATTCCTGGTGCAGAAGACCCTAATGCATCTGTGAGTTCAGCTATATTTGTGCATTTTGCAGGAAGAGGCTTCTTCTAATGATGCAATTTTCACTAATATCATTCAATCCATCTTGTGTTAACCTTTTTCCCTTTTCCATAGAGGATTAGCAGGGAAGCATCTTGCTTTGGAGTCTTGCAAAGAGCTTTTCATCCAAACCATGACCCATGCTTTTCAATAAAAGGTTGGTCAGCCAAGTTCTCACATGTTTTGTTTCATAAACTCAAGATGTGCTGTTTGGAAAAAGAGGTTTGGGTCTGAAATATCCATCTAGGAAGCCATTTGTTTTACCAAGCAAAATGCATGGAAAATTCCCAGATACCAGGAGGGTTGGTTTCTGCCAGCAACACAACACCATAAATAACCAAAGAGGGGCCCTGTTGGAATGGCACAGACATTTGTATACAAAAAAACCACAAAAATTACAAGTCAAGGTGAAAAAAGATGCCTAAAGACTGGAGAGTGACAGCAAACACCTCACAAACCACTTTAACCCCGGCCCACTATAAACAATTTCACCAAACGTGCAGTTCACCCTTTTGTTAGACAAGGGCTCCAGATTTCCATGCTGCACACTGCAGACTCAGCCCACTCAGCAAAAGTTCTCAATTCAGAAGTTCATAAGAAATAACCCCATAACTAACCTCATCCCCCAAATCTCAGATCCACTTTCAAGGTATGACATCTGCCCCCTCCTGTCTGTTCAGAAAAATGACATCAAGGAGCTTCAGCACTGGACTCAAACTGAAAAAAACAGGCTGGCTTTTTATTTTTTTTTTTCTTCCTGAAGTGTCTCCTCCTCGTCTGAGCCTAAAATTCTCCATCTACGTACGCCCGACCCGAGTTACCTTGAACACTAATGGAAACGCTGCCCAAGACCTTCCTGTACAGCAACTGTTCCTCCCTAAGGAAACAACCTCACATCAGCAGAGCCAGTGGGTTTGACAGGGCAGCACTCTGCAGGGTTCTTTCTCCTTTTCTTTCCATCACTGCCCCCAGGAAGGTTGTGCTGCGCTTGCAGCCTCTCCCCAGTGCTGCTGTGTCCTGCTCCAGATCCTCAGCATCCCCCTCGCCCTGCCCCTGGTGTCGCAGGAGGCTTTTTGCAACTGGAGTGTGAAGTCAACTTCGCTTCCCCATGCCACAGTTTGCTGAGTATTAACATTCGCCTTCAGTTGCTTCCCCTCTCTGCTGCTGACAACTGTTAATTTTGTCACATCAGCCACTTTGGTAAATTTAACTTTGCTCTCCTGCTGTAGCCATTGTAGCTCGATAATAAATCAACCGTCTGGAGGCTTCACGTGGAACGCAAAGGCCTTTATGGTGCATGTGAAGATGGGAGTCTTTACATTTTTAAGTAGGACTTTGTCACATTCATGAGGGGTAATAAAAAAATGTACACTTTGACTTTCAGAGAGGAAATGTGGTGGTGGTGGAAAAATACTGTTCTTGTAGCTTGCTCAGGACATGGGACATGCCTCAGAGCTCACAGAGAAGGTCATATTGGACTTCCGAGCCATCATCTCAGCTCTGCCACGCAAAAAATGGTTTGCAACTTTCCCTGAAGATGCCAGGAGCAGACCTTGCAGGTAACATCAGATTTAACTAGATGATCTTCCCGCTATGTCTCCTTCCAGAATTTATACACCCCCTGTACAGGGAGAACAGCAGGACTTGCACTCCAAGGCAAAGCCTTCGCACACACGCTGACCACTCCGCAGGTAAGTGCCCATCCCCTGGAATCCCACAAGCTTACTGAGATATTTGTTGTCATACACACAAACACCTCCTGAGGAGGAGGCAGGACAAAGCATCCCCGTGCCGGCTCCAGCAGCACCGGGGCCCAGAGCTGGCATATGTCTGTGTGTTAGCCACGAGGCAGCATTTCCTTTAAATTCCTCATAGGATCCATGTCAGAGGAGTCTTGGCATCCCCAAGGGCACATGATTCCCTGCATTACGCTACAGGAGCACAGGGCCCGCTCACAGATGGCAGCAGAGCCCTTAAACGCGCCAGGGGCACAGAGGAGCACACGGCCAGCACAGACAGACGGACAACTTATAACCGCAATGGTTTGAGAGAGCTCCAGTGGAGGGAAGAAAAATAACACAGCAGAAGCCTCTCCCCAGTCACCAGCTCGTGTAAAATGGGGCAGCTGGTTCCTTGCTCCCGCTAAAAGGAGTCTAAATGTGTATTCAGGTGCAGCGCTGTGAGTGAGCTGGGACTGGCTGCACAAGCGCTCCCCACAGCTAGGGCTGGCTGCCATGGAGCAGGCACAGCCCCGGCACTGCTGCGGGGCCAGGAAGAGCCGTCACGAGGCCCGAGATGGCCAGGTGGAGAGGGCAGGGGGGCTGGAGCAGGCCAGGACAAATGTTTAAATGTCTAAAAATCCTCTCTCTGCAGACAGTCTTTTGGGGAGGGTCTCCCATAAAAGGAAACCTGCCTTTTTAGAAGTCGCAGAGGATGATCCAAACCCAACGTTTTCCACAGATTATCTCTTCCTGTCGTCTCCCTTCTGGACCCGGCTTGCAGCCTCGCAAATGCCAAGGGTCCTTGCAGCGTGCACAGGCAATCTGTCCTTTAATGAACTCTGCCAGCTCGCGCTAAAGATGTAGAGTGTACCTTGGAGCGAGGCAGGGGAAAAGAGGCAGCAGCCTCCTTCTGCCCTGTGGACGATAACCTCACATGCATATTATTTCCCACCATAATCCTACTGTTTTTAATTAGTGCGCTCTAAAAGCAAGAAGCGCCCCATCTCCAAGGGGAAAAGGAGGAGGGAAGAGGGGAGGGGAAAAAAAAAAAAAAAATCAGCACAGAGGATTCTGTCCAACTTTTCCAAAAGCTTAATAGATTTTTAAATGGGGTTATTAACACCACCTATGAATTATTTTAGGGACCTAATTATAAAAAACAAAACCCAGTTAATTAGGTTTCCTGAACTTGCCTTGACACAGGTGAAACAAGATCTCTAAATGCAAGAGGATTGAAAAGCGAATCACTTCAAACAAAGAATCAATGAGTATTATTGCAGAACCAATTGAACAATTACTTCTTTAATTGTTGGCACCCTGCTACCTTCACTTAACAACAGGATGGATCAGCAGAGTTACTTAACCTCCTCAGTAACTAAAAAGTGTTCTGTTAAAGCCAAAATAGATTGCCGCACTTTGGAGGAATTGCTGGAGGCGAATTAACCGCCCGCTGTGGAGCGTGTGCGTGGCACATCGCCTCCTGGTACCCGGCCGTGGAGCTGCACCGCTCCTGCCTCCCAGGACCTGCTCGCTCACCAGAAGTCACGGGGGTTTTTATCCGAGCGGTGGTATCAGACCTCATCCTGCACCACCCACGCGACAGCACTGACAAGGTGAGTACATTTTTTGCAGGATGTGCTTTCTCAGCAGGAGCCGATGCGCAGGGACGCGGCACGGCTGAGGGGGACTGAGGGTTCCTCCCCCACCGATCCCGAGCTGCAAGGGGATGACACCCCCTGCTCCGGCTGGAACTAGACACCCGCCGCCTTCCAACAGCTTTGAAAATCCCAGCCTGGAGCCTCGCTTCAATGCTACAGATTTACTATCTCAAAAAATGAGACAAACCCGCGAACAAGGAACACAAGCCTGGCTGGGGAGAGCGGCGGCGGATAATAACCGCAGTGCCGACGGCAGAGCGCCGGGCTCTGTTACCGCGCGTCCTCCTGCCTGTTTGTAAGGAACTTCCACCCTGTGCCTGCAAATCGCACCACCAAAATGAAATTACTACGATTGAAAAAATAAGCGAAGATGACAGAGCGCCCTCTGATGTTGTCAGAGAGGGGAGTGGGGGAGAAGGGAGCGGAGAAGGGGCAGCGCTGCGGGTCCAAGCTGCAGGGTGCGGGGTGAGGGCAGAGCCCGGCTCAGGCTGCCAGCATCCCTCTCCCCCCTGCTCCATATCGCAGCCAAGAACACGTTTTTGCCTGTGCACCGGCAGAATTGCGAGCAGTTGTTACCAGCTCCGCTGAGGACTCTGCTGCTGGACAGGCTGATGCGCTAAAGGGATTAGGTCTGTCTCTGTACCCTGCCTGCATGCCAAGAGCAGAACTGAGCCTCTGAGCCTCTCGCAGCCTGGTAAACAAAGTATTCCACAAGCCGTCACTAAAAACAAACTACAGAGTGTTAAAACTAAAAGAGAAATCCTAACCATGCAGGCAAGAGGGGTCCTGGAGCAGCCTCCTCCTCCACACAGACCTCACCATGCATTTCTCAGTTCCCCACTGTGCATACATGTGTGGTGTGGTAAATTCAAGCTCAACAAAAAGAGAGGCCATCAAGCCTCAACATAAACAAGTTGCTCACCAGTAACCTAAATGTGAAACAGCTGAAATTCTGCCCAGAGCCAGCCAGAGACAGTGGTGCTGCGTCGGGGGTGGCAGTGAAGGGGGTGCTGGTGCCTCTCAGCTGCGGTGCCCCACGCTCAGACCCAGTCGTGGCAAATAACAGAAAAGTGCTATTAAACAAGCCAATAAAACACTCAAAATACAGAGGCAATCTTTTGTATTGGCAGCTATTGCTGGAAACTAGGCTGGCAATTTTTGCAGCATACACACAGCTTGAGAATGAAGGTAATCAGAAAGGAATACAGTTTTCTTTCAGTTAAAAAAAAAATCCCATTTTAGTATGTAGGAGCTAGCATGTCTGCTCAAAACACACAGAACAGATAGCAGGAAAGCAGTCTGCACAGGGCACTTGTTTAACTCTACCAAGTTAATCTGAGCGTGGGAGATTGGGTGGCAAAACCCAGGACCTGCAGAGGTGAGCGCTTGAGATGATCATTGCTCAGGGACATTGTTTCAGGCATGCAACATTTTACCCTCCTGTAGCACTTTTCACCTCAAATGACTTTCTAAAGTACATCATCTCACAGATGTGCAAGTGCCATCTCTCCTGGATATTAACAAATACTGCATCTCACCTCACATGGCAAAAGGAGACGACAAATGCAATAACCCCTTGACAGTGGGAGAAAATAATACACAGCAAGTGGTATATTCTGTATAAAATAAAAATAAAGAGGGGAAGAGTATATATTTCTGTACCCACAAAGGTAGGCTAAACCCCAAAAAATCTTCAAGGCCAAAAAAAAAAAAAAAAAAATCAAGTAAAATACAGTCACTCAGGTGTCACCAACAGCTCACTTACAAACATTCTACTTGATGCCAAAGAAAAACAAAAAGCTGAAAATCAGGATGCTTGGTGTAGGAGCACAAAAGCAACTACCTGATCCAAAACCCGCTAAAGCAAGTGAGAATGGGCTCACACCAGGCTCAAGAGCCCTGGCAGCAACACTGAGAAGTGGGTATTGCACAGTTGAGATCCTCTTCCTCCTCCTCCTCCCTGGCCTTCAATATATTGCTGTAAAGCTTCATCAGCAACTCAGTACAGTGGTATTTTGATTTTTCTTTGCTGACAATTTATATGGAATAGCTCCTACTTCATCCATTAAAATTTAAGTTCTAGTTTTTCTAAAAAGTCTACATTTTAAAATCTTGCAAGATGACACACATACCAGGAATCCCACAACATATATGGTGCCAATAGCCAGCAATCAGTCTAGAAACTACGTATTTGATCTTTAATAACAGAAGCAATTAAAAAAAAAAACAAGACATTTTCCCCGCTGTGTGCCATTTTTCTTATATGAAAAGAATCCTAATTTTGACCTTCTCATTTAAAAGCATGTTTCAAGTAAGCTGTCTTTAGTAGACCATTTGAATTTACAAATGTAAGAAGAGCAAAGTTCTTAATAGGAATCAACTATCTAATTTTGAGATTAACCTTTCCAGAATGCTGATTTGATACGACAGCAAAGAACACCTGAAATCAATGTGACTGCCACTGGACACTTAAATTTACAAATTCACTGCTTGTATTTTTAATTGAAACCCAGACTTCAGTTCTTGTTACCATTACTGAATGTCATTTTTGAAGCACTTAATTTCCGTACCCTTCACTAAAGGGGGTGCTGAGGGAAGCTATGGGACAGCCCTGTTGTAGTGATGCTGTGTATTCCTCCGAACAGGACTGTCTGGAGGAGTCCGTCATCACAGTGACGTTGCACAGCCTCTTCATATTGTTCAGCACTGATGAAGAGTGGCAGTGGAAAGAGAAGCAGAGGTGGTTCGTATGAGAGCTTATTTTCACTAGTGTTGGGCAAAAACAAAAACACCCTTCACCAGTGATGTTATTAAAGCTCTTGTCAACCTAAAGCACTTCCCAGCGAGTGCTGCTGCACCTTTGTGTACTTTAAGAAGAAGGGGGGGAAATCATTCAAAACTGGCAGCCCAGCACAACGGGCGCTGCACATCCCCTGCCTTTCCATTCTTTACCGTGCCAATTAATCTGAACCCGACTGTCACCTTGACACCCATCGGAGACTCGGATCCAGAAATAAACTGATCAAATATGCAATAAGCGGTCAAGCAGTGTCCCCCACAGGCAAAGAGAGATTGGAGACTCTGTTTATAAGCGATGCTCAGCAGCCAAGATGCTCTCTCCTCTCCCAGATCTGAGAAAAAAGGGGAATTCTCTTCACCTTCAGGATGTAACAATAACTGAATTTAGCTTAAGAAAACACACTACATTAAGTAAGAGACCTAATGGTAGCACACTTGTCCATTTTTTAAGTTAAATGATGTTCATTAAAGTAACATCACCTCCCCATAATTAATTCTGCTTTGAGAAGGAAAGGAAAAAGCTACAGACAATTAATGTACCATGCAAGCTCTACTAGATGCTCCATATATTTTCTCCCTATGGCCACCCCTCCTCCATAACAGCATCTCTGCTCATCTCCCTTCTGCTTCTGAAAGCGGAGACTGAGTTTTTGGCAGGGAAGCTGCCCAATAACACACACTAAGCCCCCATCCGCTTCCCTCAGCCTGACAGCATTTCAATAGGGTTACACGTTCATGTATTGGTATCTGCAATCGTATTCTCCACTCCCCAACTTACAGAGATCCAGGAAAATGTGTCACATTGAAGACACCCAGACAATGAAATCAATGGGACAGTGATGAGTCTTTACAGGGTAACATTCCTCCTGCACTGAGATGGATAAAAGTATTTGGGTTGCAGCAGCATGGAGGCAGGGTGGCTGGGAAGAGGGTACATTTTGGTTTCAGTTTTTGTATCATTGTGTGCATTTTTCCTGAAGATTTAAGCCTGACTGAAAGAATAAGAGCACATGGTTGATGAGCCAAAAACAGGAAAGTAATCACAAATAAAATTATTCTTCATCTGTGAATCAGTAGATAGCGCTTCCTACAGGCCAGCATGCACAAGACAGTGACACATGTTAAGGTCATAGAATGATAAAAATCAATAATTCCCCAAGCAGGGAAGAAGAGCCTAGTGGTTTCAGCAAATGACACAAATTAGCCATCTCTCCACAGCTGTGTGCAGCTCTTTTGGAAGTCTTCAAGAATGAAACCCTCCTCACCCCAGGAAGGTAACTGAACCCATCCCCATGCCTCTCTGCCCCTCTGTTTATAAAGACAGGGACAAGGATGCAACTTGGAGGTGTTTGCTTATTTTATCAAACAGCAAATTGATTGTAGCTGTTGGATAAAAGCACTGACATTTCATAAACTGCACAGAAGAATTTTGCTGACACAACTCCAAATAAATCCAATTTGACTAAACTAAAAGACTCCTCTGGAAACACCTACCAGTTTCCCACTCCTTCTACTAACCTGAACTTTCAGTACCTTGTCTCCTAAACATATGGGTGTTAGCTAACACATACAGCCTGACTTGAAAGTGATTAAATCAAATCACCTTAACCCCCCCACACACACTTTTAGCTAGACTGGCATCACTCTGTATGGAAACCGGGACAAAGGCTGTGAAGCTTAGAGAGCCCTTGTCACAAACAAGAAATGCATTTCTCATAGCCAAGCACAGCACTGTACCATGGTGGCACACAGAAATCCCTTCAGGTGAGAAGCAGGAAGCCATCCTACCCCTACAGAGTTTAAAACTCTCACACATTGGTGTTATCCCACGCTCGGAGCTGGTACCAAGCTGACATCTTTCACATTTTTTCTGCATCACACCGTATTGCCAGTGCGATAATTCACAGCCTGAGTAGAGGCTGGCAGGCCAGGGAACAGCTCTGTTCTGCCTCCTCTGCAGGAAGTTCTCCCATCCCTCTGCTGTGTGTTAGGGCTGACAGGAAAACAGGAGTTTGCAGCAGTTAAAAAGCCAGCCTGACGATAGGCAAGTGAATCCTCCTAATCGCTGCCAGAGCCTTGTTAACTCAGCATTTACTGAAATATCTCCAAAACTCACCACTGGCCTAACTCTCCTTTCAGGTTTCCATTCTCAGAAGGTTCATGTGGGTGTTCAGGTTTTGCTGGAGATTATAAATATTAGAAAGAGGCAGTTTCACTTCTGTTAATGCTTCTGCACAATTGAGACCACTTTCTCAAATACTGTGTCCAGGCAAGACCTCACTGAAGCCCAGAGAGCTTTACCCTTCATGTGGAGACTGGCCAGGCCCTTCCCCTCCCCACACCATGCTGAAAGAGAATTCCTCTCCTTTACACACATCAAACCAGGCCCTTTGGATAGCTGCATTTTTGAAAAACTGTTTGTGTAATGTATGAAGACTAACTTGGATTCATGAATATTTGATTTAATATACATTTATTTCCCCTAAAGGAAGATACATTTTATTTAATACTGATTGCAGTTCTTATTACCTTCCTAAACCCAGCACACCACTCAGCATTCCAATTACAGCAGCACGCTATAGTTATGGCTGAGAAAGCACTTTCATTATAAGCTTCTGTTTTTAGACACTTGTAAAACTCCCACCATTACGTGCTCTTCCCCCACCCCCTCCTGCAAAATAGTCCTTTTAGCAGAAGATGCTCAAGTTCCTTCTTAACCCAGACAGAACAAGATTTAAACCCGGTTGAATCAGAACTTCCTATTCATGTTGATTTAAATGCATGATCGAGCACAGATATCTGACAACAGCAGCAACATCTTACTAAAAAGAATGAATGAAAGAAAAATTAGAACCCCACTAAGTTTAGATTGTGATAACTGCTTGAAGTGATTTTAAACCCACAGCAACTTTAATTCAACCACGCAACACAACATAGAGAGTGTAACCCTACAGCAGCCTATACAGCAATTCCTAGATCCCCTGCGGTTGCTCTGACACTATTGGAGGCCTTGGATATGGAGCACATACAGAAGTCCAACAGCTCATATTTTTCCCCACAAAGCTTGCATTTGTTGAAGAAATCCCTCCTCTCTCAGGAGATCAATTGCATTTACAGAGCAGAGTCACTGCTAAAGAAGAGGCAACACTTCAAGTGACATTTTGCCTTGTGTCTTTATGGCCCTGGCTGGGATGCTAAGCATTCAGACTCACACAGCAGCCCTCTAGGATCCCTCGGCTGATTTAGGACAGCTGGGGACTTCTTAAGAGAAAAATACTTCCCACCTGTTATCTTCATGACTGCAGTCAATCTCAGCAGCCAACATTTGGAAGAGAGTTGGTTGGCTGGTTTTACAGCTTAAATGGTGCTAAAAAGAAATAGCGTAGGTCATTCCACTTCCTCTCACCCAAAGTGTTACAAAGCACTTTGTAATGTATCCCCCAGCTTCAGTTTAGACTTGCAAGAGTCCCTCATCAGCTGCTGAAATGCAGCCATTTCGGAGGTGAAAAACCAGCCACTCAGACAGAATCAAACAACGTTTAAATGGAAGACTCAAAAATATGACTCATCCAAGTGAAATGACTACATGCACTTAGGGCAGAAAAAAACAATTAGTGATTTTTAAATTCTGACCAGGACAAAGAGTAAAATGTGAGAGATCGCTCTGGCAAAGCGTGCTGGGGAATTGTTTGAGGGCCACAAGTGGCAAGGAGCTCCATTCTGCACAGCGCTGCCGCCTCGCAGGCAGGACAGGGTCGAGATGAATAGGAATGCTGATTACTTCTACCAAAGCTCAGGAAATGCTCTCCGATCTCATTGAAGTCTCCGGAATAGTATAATTGGTTCAATTGTCTAACTCAATCCATATCTGCAGCAATCTATTGTCCTTCGCCAGCCAGCTCTTGCTGCATGTATTCTGTTGCAGACCCCCTTTACACAAAGTGTCTATCCTGTATTATATTCAAGATTAGATAAGTGGTGTATTGCTTTGTGCTTGTAACGTGTCACTGCTTCATGCTGGGATGTATGAAAGAAAAATGCAAACAAACACTGACCCAAGGGGAAGGAAAGGGAGGAAAGCGGCCAGAGAAGCCATTTGTTTTGAGGCTTTGTTACTCCTTTCTAATAAATATATTTTTCAACAGGTTATGATATGACATGTTCAGATGACAGAGGGGTTGGGATGTACAGGTGAAACATGCTACATGCATCAAAACTGGCTGGAGAACTGAAGGGCACAGGAGGCTTGGAAAAGTCACCTCCATGACATCGTAGCAAACTGGGGCTCCACTCAGGACTCTGCTATTCCTCCTGCTGTAGGGAAACAACGTCAGGGGAAAAAGCCCTTGCTCTGAAGAGCTCACAGGTTCAAACTACAGCCAAGTATACAACTAGCAAAGGCATTGCTAGATCAGGATGATGATGATGATGACAGAGACCAGCTGCCAAGCCAGGAGCAGCCAGCACTTGCCAGGGCTAACAGGAAGAGTGAGCGGCTAGCAGCTCTGAGCCGGCCGCCTCCAAACCTCTGTAAGGTCAGCCTGACTCAGCACACACACTGGAAGTAGCAGCTTTGCTTCCCCCACATCCCACTCTCAGCACATCGCTCCTTTCTTTATTGCTCCTTATATTCCAGGCAGAACCCAGCCAGCACAACAGCACATAGTTACAAAAAAAAAAACCCACCACAACACAAACAAACAAACACACACCACACACAACCCTGCAGCATCACCCCCCTCCTGGAGTGTGCTCTGGCTCCAAACAGCAGGCAGCTAAACCCTTCTGCTCCCGCATCCCACGGCCAGTGCTCCGGACACCTCCTCTCATGGGAATCGAGGCGTGCAGGCTGAGGTTGTGCTCAATAGACAAGCACAAGCCCTTTGCGCTTTCACAGCGCCTTTTATCCCAGTACTTCATAGTGCTTCAGCAAACACAGATCAAACCTCCTCTGCCCCTCTCCTGGAGAGCTACAAATCTCTCATTTTACAGACTGGAGGACCAAAGCACAGAGGGATTTAAGGCTGAATCCTGTGAGCTTCAAGCAAGGGTGCTCATCTTCCCCCACCCAGGCTCCAGAGGCAAAGACTCCAGATGTCCCCGGGGAGAAGGGGTGGCCCCAGCCTCCGGGGTCAGCGGTGGCCAGGACCATGCCCGGGAGAAGGGCTCCCTCTCCTGTTACAAGAGGCTGTGACCTCTGCCTTTGGGTAAAACCTCAGAGGCCATGCCAAAATTCAGAGCCGTAGGACCCTCGGGAGGATCAGCATTAGGAAAGCATTGCCAATAACTCTGTTCCAAGACTGGAGGATCCCCAAGCAGTTATTAATCAGAAAAATACATAAGGACAGAGATCCTCAAAATAATAATTTCCATAGGGCAGCAAGGCCAGGGTGAAAGTCAGCAAGTGCAGGGTCATCTGGATTCCCAGGATCAGTACCAGTGCCAAAGCTCTGGCTCGGCAAATCATTCAGAGGATTAATTTAGCGTTTACTTGCAGCCTTTTTCCTATTGTCATTGCTCCTTTGCGGTATGCACAAAAAAATCATCATCTTTGCTTCCTCGAGATTTCTGTCATATATTACTGCCTGACAGGGGGAGGAGGGAGATGTGGGGCAAGACAAGTGTGCTTCCTCCTACAGCCCTCATGTTAATTTGAAATCACAGTCCTCGGCTCTAGCCCTGAACACGGATATTTCCTGCCTCTTGGCTCTGCTTATCAAATCATTATTAATCTTTCTGGCCTGTGTATATTCATTAGATAAACACTGAAACTGATGTTGTTTATTGTCTGCTCTGTACACATCATAACCCTGGGAAGACAAGATGAATTTGACAGCTAATGTAAAAATTACAGCAGGCAATATATCTTAGATTTGGGTGGAACACCAAGATGAGAGTTAATCAATAAAATCCTAACTTAGGTATTGTATGAAATGGCACTTCATTCATTATTAGGAGTTGGTATAAAACATGATTTACTGGTTTGATATATTGGCCCTTCACCTTAGGGACCTATTTTCAAATCCAGTCCAATCCAAAGTGACTAAAGATCCCTCTAGCCTCAGGGCTTGAGAAGGATACTGTTGCCAGAAATTTATGTGAGCGTGCTTGTAATACATGGATGCTGGAAGGGTTAACACCCAAAACAGGATCTTCACAGAAAGTCCGCCACTGCCTTAAAAAACTATGAAGTAAAAATAAACATGTGGTGGGCATTTCTTTCTCTCCCCGTGGATTTTACCCAATCCTTTGACAGCAAGTGCTGTATCATAGCTCAGACTGTTTTCCACTTTCATTTTCTTTTTTCCTGGCCTTTCTAAAGCCCCAGGAAGAGTTGCCTGGGTTTTTGTAGACCTCAACATGAAAGGCACCTTTCTAGCTCCTAAGAAAAAATTCATGTGTTATAAAACCCATTGGGACAGGGCATCTCAGGCACTGCCCAGTGCAGATGCTCCAGAAGGTCTCACCACCTCCCACAGCAGATAGTCCCAAAGGAGTCAGATTTGCATTTAGACGATGTCTACCTCACATTAAACTCCAACATGGGAGATAAGCTCCAGCGCTGCACCATGTCCTCCTAAATGTCACAGATCTCTCGGGAAAACAGGGAAGGAAAAAAAAAAAAATCACAGAAGTCAGCCCTCCATTTATGAGATCTGCATCAGCTACAGTCTGAGTCACCCTTTCACTTTTCCTCTTGTACCCTAACAAAGACAATTTTTACTCCATAGGGAAGAATGCCAACATTTTGTAGTCTGTCATTTCTTGTGGGGAGAAAAAAAAATAAAATCATACAACTGGCAAACCTTTTCCCAGTACCTAGGTATTAAACTCCATTGAATTCCCCCAGCATTTTTAAAGCCATACTAACACATTAGCCTATGCTATAGGAGCTGCTGAATCATTCATGCTTGATTTTGAAGTCTGTTCCATGGAAATAAGACTTTGCTCCCACAAAGAGCAAGTTTAACTATAACATTAACTGTAACCACCAATAAACAGACCTCTCGTGGAGCTGCTCTGCCATGGAGCTCCTTTATCTCCGTTCCTCTGCCACTCCAGGAAAGGCAGAGAGGAGGTGCTCACATGCTCCAGTAAAAGAGATCCCAAGCACTCTCGAAAATTAAGTGGGCTTCTTTTTGTTTGTCAAAATCCTTACAGATTTTGCACCAGGGTGATGTACCACTATGTGCAGCACAAACTGAATCCTTGTATAGTATTTCAAGAAAAAAACTTTAATAATTCATAGAGAAAACACATGCTAGCACAGCCCATCCTCCCTGTTCAAAAGGCACAGAAACCAGTGGTTTGCTCTCCTGCTGTCTTTTTACAATCAATTGCTCCATGAGACCTTGTACAAAAGACCTGGCTCAGGTGTCCTATGAATCTAGTAGCCATCACAGCCCAGTAAACCTGAATGAGAAGTGGAATGATTTAGATGCTAATGACTAATGGAGTGATATCTGTCTGTGCAGTTGGCAGCCATGCAGGAATAGCAGCGAGCTTTCTCAGGTCTTGTCTGTGCAGGGAGAAGAGAGATCCCTTATCACATTTTATAAGTTTGCATTTATAGGGCAAATAAAATCTGTTCTCTGAAATGCTTCCTGCTTTTAAAAATGCTCTATTCCCCCCCCCCCCC
>WKFP01014123.1:136505-166447 GCA_011057875.1 Pterocles orientalis | reverse complement strand
AAAAAAAAAAAATCAATTGAACTGATTACCTTGTGGAGTACCAGTGAAGATTTTAGTTGTCTTTGTAATTGCACTTTTTCCTTGCTGGCTTTTAAACATAAAAGGAAAGTGACTTTACTGCTGTAGTAAAACCATGGGCCTAGTCAAAAATCAACAAAGCAGAGTATTAACCCCCTCTGTGCTGCTTAAGTTCCACAGGCACCTTCCCAAGTCTTTCTGCTCAAAATATCAGTGGCAAATTTACCTCATATGCCTGAAAGACAATGTTTTTGATTTTTGTTTGGTGGTGGTTTGTTTTTGGGTTTGTTTTTGGTTTTTTTTTCAAAAACCAGCAGCTAATTCCACCAAACCCCTAGAAAGAAATTTCAAGGACCTGATCATTGTTTGCTGCAAGCACCAAAGTGCTGGAGGGGATCCTACACACTCCAGCACAGAAGGAAACTCTTCCATCAGTTTAAAACCCATGTCCTGATGGACTACTATGGAGCTACTGATCTGCTGGAAGTACTACCTGAAACGCTGCGTAGCCCTATCAGATTAGGTCAATACCAAAGGTTTTTAGCTCAATACCACTTCCTAGGTTTGGACAGACAATGCCAGCAGCAAGATCTGCCCTTGGCAGACTCCAGACCGTTGGCATTAACACCTCCAGCATTCTCCCCTGCTCTATCAAAGAGACAGAAACTGTTCAGGCCAAGCTGGACCGCTTCAGCCTCCCCTGCATCTCCCTCCTCCCCAGTTTGCTGTATCAGTGCACCTTAAATGCCAAAAGAATTTTCACACTGTCATCTGCTTGTGAATAAGATGCTGCATGTGTCTCTCCTGAGATCTATATACATTGCTCTCCACTCATAACAGACATGGTTACAAGACAATCAGTTAAAGGGAACAAAAATAGATTTCCCAAATCAATCATAAATTCAGTGCTTCACCCCTCCTGGTTTAAAACCAGCACAAACTGCAAATACGGAAGTGATGCTTCCAAGGTTCCTGCAGTCCTGCTTGCTCTCTGGACAGGGAGCAGAGCCTGAGGGAGGCAAGGACTGGGGCTGGACATGCAGCTTCCCTCCAAATAATCATCCAGGAACTAAATAGACTTTCCTCAGACAAAAAGACTAAAATAGCAAAGATCCTGCCATTCAATAACCACTTCTGGTCAGAATTTACATTGCTTCTACTGTCCTGGATTCTCTAGACAGCTATTTATGTATTTCCCCTGCCACCCTAAATCACCATCTCTATTGCAACACTTCTACTGTATCCCTGTTAACAGGCATAGACTGTCATTTATGTGCAAAACACGCTGAGGATGGGAGGAAGGGAATAGCCCCTAACCCAGGTTACAGAGCTGCCCCCAGCCTCAGCCCCCACTGTGCCACGGTGCCCCCACCAAGGGACAGGATTCCACAATCCCATCTCATTTGCTCTTTGACTCACTCCCACTGCTGATGCTTTTTGGACTCCCAACACCAGCTCAGGCCCCTCTCCAGATATGTCAAGAGGCAGTGGAGCAGACAAGGTTGAAGTCACACTTCACACTCTCTAGAGCTCTGCATTTCCAGCCACATGGCCTTCTAGAGCAGGTAAGGTTTTACGTGGTTAAACCTGCTGAAAACAAGTCCAATCAAAGTCCTGATGCCCAGATTTACCTCAGTTTTGATCCCAACTAGCTGGCCCTCCTCTGACAGTTCCCCAAAATCTGCAGCAGCTGTCACTGAAATATAAGCAGTGAAGTAGAAACAGTGCGGAAGTGACAGAGATCACACAGTCTGAAATATTTCAAAGCCTGTTCTGGGGCTGACAAGGAAGTATGGTAGACACTTGCTAAACTCACAGTTTGCTCTCACTCCATAGAACAGGGCTGTTAGGAAACCTAACCTGCAAAGCACTTGGTGGGAGATCAAAGGTGCATCTACTCAATGATTTCCGTGTTTTTGTCTGGGCAGGAAGCAGCAGAGTCAACAGAGTTTCCTTAGTTCCTCACCTCTCCATTGGGCTGGTCCAAAGCACCTCAAATGTGTCAGAAAGCCACCACCTCCCCCTTTTCCACACCTATGGTTCAGGTCCATATTTGTCTGCCAAAGCACCCACCTGGCAGACCCAACTGTCAGCTTTCAAAAGGCTTGTAGCACACTTGATCTTCTAGGTTTGCTCCCTTAGATGTCCATGAACAAACCCAATTACCATCCCTTCATGAAGCAGAAAATAGACTCATTGAAAAATTATCCTCTCATAGAAAATAATATCCAAGGAACAGACAGGAACAAGTTTGGCTTTGTATCTGAGCTCACCCCAAGGCCTGTTCCTTTATTATCTGCTTTCAGAGGGGCAAGGGTGATGGTGCTATTCATGAAATCAGGCTTTGGGCCCACAGCCAAAGTGTCCAGTTGTCTTCAGAAAAACCAAAAAGCACCAACTTACTCATACAGACTGGTCCAATGTCAATACGCAGTGAACAAAAAAAAAATAAACAAAACCAATACTGACAAGTCTTTATCATTAACTTACTGCACACAACCCCTGATTAAACTCATGCTCATTAAAAAAAAAAAAATCAAGGCAATGAAAATACCCGAAAAACAATTCCCCTCAAAAGATACATACACACATATATATATATATCAAATACATTATACTAAAACAAAGGAACTGAGATTCCAGAACTGTTTTCCAAGAAGATCAACCTTGGGAAAAAAACATTTCTATTTTCCATGCCAAAATTACATCTGATGTGCAATACTATACACATGAACACACACAGAGGCACAGTAATTTGACAGTACATTCAGAACTACTGAGAGTTGCTCTGTATTTGGAATCAGCCCTGTGTTCTGGCTACAGCAAGTCAAAATAATGATTTTATAAGAAAGAGACACAGAATAGTACATATATAATAATGCACACACAAACTATCCAGCATCTCAAACACATGGGTTTAAACACAAAAAAAAAATAAAACAGCAGACAGAAAGCTTAGTGAGAGGAACAAAAACCTAAACAAATTTGAACTAAAATACTGCATTTAAATCTATTCCTACAACTGCTTGCAAAAATAATCACTCCATGTGCATTTAAAGTGTCAGCATTATTCACGTTAGTGGCTCTCCTTCTGACCCAGGCTTTGCAGGTGGGTCTCACACAAAAGCTGACATTAGCCAGGAATGGTTTCTAAGGAGTATCTAGAAACATCAACGTGTTTACTGCCACGCAAGACATTTTTGCATTGCCTCTTCAGCACCAGAATCCCACCGCATGCAAGCCTTGTGCTCTCCATCCTTACGCTGTATGTTTCTGCCCTTATTCTGACTGAGGATTTAGCTCCTTCTTGTCAGAGGATGAATGTTTTTATTCTGTTTGCTCCCAGGCCAGTATCAAAAGCTCCCAGTACATGGGTTAACCAGATGATCCTTTAATACACAAAGGACCCCCAAACAGCTTAACCTTAACCCATCCGTAAAGATTCCACCCAGCCTGCTAATGCTGTCCTGAATCGTGTTCTCTATTATTACATCTGAAATCCGTTAAAATTTCACACAATTTCCTGCACAGCAGTGTATATAATAGTGCTGGGAGCCAATATGTTTCTATAATTGGGCCTGTAGTGGGGCAGAGTCCAAAGCAATTAATCCAGCCTCCTTCCTTGTTTGCGCCCATATAAAGCTGACAGGGTAGAGAGTAATTGGAAGTGAGCGGCCTCTATCCCCTACTTTAAATTAATATTTTCCTGTTCTGATTTAATTTCACCCGGTAACAGTGACACAAAGACACGCCGTGTCAAGCACTAAGTAATCTGCAGCAGCTGCCTTAGGAGGAAACTTTTATTCATCAGTAATATACTGACCTGTATATCACTCCACATACAGTACACAATATTCCTGTCAAACAGACAGCTGCATTTAACTCCATATAATCAGAGATGGGAGAAAGAAAAAACGGTGTACAGCATATATACACAGTTGTATGTATATGCGTGTGTGTGTGGAAGATACAAAACAGACACAGGAATTTAATTAATCATGAAAAATTCAGCTTACCAAAAGGGGAAAAAAATTGGCAAATATAAAAAACATGCTAATCAGCAGAGCCAAGAATCCATGCAAATGAAAAGCCAGAAGTAATGGCCAAAACATCCAGGCCATTAAATCAAATCACTGAGAAAATAATGGCTAAACTCTCTCTTACTTGTAACACTCAATTTATGTAGTCAATATGGCTCTGAATGAATGAGTGAAGGTACTAAGAGCACAAATCTAAATTCAATATACATATCTTAGAAAAATCCCCAGCGCACGCACTCACACGCTGACAAGCCATATAAAGCGGACATTGCTACAGCACGTGGTATGGAAGCAAAAAGAAAACTGCCTTCATTTAAGATGATTCCCTGTTTACAGCAGACAAAATATCTAAATATACATAGGTTATTGTAACAAGTCCACAGCTGCCAAGGAATTTATGGGAGTCTCTGGCAAGCTGGGACCAGTCAGGACTTGGAAGGAAGAGAATTGAGACCCTTCTCCCCACATATACGAGTTGCTATTCCTTGAGCTGACCTGTGATCACCCTTAGCTGCAAGTTGCAAAAGGTCTATGACACAGTTGAGCACATCTTCCAGTTTAGGGGAAAACACTAAAGCTGTTTGCACTTCAGTCCATGGTATATCCACATACAACGGCTAAAAAGAATGCAAATTTCTTTTTTATTCCCAGATAGACTGACGAGATACGGGCCAGAAGCAGGACCTCACACCTGAAGCAGCATTACTCTATGGAAACAAGGTTTTTCTTTTCCAAATAAATGGGGGTGGTCAGTGTTACCCCCTAGATTTCTTTTCAAACTCATTGAGCAAAGGTTTCAGGAGAATTAGAAGGTAACAGCTTCTTTCTATCCAGTCCACATTTAAGCCAAGAGGCAGAGAAGAGACTGGCATCCTGGACAACACCACGATGGCCACAGACACAGCTGCCCTGACCAAAGACCTTCTGGCCCAAAGCATAACAACACTCACTGTTAATAGTCGGCACAATCTACTCTCTGTACGCTTGGGAACAGAGAGGAGCCCCAGAGGACCTGTTTGTAAGATGAAGGATCTCGTGCCTTCAGCCCACATGGATTCAAATATCCCAAACTGGAGATCACAGTTCACAAACTGATGTTCGATATAGAGCCAGGAACAGTGACATCCCAGTTTATCAGTGACACAGGAGGAGCTGCCTGAGGTTTATGTACAGAAATAGTCTCAGGAGGCTACTGAGGGACATGGTGGCTTAGCCCTCTGTGGATCAGCAGCTTATTTCCAGTTGTTTAAATTTTCTCCTGCTTTCTTGTTCTTGATTCCATTGGATTTTCTTCCTACTCACTAGTATTACCTTTTCATTTACAGGCAATATGCTTAGGCAGAGATGATCGCCAGCACTGGTAGCTGGAAATAGAGCTGACAAGGGCCTCCCTCTAAGCAGCCCCCTGCATTAAAGCATAGCTAAGCTGCGAGATGATCCTACAACAGCAGTTGCACCCCCACGAGACCCCATATGTCTCCCGTCCAGGAGCCGAGGCCATTAGACATCATTACAGCTATCGTGGTGTAATCACTTGCTCACAGCAACAGCTCCTGCCCTTGCAGGCCACTTCACTTTCAGGGACACTCAAAGCCCTGTCATCAGCCATTCCCCCAAGAAACTGCATCACCTCACTACAGCCATGTCCATCAGAGGCAGGATTACCTTTGCAGCTTCAGCACAGCTTCCACCAAGATCCCTAGTTTCCCAAAGCCAACAACTTTGCAAAATCCTGCAGAGCATCAGTATTTGGCCCACAGTTGAAGACACCTGAAGCTCTTTTCAGCCAGAAGGCTTGTATCCATGCCAGCAACAGTAAGATGTTAATTTTGCAGGAGCAAGGAGGTTTGGTTCTGCACCTGGTTAGTTCCGTGACAGTCTATTTGTTACTGCTGCTCCCATCACCTGCCAAATCCATTTACACCGTGTGAAACTTCTAAACCTGAGCTTGTTTTTGCACCTAAATGAAGAAAGCTTTTTCCAAATAATGCTTTAAACACAATAGCACATGTCCCATTATGGTTCTGCAACATACGAAATTCAAGCAGAACAGATACCATGAAGCAGCAAGCTAGTTACTTACAGACAGGTTTGTTTTGTTTATTTGTTTGGGTTTGGTTTTTTTGGGGGGGTGGGGTTGGTTGGTTGTTTCCCCCCCCCCGAAGAGAATCATAACAGAATGAGCTGCAGCAGCACCCTTCAGCACCCTGCTTGCAGGAGCAGGCCAGGTTGGGTACTCAAGGGAAAGCTGCTACAGCACTGCAAGATACAGAGCTGGCTGCTCTAGCCGGGACAGAAAGCCTTCTGGTCCAGCACGGCAAGCTGCAGCACAAGGACCCCTTTTATTTCAATAAAACATGCAATGACAATGCTGGCAATATCTCTAACTCTCCATACACACACCCTGCTCTTATTCAGCAGTTTGTCTCAAGGCTTGCCTTTTTACCCCTTACTTAATTTTGTTAAATTCTGCTGTCAAAAGTAGTAAATAGTAAGCAAATAGATCACACCAGTTCTATTCATTATTTCCATTGATTTTAAGTCTGGAGAGGACTATTATGATCATGTTACAAATTGTCTATTTATAGAAAGAAAAGTTTCAAAAAAGGCAAGGTATCTGTTCTTGCCCCAAACCGATGGGCAGCATTAGAACCAGCTGTTATCCTTCACTCCCGAGGTGGCTGCAGTTAGTGGCAGAACAAATGATCCCTTTGTGCAGTTTTGCATAAATGTTTGTCAAGTGTCTTGGGCTTCTCTCGCTATGTTGGCTATTAAGGAACAGGAGTAAAATTCCCTAGAGCAGAAGTGCATGTGGGGAGTTATCCACTTAGGCTAAAATCCTGGTCAATATATTTTTGTCTCATGAGAGTCAGCATGCAAACAGGAGAATAAAGTTAGTGATAACCATGCAAAGGGCAGTTGCAGAAGAACAGGCAGGTGCAGGGAGCACTTCAGCAATTCTGCAGTGGCCCTAACCTTCTCTGGCTGGCAAAAAATGCTGGAGCCAGCATTTAAAAAAAAAAAACCCTCAGAAGCTTTTGAGCATCAGCCTTGCAGCCAAGCACACCCAGCACACTTCGATTTTGATGTACAGTTTGAAACAAATCAATAGCAGTATAATAATACTCAGCACGCTGTGTAATTTTTATATCATTAGTTTTCATTTTCCGCTCCCCATGCATCAAAAAACTTACAACGGGCTCGTAAAGTTTATTTAGTATTCCATGAATTCCTAATCAGTTTCATTTCATAATGATTCAGAGCGGCCGTTGCCAGGGCCCCGGTGTCAAAAAATCGATAAAACCAACACACTTTTCCTGATGGCGGCTGCAAAAGGATCTATTGTAGGGGAATTATGATTTATGTCTGGGCTGCACCACGAGCAGCAGCAAGCGACAGCCTGGCTCAAGAGCTGAGATGTTCGCCAATAATGATTTATATGCATGCCTCTCCCCTCACCCAGCTCTTCTTGCCCCCCTCCCGTGCACCACCATGGGGCCCCATCTGCTGTGTCACAGCAGCTTTCGCTCTCATGTGCCTTGCTGCAGCTGGGTGCTGGAGACAGAAATCTGAGCACAAGGCAACCCTCAGGCCCACGGCTCGCTGTAGCCAATGCTGTTCCCGCAGCCTCATCTGCAGAAGGACAGAACGCCACAGCACTGCCCCAGTAACCCCCCCGCCCCGCTCCCCTTGTCCCCAGGCTCTGGTGACAATCTATTCAGCTCCAGCTCCAGATGAGCACGGGGACAGTTCGATTTTCAGCTACATGCAGAAGGTGCCTATTTATCTTGGGGCACCCGTTCTGTCAAGCCTGTCTGGGGTCGGGAGGGTGGTGTGCGAGTGGCTCCAGGAGAGAGCCTGTGCATCCCTGAGCACATGAGGATGTGGGCCAGAAGAGGGTAAACCAAAGACTGTGCAGGGAAACAAGGACAGACAGCACTGAGGTGCCCTGAAATAAAAGTTGGACTTTTAAAGAAAAACCCTTTTCTGAAGACTAAGAACCCAAAATCTGAGGGATGCACAATGTCCTTAAAACACAGATATTCTGGATTAGGAGGGTGGAGGATGGTTATAACTGGTAATCTGGGAGGTGCTCGTATACCATAAGGAAGCGGTAATGTGCCGGGATAGCACTGGGTTCTGCTTCGTTTAATATGTTAATCAGGTTGGTGGTTCTCCGTCAGGGAAAGCAAAGTCCAGAGAGAAGTATTTGAAAACAGAAAGAGCAGGTACAGCTTGTCGGTCAACTCCTGCTTACAGAAAGGATGAACATCATCATTTAAACATCTGAATTAATTTATTAAAGATGCCTTTCCTAGTCTTCTCTCATTTCAACAGAGAATTGTCAGCAGCAGCCCAGCTCCATCAGGAGAGGGGCCCTGCTCCCAGCCAGCTTCACTCCCCTCATGCTGCTCCAGGAGGATAGGGAGCTGCTGTCCCACACAGTCTTTCAGCCTCAAAGCCACATCCACCTTTCCATCCTAATTTTATCACATTTCTTAAAATAAATACATATTAGAAATTATGCCTTCTGGTTTTTCATCATCCTATATTTAAACGGATCACATCTGCAAGATTTTTCTCTGTTAAAATACAGACCCAAAATTTTCTTTTAAAAATAAAGCTGAGATTCACACCTAGCTTGCTCATCACCTAGCTCTAGATCTTTGAGTTAAACATTGCTTGGTCTTTCTATAAATACACATAGTTAGAAGGTTGAAAATTAAGTATTCATCACTAGCTCTTCAGCAAGTCTCCAGTAAACAAAGGGGAAGTTTAAGTTGGAATTATGCCACTTTGTTAATAACAAGCAGTTATGATGAGATGATTCAATAGCTTGGGTGAAATGAAGGTCCCAGTGATAGTATTTCATCCATTTATTTACACATGTCGTGTTCACACACATATTCACACTGTTTGCTGATTATCTCAGAGAAGTGAAAGTTGAGATTCAAGCTTCTCTTGGTGTTTCTCCTGGAGTATAAATATGGTCTTCGTAAATTAAGGGTACATCAGCTAGGAAAGCACTCTGAGACACCCATGGGTGCTGGTGTTCTTATTTGGGGAAGAATTCCATAAAAAGCTTCACTGGAACACAGCATCATCCAACAAAAACATGCAGGAAATCATTATACATTTTTTATACTTTCCTTAGGCATTGACAGAACAGTTGACAGACATTTGCTACCAGCATGAAGCCGAGTCTAACAGCAGTAATTAGCCACCAGCTTTTAAAATTTATATTTTCTTTCTGAAGTGAGACAACCGATTTATTTATTTTTAAATTAGGCTGATGACTCATGGTGCTTTAGGGAAACTTCAGTGACATGGGAGGTTTTGCACAGCCATTCAAACCAAGAGCAAGTTTCACTACATTTTCTCTCCAGCTGAATTCAGATTACACAAACGAAGTCCAAAGGGAAGAGGAGATCTGGTGCAAAGCTTAGAGGTGAGAAGTAGCAGGATGTAGCCTGTATTCAGAACAGGGGAAAAAAGGTAATTCAGTGGAGAAAGATGCACGGAATGGTGAAAGGAGTGAGGAGGATTAGACTCTTGCATTTCATGGCAAGAGCTGCTTTGCAGCTACCTACCCCTCCTGTTCCACTCACGGTTCACTCATACCTCCAAAATGTCGAGCAGTAACTTGCTCAGCAAGAAGCCCTGCAAAAGGCACAGGTTCTTAGCAACCAGTTGCGACTCCCCTTGAGTAAAGGTAGAAGAACCGGGCCAGCCAACAGCATGCACTTGCACATAAATAACTTTTGCAAAAGAAGGTATAGCCCTACTTTTATCACTTTTGAATTAAGCCCAGGAATTACTGGATAGAGTCATTAAGACCTGCAATCTTATTTACAAGACATTTTTTAGAAAGACAAAAAGACCTGCATGGACAACATAATTACATTTTGGTTAGCATAAGTTAGCAATTTCAGTACAGCCACATTAAAAAGAAAATAGAGTTTTCTTCGCCTCAAAAAAGTAGATGCTGCTTGGAACGGCACTTTTATTGGGGGGGGACCAGCTAAAATATTGAGATTTAAGGAAAAAAATAATCATGGGTTTATGTTCACAAGCTCCTGTGAATATTTTCAGCATATTTCACCATATCATTGCATGGTGGGCTCTGTTCATGCTGCCAGAATGGATGTTCCATCATTTCTATAGTGGGCCTGTGTGACATTCATTAAGTGCAGCTACAAAGGGAGAGGGTTAAACAGCGCGGCCTCTTTTCTCTGATTTGGTCATACATCAGCAAGCGCTCCAGGTTAAATGCCCAGAATACCGCAGCAGATGGATAGGGAGAAGGAGAGCGGCAGATACTTCACCCCACACTACTTAACCCAGGGAAATGAGTCTCGGAGTTGGTGTCATGGTAAAATATGGAAGCTCACTCAGATAATGTGCAGTTGAAAATTTTTTTCCCAAGCCTTTACAACTGACTGCACGTTAAGATACCACATACCCCTTTCCACAAACTGCCAGCTCACTCTGGCAATAGTGGCTATTTTTGTGTGCAATTTATCTTTATTGACTATTGAATAAGAATTTTAACCCATAGTATAATCAGTGATACAAGCCCAAAATATTTCTTCTTCACCTCTAATTTCACCCCAAGAGAAACTGTACACTGGGAAGTTTATTCTTCCTTACCCAAAAAGTCCTTATGAAATAGAGTGGACACTTACGACTTTAAAGATACCACCCTGATGGTATCTCTATCAAGTGTCTGGGAGAACAGGTCACACACTCGCCCATGTTTCAGGAGTGCTTCAGGACCTGCAGGGCTCCCAGTGCCAGGTGCTGCACAAACTGGGGTACCTGCCCTGCCTGCACATCTCATCTGAGATTCCTCTGCACTACTGTCTCACATTTCCAACTGCTGTACTTCCCGGTGTTGATTTTTACTTCAAAGGCTGTTTTTAATTCTCAGTCATTTCACAGCTAAAGGTAATGCACATTTTCGATTGTGCAGTGTTCAAGTACTTGGCTGAGCCTGGCTCCACAACTGTGTTTCTAAGTAGTTCTGTAACAATCCAATGCCAGCATCTTTTGGAAAAGTTACTATTTAAATCCTATCACCAGAATGCTACCAGAGTTGCAGTACTTTTGCAATGCATTTGCAAGGCAGGCAGGCAACAGGAAGACGATAGCCCTGTAGTTCAGGGTCCCAAAGAAAGAGATCCCTTGAAACACATGCTCACCTGATACAAAGCACACAGACTTGCATACCTGAGAATCAACAGCAAATAAGTTGCTCACAAGACTATCACCAAGTGAACACACGCTCACTGAAGTGAGGCTTATTTCAGAGATTATCAGACTAAGAAGCAGAGATCAGAACTGAGTCCTCACGGAGCTTAATGACAGCTGAGGAATTAAAGTATGTGCACCAGAGTCAGCCCCTGCACACAGAGGTCCCTTCTGTGTTTTATTCAGTAATGACTGAAGTGGTTTCATTCTTCCATAAAGCTAAGTCTAAAGTTCTACTATCCTAGTTCGCATATAGAAAGGAGGAGTAGGGTAAGGGTGAAGACACATTGCTAAGACAGCAAGAACAAAGCACTGGGTACTGTCTGCTTCAGTTTATTCTATCCCCCACAAGAAAAAGAATAAAAATCAGAATCCAACTCAACTCAAATGAAGACACAGTTAACACTTATTAAGTATTTGGTACATGAGCATACATGCACATATGATCATAAGGCTATGCCAATAATTTACATTCTGGTATGGAGGAATAACTATTGAGCTGTAACCATAACCTCTCTTTTCCCTTAATAATCATAATGGAAAATCCAGAGCCCTGCAACATCTATTGTGTTTTTTAATATCTCAGAAATAATTGCTAATCAAAGCTTCATGCAGTGGGGCCAGTAGGAAGTGGATATATGTCCTCAACACAAAATTTTCATGTGAGCTGAAGGAGTGGGAAGATGCAGGGACACCTAATTTCCACCTTGCAATCCAACTCCATCTGATGAAAAAGATTGCCCAGCAGTCAAAAATCAAAGTCACACTGTCCTGGTGAGAGCCGGAACGGTGACAGGTCCTAGCATGCCGGGAGAGCAGGCATGCAAGCAAGTGAAAATTTGGTCTCCACTAGGTGTGGAAAGTCAATGTTATTTGTTTTTAAAGTTATTTTAGCAAACATGTAGTTTTTGGTCTCTTATCAAGACTGATTCAACACACAGGGGTTCTACTATCTTATTAACCTTACCAAGTCTTTTCCATTACTTTTTTTTTCCCCTAAATTATTACTGTTCATTAGTGCCAACTCCATCACAAGAAACTCAGTCAGTTTTCCTGAATCTGCAGTGGCTACAGCAGTTCATGATTTGTTCCATTCTGGCAGAAGAAAGAAATTTACACAGAAAGAAAACAGTTCAGTAGCAACTCCTTATCACTAAAGCATTTAACATCTACAAGAATTTTTAGAGCTGAGTAATGCAATACACACTTAATTAACAGCCTGCCTTGCTAATTAGGTAACTCCTTGCTAATGAGGTAGCAATAAGCTGAGCAGCAGTCACTTAATATGATGACAAGGTCTTCCCAGGCAGTTTGCTACTTCTGTCAAAACAACTGCTAACAGTTTTCCTTCCCAACCAGCTTTTTTCCCCTGAAGAAGACACAGCTCAGGAAGTGCTGAACACAGCGTTAGCAGAGAAAGGCTGTTTTGTTCCCTGCCCTACATCTTGCTTAGCGGCATCCCAGGAACGGTGGGTAGCGTGACTTCTCAGCCCCAGGATAGCTCCCAACTCCAAATAAGCCATGTAAGACTAATACCGTCCTCACTCGCACCCCTAGCCTCGCTGGCACAAGTCTGCCTCCAGACACAGCTACCAGTTTTGTAACAACATTCAGACGCAAGCACCTTTGTAATCCAGCCCTTTGCTCTTCCTGCAAGGGCATCTCCCAGCCAGATTTTCTTCCAAGGGGAAGATTTAAGCCATATGTTTAAGTGTCATCATGTACTCTCCAGACAACACACAAGACTACTGTAGGACTGGCAAACCAGCATTAACAGGAAAGGTGACACATTTGAAGAAGAAAAAGTTCAAGCACACACAGACCAGACCTTCTGCTCACTCTCAATGAGTCTTAGAAGCTGCTTCCTTGCTCCTGGTTCATCTCCCCAGCACAAGGACAGGGGCACAGAGCCTCCCACAGAGACAAGCAAGCTGCCCAAAAATCCTCTCCCACCTCCATTCAATTTTTGGTGATTATTACAAGTTAATTATACTGCAACAACACAGAAGCTCTGATGCAAAGAGGCCCTCCAGGGAAAAAAGAAACACGTATGTCTCCCCAAAACAGACAACACCAGTATAAAGACTAGAAAAGAAGGCTCCAAAGATCAAGATTTTCCATACTCTTGTCCAAATGCCTCTCTACCTTGCAGAAAAATTTCTTCACTTCCCACACCCAGTCTCCCTATCACAACAATTTTAATCTTCCTACTGTCCAGCCTGTTGTCATGTTCAAATGAACCATTAATACCTCAAGCATGAACTACAGCTGCTCTGCTTAGAGAAGCAGTTTCAGAGAACAGGAACAATTCTCATCAGTGCTTAAAAGCATCTTACGCTCAGAAGAGCTGATTTCAAGTCAACATTCAGTCTCTCGGAAATAATTGTGTTGAAAAAGAGAAAGATTTGATGGTGATGGTTGTTTCCTAATAAAAGAGATTTGGAAAATTCAGATAAGTTTTAGTTAAGCTTCCTCTTTAAAATAAAGAGACAAAATAGCGATATGCAAGCCTGAACAGTAAGCAGCCAAAGACAACCACTCAAGCTACAAGAAGGAGCAAGGTTCTTTGCTGCCACTGACAGCTGCAATTTTAACAAGCTTTGCAGCATTTAACTCTTATACATATATTTTTCTGCCAAGGCTGTAAACCTTATATTGCTATTTAAGCTGGAGATAAGTCCAGGACTAAAGTGATATTAAAAAAAAAAACATGCTTTAAGATAGAAATGCTGGCACAACTTCTCTTTGTGAGAGGTGCTGCTAACAAAAAAAATTAAAGTGAGCAAGGGCTGGAGCTGGATCATTTGTGCCTTCTACTGCCAATACCATGTTTGTGTCAAGGTAACTTATTTCCATGGAGTACCCAATACAGAATCAATAAACTCAGCCTTCAGTGGTGTTGAACTTTGCATTGTGTAACGACAATAGCTCAAATTGAATTTTAATTCTTTTAATTATAATGGCGCTCAGAGGCCACATCACAAGAGGATTTTGTTCATCAAGGAAAAGGAAGCCACAACAGCAGCTGGCAAAAGATGTCAACATTAGATATTTGCACAAGTGTATAGAGGTATTCTGGGCTTTATTCTTGACAGAGTGGCCAAAACCCAACTGTCTCTCAGATAAAGGCAAGGCTACACTTTCTTTTCCAGGGGTTCTTTACAAATAATAGCTGTTTTCTATAAAGAAAAAAGACAAACCCTTAAATTCCATTTGTATCACCCTTAAAAAAAAAGAAAAGGGAGGGAAGGAAAGGTTAGGGGATTAAACTTCGCAGATGCTTTGCACAGCCTGGCTAAAGCTCTGGAAAGACCATCTCAACCTTTGATCCCTTTGGGGAAAGCAGCAGTTATTTGAGCAGGCTTTTTCAGAACACATGCTGTGGACATCTGTCTCAGCAGACCCTAATCAAGGCAGACCCATAGCGCTGGACCAATTTGTGTTCCAGGATTCAGACAAGAATATGAAATTCCTGATGGGATAACTAGCTACCTGTAGGGGCATGGATGAGTTTCCTGGCTAGATTGTGAATGAGTGACAGTTTAATCCAGGTTTTTTCCATGTCTCTTTTTAAGGGCTTTTTCCTCTTTAAATCTAGAAGTCTTTTAAAGAGATGTCTATTCAGAGCATTACCCAGAAGTTTGCTAGCTTCAGGAAGGAAAATGACTATTTGGCTCTGTAGTTCCTTCTCCCCCCTCATTCCCAATTTGAAGTAACAAGAGTAAAAAAAAAAATAAAAATTTAAGTTTCACAGGATTTTGCATTCAAGGAAGATTGATGCAGAGAACCCCCTAATTTAGTTTGCACATAACCCAAATTAGAAATTTGAGGAGAAAAAAAGCCTTCACACACTCCTCCCCTCACACTTCTTGAAGGTTTTAGGGCCTGAGAAGGCACTCAATCTTTTACAGTGGCACAAATGATAAACAAAAACATCAAAGTAAGTGGGCAAAGCATCTAATCCACACACCAACCAGCTGGTTTCAAGCATGGCTCATCTTGAGTAGTGCAAACCATCTCTCCCTAACCTAATGGCTTCATCTGCCCCCAGCCCAGATTCGTTCTTATTTCAGCACACATGGCCATATCCCCCACAGGAGCACAGCCTGTGCTCCAGCCTCTAGGACAAGGATTCACAGCTCATTTCAGCATTTGTTAGTCACAAGAACTGGAGTGTCTTTTCCTGTCTTTGCCCCTTTAGTTGAGCATTGTGTGAAAGCCTCACTGAGAACCTCTCTCTCTTGTCCATAATCCACTTAAAATTGTTTGGAGTAGTCAACAGTGCAAAACTCACCAACCCCAAGCCAGGCATTAAGTAGGAGCCAAACATACAAGCAAAAAGCAGCTGAGGCTGGATGGGACACAGCAGCATAACAAGGAAGCCTGATGGCAGACGAAGCAGGAGCAGCTCCTCTGTGTTCACCGCAAGCCACTGTCAGTGCCAAATCCAGACCTGAACTAGAGAAAAGCTCAGAAAGTGCGGATGACTCAGCAGAAGCCCCATGGACTGCCCCCACTCAGCTTCTCACACTAATGAGATCTTTTCCATTGGGCCACAGATTGGCTTAATAAGTAATTTATCTGAGAGCAGACCCCTATTAACAAAACGTTATACCTTTGCACTCATGAGTAGTCCAACACAAGGTCAGAAACAGGATACGGGGATTAAGAAAACAAAAACAACAGAAAGTAAAAAAAAGCCCCACAGATGACCACAACACATCCTTGGTTTTCTTAGTCTGTCCCTTATTCTCCAAACTACCCACACAGCAAGAAATGGGAGAGGGAAGTCCAGCTGTTTCAATAGCATAGATTTAACATGGGTCTTTGGCACGAGGATAAATTTTGCCCTGAATTAACAAGAGCAACAGTAACTGGAGTCTTTGAGAGGCACTGTCAATATTTGCTCCACTTGTCATTGACAGAAAGCACAAATCCTGTAGCCTGAGTTTCAGTGCATTTCAAACACACTCATCTAGAAGTGCTGAAGCTGGCTCTGCTCAGGGTGTTAATGCAATTAACACCCGTGAGAGACCTGCCCAGGCAGTAACCCCCATGGGTGGGACAGGCTGGGTGAGCAGTAGAGAAAGGAGGGAAGGGGACGAAAATCCCACTGCTATCATGTAAAGTGTCATGACTAAAGTGATACCAGGTAGTACAAACATCTATTCTGTGTTAGAAGTAAATGCTTCATAAGGACAGGTATTCTCCTGAGAGCATCTCTATGATATGAGAAACATTTAGCATCTTGCCAGTTACAGTGTTACATGAACCTTCATAAATTAACCTACACCTTGTAGATTATTTTTTACTTCCCCCCCTACTCCTGCCTGAGACATTGGCACTGACAAGGAGTTCCCAGGATCCACGCTTCTAAAACCAGTCTTAACACACTAATGGTATTATATGTGAACTCTGTTTTTCAGACTATGCCATTGGATTTTTAAAGTCTTTTCCCAGTTTCTTTCTTTCCTGGTTGGACACTGGGCACAGACAGCACTATTTCCTCAGCATGCTACTGAATTTGTCCCCTCATCCCCTTTAGCAGGAAATAACTGTTGAAAACTTTCCTAGCAGGATATAATACCAGAAGTGTGACTTAAGGTTGCCAACTTCATGAACAAGTGGCAGCCTACTTCTCTTGCAGGGAAATTACTTCTCTGATTTGCTAAATTCACACAGAAAACGGAATGAACTATGTCCACATTAGAAGTCCAACATGGGTCACCAGTCACCGAGCCACACACGTCTTTGCTTTAGGGTGAGGAAAAAAGAACCAGGCAACCCACCGCCCCGCCACCAAGATGATGATTTGAGCAGAGAACAAACACAAGACTTAACAAGAAGCAGCTTAATCATCTGTTACTCTCCAGCCTGGTGGTGGCGGCCTTTCTGTGCATATTAGTGAGGTACCATGAAAAGAACTCAGAGTATGCAGCACTAAGTGTCTGCATCTTCACATACCTACTTCCTCACTCCACAGTCACTTGGATTCTCTCCCACCCACAAATTCACATCTGCATAATTTCATTACTTGCAATGAAACGTGTCTGGCTGCAGAGAGCCAACAGGTTCTTTTGTTCCCTCAAGCCAGTGTTTAAGGTAGCCTGGAGCCTCAAAAACACACACAGCCTCAGGACAGCTGGGACTGGAGCTCCAGTGGGAACCAAGCTCCAGCTGTGCTACGCACTCCAGCACACGAGGAGAGTCTGCCCCAGACAGCGGAAGAGGTGCAAGGAGGTCTGTGATGCAGCCAAATGACTGCAGCTCACACGGACCACCTGAGCTGGGCCTGTGTACCCGTGACGGTTAGAGGCATTCTCCAGCTGCAGACATTTCTACCTTCAGCAGCACTGCTGGTTTCTGTCATGCATCCCCTCACACTGACACCTAGAACAAAGCTGAACAGCTGCATGCTCCTCTGCTATTATTGTATTTAACACACAGCGCTCTTGTGGGAAGCTGTCTCAGCCAGACAAGGAATTTGCAGTCTGTGGACCATCTGTCCAGAGAAACACCACTTGAACCCCAGATGAGAAGTGCCATTTCGTTAGAGCAATCCGGCTGCACCTAATTCAAACTGCAATGAGCTTGCTGTCTGCTTTCTTACATTATTTCTTCCCGAATCCTTCTGCTCCACTCTACATCAAGGAAAAAAAAATCATTTCGTTCCTCCAGAGCTAATTCCCATACACTGCAATGAGAGAAATGCAATGTTCTGAGCAATAAAAGCTTGAAAGTGGAATTATTTTCTGCACCATTCAGATGGAAATGAAGCCTAGCCTCAATTCTGCCACCCACCTGGAGCCATGGTATGATCCTATAGATCTTTGGATCAATACTGCATCATAGCTACAAAACTAGAAGGGGGAAAAAGAAGAGGCACAAAATCAAGGAGTGTAAATTTTAACTAAATGAGTTCTGTAAGGGTTCCCTCCTTCACTGGCACTTTTTTGAAAAAAAGTACAGCAGCCAGCTGGGGGACAGAAGAGTGCAGACAGAGCATTTTGCTTCCTTTAAAAATAGCTAGTATGAAGGCCATTATCCCTCACCCCAAATAAATGCACAAGATTATGTTGCCCATGTTCTGTTTGACTACGTGTGGGGAGAACAAGAGAGTGATACATCCTATATTATTTATTAACGATTCACTAAATTGCAGCATCTCCACAGGAGGAGTGGTTTGAACCGCCCCCCTGGTTGCTATCCAACCAGGCATTTTGTTACAGGCTACCAGATGAGTTTCTGCCCACACAGCAGAGAGATGAAGAACAACAGGGTTTTGCGTTTGTGTGCTTGTAATTTAGGGCTGCCTTACATCACAGCACATAGCCGAACACGACATCAGCAGGAAGAGCTGATGCTCAGGACTGTTTTCCAGACTGCCTGATTCCCTGGCTCTCCAGGGACATCTCATTTGTGTCTGAGGGAAAGTTATTTCAGGGACTCTGGTACATGGGTTCCAGAGAAGAACTACTAAGAAGCCACCTGAGCGGTAATGGGAAATAAAATTGTGTCCCACACATTTATTTTGAACTCTCAGAAGCTTCCCACCTGGGAAACTGAGTTTGGTAATCCTCTCCAGGAAAGACTCTGGCCCCGAGACTAGAGGTGGCCCAGAGACAGAGACCCCTCTGCTGCAGAGGGCTGCCAGCTCCGACACCTCCAGGCACATCCCCAGAGGCCGGAGGAGAAATAAAAGATCAGAGCCCTACAAACCCCTCAGTTATTGCCTTCTACCAAGCAGAGGTACAAGAAGCCAAATACAGCCATCCAGCAAGCCTGCTATGCATACCAGGGACACCACACTGCTACAGCATCATCTTCATCCGCGACCTTCACATTCCAGCAACAGAGAAGAAGAGAGCAGTAACACCTTACCTTCCTCAGACGAACCGCATGCATGGGCCTCACACCAGAGCCTTGGAGCCAAAGCAGCAGTCCTACACACACTTTCCAAGGAAGGCACCAAGCAGGTAATACTCCACTAGCCTGAAGCAGCCTGGCACAGGCACCACTCACTCCACTGAAGGGGAAAAAAGGGCTCCCACCTCCTCACTTATTTCCCCAGGGTCCTGCTAACCGCCCACAGCTGCAGGCCCCCACAATGGCAAGGGCAGGCAGGTTTGCTGCAAGGGAGCCACCCAGCCTCCCTGTCCACCCACCCACCCAGCACCTGCTGTCCCTCTCATTTAAGGCTCATCTTCAGTGTTTGGGCTGATGCATCAAAGGGTAATTTGCTACTGGCTATGCAGACATTGTTTCCTAGCTCATATCCGAGCCCAGCATGGTAAACAATGCTGATATTTATTACCTTCCAAATCACTGATGTCCTTTTACAGGAGTGTAGTTCTTCAGCGCAGGGTCGCTTCCCTCTTTTTTTTGTTTAATCATTAGTTTTACAAGATCTGATCCTCTCCGCATACGCTCAGCTCATGAAGTCCAGTGAATTCAGTTGCCTTTTGCCTTCAAAAATAAAAAGAAGTCCTTAATCCTCTGACCTGACAGGAAAAGCCAACAAGTGATGATTCCTAAGGTTCTCAGAGCAATTCAAAAGAGCCCACAGGATTTTTTTGGCTTTCAGTATTTCCCAAGTTATTTCATGACTGTGAACGCCCACAGTTAACACCAGTGTAACACTGATCCTGAGTCCTTAACTATTGTACCCAGGACAGGCACCACACGTTCCACCTCTAATCACTCCTGATCCCACAGTGAGAGCCACGCAGAGACCGCTGCCTTAAACAGGGCACAGAAGTTCATTCTCCTGGATTTCATTGCAGGTTCCTAATCAAGGGCAATATTTATAACCCTAGGTTTATTTCTGCGGTGTCCCCAAACACTTTGCTAATAGAGATGAACCTTCCAATACCAGTTTATCTTTTCTCCTTTATGCCAATATTTAATGCCTTCTTTCATCCACTTCAGTAATGAATCATCTGGTTTTGTATGATTAGGGTTATGAACAGCTCAGTACTTGTACAGTGGAACATTAGGGCAGGGATACAGATGCCCATAGGACAGAGATAAGGACTCATGAAAGAGGAGACTGGGCTGATTCAAGCAAAATGCATTTTAAAATGCATTTGTGAAGAGCAACAGAATGAAAATAATTGATTAATGTTTCAAGTGGCCAAATATTAGAAGTGTGTGTGTGTGTATATATATATTCCTGAAATGAAAGGCACTGGTTTTAATGTCCAACCAATCTTCAATTTGCATCACTGATGGGATTTATCTGAATTTGGAGCATGAGTCTGCAAGGTGCTTAGCCTGCTGGCCAAGGTCTAGAAAAGCTGTGAAGCACTGATTTCAGAGTGGGTTTATTCATACAAGGGAAGTACAGGATACAGTACAAGAAACAATGAGCTGTTCTGTGGGGACAGTCTGCCACGACCTGCATCTCCCAGAACTGAACATTTCAGGTGAAGACAAAGACTGTAACACTGTAGTACTCAGTGTTTTACAGTGAAAAAAATACACAACATTGAAACTCTGCCCATGGTCTTACTGTCTGTAGATGCAAAAGAGAAAGCAACACTTCCAGAGACTCCTGGGAGGCTTATGATTGCAAGTGACCAACAAGCAGGACTTTGCAGAATGAGCCCAAGGTCCTCATTGACTCACAACTCTATAAATCCTCCTAAGTTCCCATCTCTATAAGATACATACAATATTACTTGCCAACCACCCCCCCCATTAATGAAGAACTGCATCAAAAAGCCAGAAACCAACAAAACTCCTTAAAAAATCAGTTGCATCCCATTGAAATAATCTTGAACAAATTAAGAACAAGGTTTTTTTATATTCCCACACACATGTGCATACATAAAGCTCTAAGATGACAATTTTACAGCAAAGTTCAGAAAGTCTATAAAAAAGTTACTACTTCTCATTAAATCTTGAAGCATTTTTTCATAAGCTTTTGAGAAGTTTCAGCATTACTAACCAAAATGACGGAGTATTCTCCCTTGAAGCTGTGAAGAATCTGTAACATTATAAAATTAAGAAGTCTTTCAGGGAACTTGAACTCTCGGACCTTTTTAAAAACATGCAAAAAAAAATACAGGTTGATTCACAGATATTTTGTTGTAGACTCCTGCATTTTCTCACTTCAGACTACCATCTAAAGATGGCAGTGAAAACTGTGCATTTACTACTCAGACCTCTTGGTAAACTGAACCTGAATTTTCTGGCTGTAGTTTAGAACGACTGCAGACCTAAGTACGCTGTGATGCACACACCACCACCCACGGCCATCCTTCCTAGAGACCACCAGCACTTTTCAGCGTGGGACGGCTGTGGCAAACCGTTCCTGGCTATGCCAGAAACTTGGCAGAAGGAGGAAGAACTTTTTGTCATTGACGACGCACCATTGAGAAGTTACTCTCTCACAGGACAACTGCCATGTGGCTGCACAAAGCTCCAGAGCAGTCACAGGGACCCATCTGTACCTGGGACTCATGTCACTGCTGACAGCATGAAACAAAATCCAAGGGGGATCCTCCTACCCGAGTCGTACATTGACTCATCACATCACTCAATCGCGTTTTTGCTAAATACCCCTACCAAAGAAACCCCAACGATCTGCAGTCAACAGATCTATTGCCGACTGCAATGCTTTCACCACCCATGTACACAACCGGCATGCTCATTACCGAAAGCACATAAGGCTTCTGCAGGCTCAAAACATCTCACCAACACCTTTAATTATTTTTTCCAGCATGCAGGATGAGTAAACACACTATTGTTGATGCTGTCAGCTGTTTGATATAAGTCCCAGACCTCTTTCAGTTTCACTCAGAAATACTTTGACCTCTGTCAAAAATACATTGACAATAAGGTCTCTCCAACTAAATGTTTGCAGCAGCAACAAAAGAGGAGGTAATAGTATGCCTGCTATGCATACAAGAGGCATAATACTGGTTTAGATTTCTATGGTAATTTCTTCAGATACAGTATCAAGCTTTGGTGACTTTTTAACTGCTGAATTCCTGTAATATTTCTCATAAGAAATCCTGAAATGTAAGTTTCAGCCATAAAACTCCTTAGATAGATCTTGTACCTCGGGAAAGGCTACATATTTATTTATTTATTTATCACTACTGCACTCAAAGGAAAGGGTGGCCAGCAGTCTGTGAAATTATTGTTTGCTTCTAAATGTAGTTACCACAGCTGAGGACTTAATACTTGGCTAATGCCTGCAATCCTTATTAACATAGATATTGTAACAGTCAGGCGAGATGGAAGTCATACGTGAGATAAGATCTTGTCTGTTTCTGGTGATATGATCTCAACACTAGTCAATTAAAACTGCTGGAGTATTTCGTAATCATTGTCATATCAAATTACTGCAATGATGCATATGTTAAGTAGGAAAAGTTATTACATTACCGCATGGGGCGAAAGAAGGGCTAAAAGAATACTGCAGTGCTAGTAGTTTATGGAGACATAAAAATGACTGTGGACAGCGTTATAGTTATTTCGAGGACCACTATAATTGTATAATAATTCTGTTTACACTTGTCCATCCTATTTTTCTTATAGGAAGTTATATATGAAATGATTCTACAGGACTGTTCAAGGGACTAAGATATAAACCCTTGGAGATTGTTTTTCCTTGCTCTTACCCGTGGCACTTTACAATGTAGTCTTCTTTGCAGAGGTTGACTTTGGCTAGTCAATATAACATATTCCTATAAGGCTGTCAGTAGGATTGGTAGGGTAATCTGCAGAGGTTTTGTGGATCTGCAAATTGAGAATCAGCCCTCAGAGGACTAAGGTTTCAAATTTAATTTTACGCTAATTCTAGGCATTTTTTGAAAAACGACAAGCTTGGCTTTACTACCTCATATACAATGTTATTTACTTCTCCTTGGGCTTTTTTTATTGTTTCGGGAGGATACCAAGCTAATGTAACACTGTCCTAACTGCTTAGCTGCATCAAGTGAGGCCATTTGCATGCAGCGTGTCTGACAATTAAGTGCTACTGCAGAGTTCATCTGCAAGTAAGCCAGCGCTTGGTATCAAGAACTGCCAAGGCCCAATTCTGCTTCTCTCTTGCTGGTGAACATTGGTAGCAGCTAACAGAACATACTATGCAAAAGGCATTCACATCGAATGATCCTCTCCAAAGAGATCTGCCATTCCTGTCAATCAATTCCTTTTTGTAAGTCCTGGATTGTTCTCTTATGTCACCAGTACTAGAAGTTTATATTTTTAAATGGAAATATCTCTGAGAAAATCTAACTAACATGAGGGCCCTACTGTGAGAAACACTGCACATACACAAAGTCAGAGAAAGCCTTTGCCCCGAAAATCTCCAGTCTGAAATCTCCATAGCGTCAAGTGCCAAGACCACACACAGTACACACAATCTTATTTGCTGAAATAAATTGCAGATTGTTATTTTTTTAAGAGGAAAAAAAAAATTGGAAAGAACTTGTAGAAATAAGTAAGGTTTCACCTAGTGATAAAGGTAGTTATGCTCCAGTAATGAGGAGAAAGGGAACTTGCTATCAAGAATTAATGAGATCACAAAGAACAGGCAGGGGAAGTGAACGTTTTTAAAATGTCCCTGCTGAACACCAGGAATAATAGAATGAGAAAAAATGGAGTAGATCCCTGTGGTAAAAACTATTAGAGGCGGCGAATTATAAAACTATTAACCAGAATGTAACTCCCAATTAAAAGATGATTTAACACTGGAATCTGATGGATGAATTTTGATTAAATGGAGAACTATTAGGAGCCCTGGGAAATGGACTTCTCCTGCCAGTTCTAAAAGTTAAAAGGCAGTTTGATATAAAAATTTATAAATTAAGGTTAATTACTTTAAATAACATGGCTGGAAGCAATAAAAAGAAATTTATAATATTCTCTGGAGTTTTAGGAAAATAATATAGATATCCGCACCTCTCAATGGAAAATCGAATTAGCGTCCCCAAGTACAGGTCGACAAAGACAAAGGCAAAATAAACTGGCTGACAAAGGGGCTGCAAGTGAAGCTCAGCGACTCATAGCCTTTGATCTGCCAGAAAACTCCTTGTCTGCTGCCACAGTGACTCTCTTTTCAGGGTTTTTGTGCAAAGGAGCTTCTTCACTTCAGCCTTTGAAACCCGCAGTGAGCATGCTGCAAACCGAGCGATGGATGCCGAAGACATCCAAAGGGGCAGGCTGATCCTCCTGACCTTGAAGAAAGGCTTGGCTCTACAAGCAGGTAGGCAAAAATTTATACCAGGTAACCAAAACTGTGATAGCAATGGGAGGGGAGACAGTAGCCCAAAGCAAGGTCAAACAGTCCCTCTCTTAAGGGCTCATTATTTTTACTTATAAACCTTTAAATATTGCAAGAAATGATTCAGCCTAGGCAAGGAATAAGCTTGTCTGGAGAAGTGTTGTGGGTTATTCAGAAATGTGGAGCCCAGCTCCAGCCAGAGGGCTCTCAAATGCACGGCAAGGCAGCTCAGCTGGAGGTGGGTGACATAACATTACACTAGCTCTTGTGGAATACAACTTCATGTAGAGAAAGAAGAGTGTTTGGGGGGTACGGCACTCGTTCAGCCTAAATTTCCTTCATCCTTTCAAGTGGATCCCATGGAGGAGGCGGGGACTGATGAAGAAAAGCATGTGGCCATGTCACTCCACATTAACTGCCTGGACTGGATCATTCCCCAAGGAAATACAGCAGAAGGCAGCAAAAGAGGAGAAGAGGCTTCTTCTGTGACAGCCTCCTGGGGCTTCTATGCAGCCATTGCTGAAGAGGGTCACAGAGGAGGCATAAAGCCTGGAAGGTTTCCACAGATCCCAAAGGATTCCCAGGAAGCTAGAATCATTATACAGAGACACTCTCCACTAACAGAAATGTCTCCTTGCGCCCCTGCTCCACTCTGACCTAGCTGGCAAGTGATCTTCCTCTGAGCATTGCAGACAGGAGAAGGGAGCATTTGCCAAACCACCACCACAGGCCAGATCGCACCAGCTTCTCCTGGTCCGCAGTGCCAGGGTGCCGAGGAAGGCTCGCCGCTCCTTTCCTGTGTATGCACCCTTGGTCTGTGAAGACTCCCAGAGAAAGTGTGGAGCGTGCTGCACACTAGCTCCAGCTCCTGTGTTGCTACTTACTACACCTAAACGAAGGGGCAGATCTCTGCAGGCTGACCTTGAGAATCTAAACCAGACCCCAGATGTTTTCTGTCCCTCCCCTCCATGAACACCTGGTTATGGGGAAGGCTGAGGTGGAGGAAGCAATCATGCATCCCACATTCTGCTGCTCATCTATCTGGATGTGTGCCCTCCTGATTGCTCACTTCTCAGAGTTTGGGTCCTTTCTGTGCCATTTGAATGACTGCGTGGTTGTGTGCCCACCAAATTCCCCCTTCCCCAGCTTCCCTTCTCCTGCTGCCTGAAGTACCTATGCATGTCTCTGTCCATTTAGATACAAACACACACTGTTTCAGCCTCCTCCTGTCACCTTCCTCCCCCAGCGTGCCCCCAGGGGGGGATTCTGTGCCTGGTCACTTGGATCCAAACCCAGGATACCCCCACCAACACACAGGGCAACCCCACCTCGCCCTCTGAGTTACCACTCTGTTCCACACCATGATCAGAAAACCTCTCTGCTGAGTGAGCATTTTTTTCTAGTTTTTGGTCCCTTTGAGTGTTGACCCTTGAAATTTCCAACTCCTCCCTACACCCTTCCCACACACACTGCTTCAGAGTCACCCCAAGCCCCCCTGCTCTTTGTCTTACTGGCGTCCCTGCCCCAGCCAGGGTAAGTGCAGTGCTGCTCCTTTAAGGCTCAGTGCCTGTAAGTGATTACTCTTGGCTATCACTTTTTCTATATCAGACATGTCATGGTGAAGAATCTTCAACCTTGACTCTTACAGCTGCCCTAATTATAGGACATATTTTTGGTGCTGTGTCTTTATTCCTTTCCGTGCTGGCACTCTGACCCCGGTGCTTCCTCCGTCGCGCTTGTGTTAACAAGGTTGTCCGTTCTACAGTTTCCTCGCTCTGATTTGTAACTCGAAATTACCATATCTGGCTTTCACTCACTGACAACCGTCACTTTAAATAGGCCTTTTAAAGTTAATACGATGTCCATTCTAAAGTGGAGTATTACTTTTCAGTGATGTTAAATGAGCAATTTAAGGAGCTATAGGCTTTTCTTATAAGAAAAATTAAATTTTATCTGCCACTTAATTTATGAACAGGGCTAACCCTAAACAAGTCTGTCATAAGCTGCTGCCATCCCTAAAAAAAATAATAATACAAGAATAACTCTAGTTAATGGTGGTAAAATACAGAAGAAATATACGAATTATTCATAAAATCATGTCCAGCTCATAGTTTTTAGAGCCCCAGGTACATGCTCCAGCAGGCATATACTCCCTTTTAGGTCTCGTCCGGTGAACCCAGTGGATCTGTGGCCAATAGGGGCAGTATCACTGACTGGAAACGTTCTGTCAGTGCTGTCATGCTACCAGTGGTACCTCAGTAAGTAAAAGAGTTTTTTACTTGCTAGTTCACACTGTCTCAAGGAAGGATATTTAGACTAACATATATTTTTGCTGAGATGGATGGAACTCAGCTACTGCTGGAAAGGGCTTTGTCCCATTCCTTCAACTCCACAGATGACCAGTGAGGAGCCTGCCCAGCTTTCCTCCAAAAAAAGCAAGGCTTCACAGCCTGCTGAAAGGGAAGGGGATAATGATTCTCTGATGAAACCACGGGAGTAGAAGCTGAGAGATCTGGCCTGTGCCCATGGTTTATCACTCATGCTCTGCTACACCATGCTCTCTGACCAGGGTTTTCAGAGCAATGCATGGGTGTCTGAATTCTTCTGAAAGCCTCATCTTCCATCCCTCTGCCTTCTACCACTGTCTAAGCGAGGCCATAAATCTCCCCACTTCTCACTGGGCTTCAAGACAAGTTCCCTCCCATTTGGCAAATGATTTGAGAACAAACCTTGCTTCCTGCAGAAAGTCCCCATCTCCAATCAGCTCAAGCAGCTCCAACCTGCCTGAGATTTCAGTGTTCATGGGGGATCAACATGCTGGGCCTAATGTTTTTCCCCTGGCTTGTGAAAGGTCAGAGCAGCAGTATATTGAATCTCTAAACATACTGATCACACAGCTCTGCTAGCTCACTAGAATCCATTAATATCCAAGATACTGGAAGGGAAAGGGAAAAAAACCTTTCTCCATGAACTTAAATCAATTAGCTGGGACTAAAAAATGGAGATTCTTGTGGAAGAATAAAAAATGGAAAACACCAGGCCTCATTATCCTGTCCCTGAAGTGCCAGAGGGTAAAATTATCTTTCGTGATGATGTTCTGCATTGATTAGTCAAACATGTAGGAAATCATATTAAAGATTTGACACCTGATGTGGGATCAGAAGAACTGTGTGCTACAATAGCACATGTAAATGTTGTGATGAACAGGTATGTGCTTTGGCCAAAGGAAAGGAAGACAAGAGAGTGTGGAAATATGATGAGAAAAATAAAACTTGGAAAATTCTCCATGGAAGAATCTTGTAGGTTTTAATGGTCAGTTCAAGAAACAAAAAAATCTGTTTCCACAGAAGGTACTTCAAGAAGCTATATAATAATTTCCAGATCATTTCTTCTTTGCTTTTTGTTAATTATCCTGTAGAACCTTGTACCCAGAAGTTGATCAGATGCATTCAGGTTCAACAGGCAGAGTAAATTCTAGACAGCCATATGCAGAAATCAAGCACTCTCAAAGAGACACATTGTCAAGGTTTATAATTCTGTAGTGACCTCACTGTGGATTCAATAAAAAAATAGATAAAGCTAGAATTAATGGGAAGAAATCTTACCCTGAAATGGGAGACTAAGATCTACAGCTGGATTGAACTGACATAACTCACTCAACTTCAGAGAAGCCACAGTGACTTACACCACCTGAGACCAGGCTCTTGTAGTCACCATAAGAGCAGGGCAGAAAAGGCTGATCAGGTCCCTTTGGACAAAGGGTGAAATCCTGGCCTTGCTGGAATCCACAGAGAAGTCTCCGTGATTCCTGCATCGGCAAACACCTCTACAATAAGCAACTGCCTCCTCCAGAGCTGCAAAAGGATCACAAATGACTGCAGTTCTTGTCTCCTCAGTACCTGCAGCACCATGGTGAAAAAGCATCAGCCAGGTACCAGATTAGAGGCAAATCAACCCATGCATTGACAGAAGCCATTTCACTGAACTTCACAGCTACTACAGCCCCAAATCAGGAAGGGGAAAGAAACAACTTTTAGCTATTTAAGGAGTGCCACTGGCATAGTGAGGGATCTTGCCTGAATCAAGGCCAGAGACACAGCTTTGCTACACAAATCTGACATTTAATATTACAGCCTTGCAAACCAAGTAGCCTGCAAAAGTAGCTTTTATTATTACTCTGTACTGGTGGTGAGGATCATAATACGAGTTTCTGTGATCAAAATGCTGACTGCCTTGAAAACCAGATGAACCATTAGATGGAAACATTGTATAAAACCATTCTAGGCCTGTGCTCTTATCAGACAACCATAATCAGCAGCCCTGGGATCTTCCAGCACTTCAGGGCTAATTTCTACGTCAGTGTTAAGTAAATTCCATGCCATGGATAACCTAAATTATTTGGCAGATTAAACTGCAAGAAGCATAGCAAACATTACTTAAAGCATTTTAAAAACTGCTGTACAAAGTGCACTATAGCGATAAAATAAAGCAATACCTAATTAATATGCACAAAAAAGCCCTATAGTTAAATAATTTTAACCCCTTCCTTACCACTGATTCTTAAGGATGGTGTGAACAGAACACACACTGCAATCAGCTATGCAGAAAAACATCTTAGTTATAAGATGAGGCTGCCAGGAGTGCAGGTCTCTAACAGAAGAAAACCACCCATAAACAGAGTGAGAAACTGAGGTTTCCCCATTCAAAACCATGGTTTTCCTCTCATTAATCTGACATTGGCATCACTCTACCAATTCAGCAAGCGCTCTTAGCATTAAGCCCCTTACCTCAAGCTCTCTCTTCCTGTCTATTCCCATTGCTTTATGAATATGAACATTTTTCTCCCTTCTGGACTACAGGAGCCAAGAATTTTTACTGTAGGGAAGACTCTGAACGTGATATGGCCCTGACAGTGTAACTAAACAGAAGACCTACTTTTGCAATCCCTGAGGCCAATACAAGAAACAGTAGTGAAGAAATGGATATTTTTCATCCATTTGGTGGCAGTGATCACCATTAAATTTGAACATAAAGCTCAAAAGACCTATGTAGTGTCACCAAAAATCCTGGAGTGGACTGTCAGATGGTAACAAATCTCTTGGAAATGACTTTATGGGTGGAATCATAAACTGATTTTGGAGCAAAAGTTTTATCAGAAGTCACTGAGTTCTGAGAGGAAGGAAAGTTCTGATTTCTTCCCTTTGGCCTTTCTTCCCTCTCAGTCCAGACCACCCCAAGCCATTCCAACAGCAAATTAATCAGGTTTGAGCTCCCAGTTTAAAATTTCTGGGGGAGCATCTCTCTGGTTTGTCTGCATTTGCAGATGGACAGCACGTACTGCTGAAGACCACGACTTCCTGATGATGCTTGTGTCACCCTGGAGCCAGAGGTGACCT